>JANJGK010000048.1:12710818-12725818 GCA_039081455.1 Macrobrachium rosenbergii
TTTTCCCGTACGGAAATTGGTACGAAAGAGGAGAACCGCATCTTTTCATGTGCGTGTCTTATTTTTTCACATGGAAAGGGGAATGTGTTGTGACTAGAAATTTAAAGGGAAGAAATGACAGAGTTGAAATTAAAAGGGAAGAAATGACATAATCGGAAATTAAAAGGGAAGAAATGACAGAATCGAAATTAAAAGGGAAGAAATGGAAGAAGAAAAGGATATCTGGTAACGGCAAGTGCCATAAATCTTCCTTTACGTAGATGAACTTCGTTTTTATTTATCGGAAACTATCTATCCTCCCTTTCTTACCTAGACTCTACCATTATGTTCGTGATGGTAATCTAGACTAAAAGTAGTAATTCCTAAAACCTAATCTGTTGTCTTAGTATAGTTTTTGAGTGTTTTCTCTCCCACCAAACGAGTGGCCGAAAACGAAGAAACACAGAAAGCGCTGCATAAAGACAAAGCACAGCGCAAAACACGGGAGACGACTCGGTGAGCTTGAGAAAGCGGACACTGCTGCAAGCTCAATAGAAGGGTCAGGCCATCTCAGGTCACTGGCGACCATAGGCCTAACCGTTAGCATTTTGTTATTTTGAGACGATTCAGTAACAGCCGAAGCCCGCTAAGCGCTAGGGCTCTTATATGAGAGTATAGGTTCTTATGTTAGGAAAAGTACAAATTACTTTTTTTTTTTTTTTTTTTTGTCACCAGTCAAAAGAATTGTTTCCCCATCTCTAGAAAACTTCATATTTTATGAAGCGCAATTCATTGCCATTATGTAACCAGCCCCACAGATTTTGAAAACCTCAGATAATGTTGCAAGAATATCCGATACTTTTTACTAACCAGTCTGGCCATTGGAAGGCTGAGGAGCAGTTTGAACTTAGAAGCATTTTCAGTGTTTCTTTCCATGGCCTGCCCTAACTCATTTGGTGAATTAAGGTAATTGAGACCAATATCATTACAACTCCTGGTTAGTTTGACGAAATATACAGAGCATTATGTTCTTTGATTATAAACTTTTGTGTGTGATGTGATGTTTATATTACTGAAAATTTCAAAGTTTCGCAGTTGAACTACACCAACATTGAACGCATGCGATAGACATTTTTGGAAAAATAATCTCTTGCAAAGCGAATATCAGCCAACCAGAGAAAACTGGGTGCTGCATTTTGTATAGAGATCATACACCCCCTTTGTGCTTAAAAGGGAGAGAGAGAGAGAGAGAGAGAGAGAGAGAGAGAGAGGAAACTCAAAGATGAACCCAAAAGCTTGGAAACAGAGTTTAGACCAGACTGCTTAATATCTTGATGTACTTAACCTTAGTGGCAATTATTAAGCTCCACAAAGAGAAGAGCAGCTCCTTGCTGCCTTTTAAATTCCAAGGATATCTCAGATAAGAGCAATCTTTAATAGTTCTCTAAGTAGGATGTTGGATGAACAGCCTTTATGAAAAAATTGTCTGTATTTCTCTCGCAGACAAGAGAGGAGGATTAGGGAACACTTCTAGGCTTCCAATTGCTTGGGAGTAGATGTCTCTCTCTCTCTCTCTCTCTCTCTCTCTCTCTCTCTCTCTCTCTCTCTCTCTCTCTCTCTCTCTCTCTCTCTCTCTCTCTCTCTCGATAGCTAGCTTTATTCCCACGGCATAATTATGAATGTTTATTTGATTATATACCTGTAGTATCGTTTTCTATTGTATCTTTCTAATACATACATACATACATATATATATATTATATATATATATATATATATATATATATATATATATATATATATATATATATATATATAATATAATGTAATGTAATATATATACAGTATATATATTATATATTGTTGTAATTTTAAAGCTGGGGTCTTGCTAGATCAATGGGACATACTAGGATGATGCGCAGCTTACCTTAATTACCACAAAAATCTAGACTCTGGCCTTGGGGACAGCTAAAATTACAAACAGCAAAATACGCCTGAAGGGCTACTTCAAGGGGAAAGTGAATAGATAAATTCTGGGGTTTAACTTGATTCATTATATTTACAAAAGAAACACATCAGAAGGATGGTAGCGTAATTCTGGAGAAATGAGGTGAAGCGAATGACGGGAAATTCCAGGAGGGAATACAAATGGGTTGCCTGCTTCAAAGTTGTTGAAACGAAGTAAGGAGGGCCGCTAAGCACACAGATGATACGCAAGTCCACAGTGAAAACTCCTAATATGTAATCAAAACACTTACGGTTAGTTTGCTGGCTCTAGCACTGAAATGAAGGAATCGAGGAATCACATAGAAGATGCCTAAACTGAACTCGATTCCCGCAACTCAGACTTGGAACGATTACGCTACTCTTTTTGTAACTGCTTTGCACATTAGACAGCACAAATATAAAGCAATACAGGTCTCACTGTAATTATATTGCACTATGAAAGGAAAGGAACACGGAGAATAACAAGGAAAGTGGCTGATGAAAAACCTTAAATCCTGGTACTTTACCTTCCTCTTTAGGAGCTGAAGTTTCCTCTTATGAGGACCAGTGAAGGAGCGAATTAATTCATATCAAAAATTACTTTTTACTGCCAGCCATGTGTCTGAAAATGGCATGGGATAGAGCAAGGGATGGAACTCTGGAGTCTGTGGCGCCGTCAACAATTCTGAGGGATAGCGTTTCGTCCAGGACTTTTATAATGTTGGAAGTTACAGCTTTTTCTTCCTAGATGGCGTTGTGATCACTCTGCCCATGCGGGAACTGCGGGTCACATGGTCTCAAATTCAAAATGGCGGAACGCACGTGGTCCGCCCGCCAGGTGGCCTCCCTCGGGTGGCGATTAGCTCTTGGCAGGGGTCCGCATCTGGAATTTAGGGGTTTCCGACAGCACTTGGGACAAGAAGGGATTTAAAGGGGTTTTCCCCCCAAAAAGGCAGTGGGGAGAGGTTTTAGGGGCAAATTTCTCACAGTGAATCATATTAAATTTGCCTTATTTAATTACTTAGTCCTTTTACTTTAAATTTAGTGCAAAAAATGTGGCGTAGGAGGGAATATTCTTAATACCTCCCCCGCCTTGATGACATTTACACCCTTAGTCGGGTTGAAATGGCTAAAGTTGTTACCGCAACAGGCAGTAATTTCTCTCTTCACCATCATTGGGATGCATTAATCTAAAATATATTTCTCCTAAATATTAGAGTCAATTATAACCAAAAGAAATCACTTATGGTTTTACTTTACATTGCAGAATAAATTTACGCTGCTGCCAACAGTAATAAGTTTACTTTCTAAGAACTGATAATAAGCAGCTTATTTAGGGAATATAAAATAGCTAGATTATTACATAATTGGAAATAAAATTGAACCTACCATCATGAGGTTAATATTGTTATATTCAGAATAATACATGCATTTATTAGTAAACTTTTAGTCAAGTTCTTGCGGTTAATATACCTTGAGGAGGCAATACAACGAAAGCATTTGTGGAGTTTGTTAGTGTTGCCACGGTTTTTGAGAGCGACAGATGAGTGCCATTCGAGGCACTAATAACACTTGAGCCAAGGGCACATGTAAGTACACGTGATGTATCAATACAAAGTTCTGGCTATGGAAGGCAGAGGTTGGGGGTGGGAAGGGCCTCCCTGAAATGGGCCTGGTTCTGCCCATAGACTTATTAACTAAGTAAATAAATAAACTCTACAAATTCATCATACCTCATTTTGGTATACATATGACTTACTATCTTGACAAGAATACTGTGGGGGTAAGGCATCACTGGCACCAAAGGGGGTGGAATGTTAAAATAACCAAAAATGACAGATATTAGTGTCAAATCCTTAGTTTTCGAGGTCTCTAAGATGAATGGTGACACTCCCAATGACCCCTTAAGTCCAAGTTCAGCCCGATAGGAATGGGGTGAGAAGGGGTAAAAAATTTGTAAAAAATGACAGATATTAGTGTCTAATCCATAGTTTTTGAGGTCACTGAGATGAATAGTAACACTCCCAGTGAACCCTTAAGCCCAAGTTCAGCCCCAATAAAGAGGAGTAGGGTGAGAAGGTGTGAAATATAGAAGGTCAAAAATGCTGGGCAATGTTATTGAAGCAACTATCTTAACAGGAAAGAATACGAGAGAGAGAGAGAGAATAGAGGGTGTTAAGGAGAAGAAAGAGAGAGAGAGAGAGTAGAAGGTGTTAGGGAGAAGAGAGAGAGAGAGAGAGTAGAGGGGGTGTTAGGGAGGAGAGAGAGAGAGAGAGATTTATCAGTTGTCTGTTTTTATACTATTATAATTCAGTGCTTATATGAGTCTGTGGATGAATGATAGATTTTTGTTTTATTGCTGTTAAATTATTTTTATAAGTATGCACTGTACTATATTTCAGTGGAATAAACAATTTTCATAGAAAACAGGTAAAACATATGATGAAACCAAATTTTATCTTAATCCTTATTCATACTGAGCTAGACCGTTGATGATACTGTCATCATTTTCAGGGTTGCCAGATTGGAATTTGAGATCATTACCAAATGCTTCAAGTTACATTAACAAATAGAAATTTTCATTAACAAATTAAACTTTTAACGCAGTTTATCATTATATATATATATATTTATATATACATATATACATATATACATATATATATATATACATATATATATATATATATATATATATATATATATATATATATATATATATATATATATATATATATATATAAAATCCTACCATAATGAAAAATATTCTTACCCTGACATTCGCTCTCTGCTTGGGCTGCTTGCTGGCGCCATAAGATTTTCCCTCGCTCTCTGCTCGCCGCCGAGCGGAGAGTGTGGGAAAATCTGATCATAATAACGATAAAAGACAATTCATGAACAAGATTTGAAATTATTTACTTATATTTAGAATTTTTGGCATGTTTTGAGATAATTAGAAAACATAAGCAAAAACAGCATTCAGGTGCCAACAAACGGTAAACATACGTGACCTGAAAAATGAATAAAAAATAAACGAACGAAAATACTTTATGTATGCGTGTATATATATAATATATGTCATATATATATATATATATACTAATATATATATATACATATATACTGTATATATATTATATATGTATATATACTGTAATATATATATATACACACACACACACACACACACACACACACACACACATATATATATATATATATATATATATATATATATATATATATATATATATATATATTATATATGCTGTATTTATATACATATACATACACACACACACACACACACTCACAAACACAAAGTTTCAAGTAAGTACTTACAGAACCATGCAATAGCTAATTTTCGAGAAAAACAAATACAGCAAATAGTTCTTTCCCCTCCTTTTCCGCGCAATAAAGAAAACAATGTGGGTCAACGTTATTGGAGAAAAGAAGATGAGTTTCCCAGAAGGTAAAATGATTCAGAGAAAAATCTCATCAGTGAGAAGCGAGGATACTAGATTAGCGAAAGGATCCTCATTGCGTTCTCTTTTTCGTTCTAGTCCACTCACGTATTTATAAGTATTCTATATGATATTGTTTTCATTTAATGATTTAATGTTTCATACAGAGGTGGTGTGTAAAATTATGATTACTGGAACCTATAGTTAGTATTTTGGTATAGATTATAGATGCAAGCTTTTATTTTACAGACCGATATGTAGAATGAATGAAATTTGGTTTTACCAATAATCACAAGTAACCAGCATATAGATATATGTCTGTTCCGTTTCGCACATTACAAGATAATCATAAGAGAAAGAGAGACCGTGAAAGAGAAAGATTATAGGAGGAGGCCAAGCTTCTCATAATGAAATGGAGTGATACAGAAAAGGAAAGAAAAGAATTGGATGTCTGCAGGTAAAAGAAAGAAATGAATTGTGTATGCGGCCTAACCGGATTTATTTAATTACTTAATCTGCCACAATTATGCGAGTATCGTAAACGATAAACTAATTTATATGGCTTAGCAGGTAATAATTATATTGCATGTGATTTTGTAACTGTGCCATTTTTGTTTGATTTCACTCAGTTGAGTTGCATGATTCATTCTAGTCAAATTATAAGGTTTTCGCCAGTGAATGAATGAACAATAAATATTTATTGTTCTCATTTTCTGTTAAGTATTTTGAAGTATTTTGTTCATATCGAAGTGATGGCTGATGGCAAATTTTTAGAGAGTTATACGAAATTCGTGGTCAAGATGTGTAAACACTTGTGTAATTATATATATATTGATATGTATAATGTTTATATATATATATATATATATATATATATATATATATATATATATATATATATATAACGTATGTATGTGTGTGTGTGAATGTCTTGTACTGTAATCTAACAGTGTTCAGTGTAGTTAAAAAGGGCCAAAGAGTGCTATTTACACAATCAAAATGTATCGATTAGTTGTGTGTGTGTGCATATATATATATATATATATATATATATATATATATATATATATATATATATATATATATATATATATATATATATATATATATATATTATATATATTTATATATATATGTGTGTGTGTATGTGTATATGTATATATATACAGCAAATCGATACATTTTGATTAGTCGAAATAGCCTATATGATTTGCCGTAGAAATTATATGACGTATGTTTCAATCCCGGTCTAGTTAGGCGCTCTTATGTGTAATGGAATGGAATGGAATATGAGATTTAAGCATAAAACCAGTCATTCAGTGCTATGGTGAAAATTAATGAAATTGCAAATTACTATATACATTATGAACTTAAAGATATTCTAAAAATGATCAGTTTTTAAAAAGGTAAAAGCGAACAGATATATTTATAATAATAATAATAATAATAATAATAATAATAATAATAATAATAATAATAATAATAATAATATCCTTTATTGCAGCTCAAGGCCGTATATATGGAATATACAAATACAATACACACAATCTAGATACGTAAGATAACGTGATAATAAAAATTGGCAGCATCCACACAGTTGCTGAAGAAGCAGGCAAAATAGAATTCATAATAATGGTAATGACACTAATTATAATGTGGAGAGTAATAGTAAAACGAAAAAAATATTAAAAATGATAAAAATTAAAAATTACAGATTGCAGACCATTGATTTCCAGCTAGGCACCTTAGGTGGTTACAGAAGTCAGGTCCAGAAGGGGAAATACGAAAATTGAAAATTGTAAAACTCTACATTGATATTAATCATAGTATTAATAAAAAAAGGAAAATACCAACAATAACAAGAAACGTATAAATATAAATATAATAATGATAATAATAATAATAATATAATAATAATAATAATGACATATTCTGGGACGATACTTCATAATTTGCATAGAGAATAAGTCTCTTAAGGAACAGAAGCCTCATTATCCCATCTTTCCCCACAATTTAGATCTTCTTCTTGCCTCACAGCTTAGGATGCTTCGTATGAGCGAATTGCTGCTGTTTCTCAGTCGGGTGATCAGACTGGACATTGTTCCCCTAACAATGATTTTTAAATTATCCAGGCGGTTTTCTATGAACATCTGCGTGGCGGAGTGATAGCGAGGAGTGTTTGTGAGGCGTCTCAGAATGTCATTGTGAACAACAGTGATACGTTTCATGGTCTCTCGGGAATAGTCCGTCCAAAGGGAACACCCATTATATTGTAGCAGTACGAGCGGAATAGTAGCAGTCATGTTGCCAGTTGCACATACTTTACGACGCCTCTGTTCTCTGTCTGCCGTATCTTTTCTCGCATCCATGATGTTAAATAGATGTTAAAATTGTGATGAACTTAATTGTTGCATCGTATCCTCGAAATTCTCGGAGATCGTTATAAAGACAAAATTTGAGGGATTTTGCAACTGATTCACAGAGTAGTTGAACTGTTAGTTTAACATTATTTTTTCCTTTGACCAATCTATATGTGTGCATATCTAACTTTGTTCCCTAGATGAAAACCTTCATTAACCTGCGTATTGTGCAATCTTTCTCTATAAATCCATTTAATCGAGTTATCTCCATCAGCAAAATGTTTCCTATCACCAAACGAGTTCCTTAACAGCTTCAACATATGACAGGGATCAGAGACGATGCAGATTGGTTGCTTAGTTATTGGATGTGGGAATGAAGTTTTTAAGTTATCATGGTCTAAACAGCATCCCAGTTGTTTTATCATTGCAGCATTGCTTGACAGACCATCAAATGTCAATGACTAATAGTCACCCCAGCTGAATTAAGCCTTCTTAAACATTGCTGAATCAAATTTACTTGTTCATGAGAAGTAAGACCTGCAATATCCAACAGGCAATTTCTAGCTACCATTTGTTGCAGTTACCATAAATACAAGCGCCTCTGTAGCTAAGGTAATGCTACCATTATCTAATTCTGTGCCCATATCAACAAATCCATAACATTTTTTCCATCCAATTCTACTTGCTGTTTGATTGCCATTTCATCCATGATTAAAGAACAAATTAGAGGCTTGCCCGTTTCCAGTGCCGCGTCAGCTTTCATCAGCTGAAAAAGAGAGATTCGTGAATCCTGGTTGGTCATCTACTTGTTGATACCACTTCAGAATTGTTCTAGGATGCGGTAAACACGTATCAAAGCTTTTCCGAACATAGCGATATGCATGCGGGGAATAAAAGGAGAGGGTGAGGGCAAAAACTTCTCAGTTCTGGGGAATACTTACCCTCAGGTGGAAGATTCCTGTTCTTTGCAAATTGCCTCTCTAAAAGATCTGGTACATCACCAGTACACTTCTCTAATACGTGCAAACTAGGAGCGCATATGAAAGATTTCCTCAGTTCACATAAAGCATTAATCAAATCACCTTTTTTTTTTTTTTTGGACGAGTCGACGTTTAGATTGCTGCACTAGTTTTATCTTTTTTCTTAATGAGCATACCTGAGCTTGAGCATCAATGAGTTTTCGCTTTAAACACACTGCCCCAACCCAGTTACAGTTATTGAATTTCCACTTGCACGGCCAGGTGAAGGCACATGATCCCCTAACTGGCGCTCTTTCCCTGGTTTTCTTCTAGGCGTTTCTTTTATCTTGGGATGATCAGAAAAAGATTCATATATGCTCGGTATGGGCCCAATATGTAACAGAACCTTGGAGAGCGACCGATCAAAATCTTCCTTATTGAAATGCTTCGAACACAAACGGAAATGCTTCTTTGGAGAAAGGTTTTCACGTCTTGTCGCTCGAACCCATTTTTTTCTGGGATCCTCATCTAAGCCAAAACATAGAAAAAAAAAAAAAAACGCACAATTAAGCGTGTATGTGTGTGCGCGCATGTGCGTGTGTGTGTACTCGTTTACAAAGATAAGGTTTTGAATGTATATGAAATCCCAGTATAAGACTATTTCCTTGTTGCTGCTGCATATTTTTACAAAATATAACAGTGTGTAGCAACTGAAAGTAAGAATCTAAATGCAACTATAATATCCAAATATGATACTGTGCTTGACATCACCACGTATTGCAAGATGCAGGGGCAGTGTGTCACAAGTGAACGAGGTAGATAAACATCACTAACGTAAATTATTAAATGAAAACGTGTACTGCTTGTTTTCTAGTACAGTTTACATATTGTCTTCGCTGTCTTTATAGTGAGTATGAAAAAAGATGAAAAGTAAATTTTCATATAGGGTTTGCCTAATTATTCATGTGTTAGTTCTCTGTCTCCATGGTTTAAAATAATGTGCAATAGTTATAGCCTACACCAGTGGTTCTTAACCTTTTTACTACCACGCCCCTTTATTGGTTGGGCTTTCCCTCCACGTCCTCCTTGCGTCTCCAGCAAAATAGGTAAAATTACCACCCAGCTTTTATTGAAAAAAGGAAATATATGGTTGCTTTTAGTCGTTTTATTGAGCATGAATTCTGTACAAACAGTGTAGGACACAACATACTTACAGAGGTTATTGTCTTAATAAGTTAATGAGAAGCCTGACACTGCTTCTGAGCCACCAGATCTTGAATGCGTGGTCGAATGCCAGAAAGTGCACAACCTAAGTCCCCTTCAACGTTCAGTCAGTTTCTGTACTTGGTTTTGACAGCAACGAGTATGGAAAATGCAGCTTCACAAAGATACGTGGATCTTAACGGTTAGAATCCGAAGAGCCTCGACGTGAGACCAGAGGGTAAACAGGAAGGTACTTGACCCAGAACGTCTCAAGATCCAATTCTTTGAAGTCTTCCTCAGCTGTGGCGTTGAACTTTTAACTCGAGAAACTCCTGCTGGACTACTACTGGAATGTCAGCTACATCACACTGAAATAGGTTCCTTGTGAATTTCCAAGCTTCACGTTCCTCATCTATATCTGAAAAGTATCTAATGAATTCTGCTTTCAAAACAGTCAGATGAGTGATTGTTTCTTAAATTCAGATTCAAGGTGTTTGATAATGAGAGCAGAATCCAAGTTACTAAACCAGGATGTATTTTCATTCTGAACTCGACATTTGCAGGGGTCGAGTTTGGCCAAGAACGCTCGAATAGTGTCGTGGTGCATGATGATGACGGTATTTTTCCCATGTAGTTACAATAATTAAATAAATATTAACAAACTCCACATCTCGATCGTAAAAAAACATGATTATTAAGAAACAAGTGAACGTGATTATAAACACTACTTTACCATAACCAAATAATGATTTGAAGCACCACTGGCTTCTGATAAAATACCCACGGAAATCAAAACTTGTGAGTAACGAACGGAGCAACACAAATGTGTTCAAAATTCACCACTAAATTTCATTTCATTAAATAAAACAACTGAGCTAAACACCTCAACGGGCTCAACTGAAGAAATGTGAAAGAGGAGAAGTAATTATCACAGACATGCGTGGGAAGCGACTGACTCGGGTGACCTGGTCTGGGTGGGAAAAATCAAAACGTATCCTAATGGATACCAAATTTTGCCAAAAGTATCCAATGCCAAAGAAAAGGATCCCCAAAAAATATACTATATTTTTATGCGTATATATTTATTGTGTTTTATATCTATTACATACTCATTTTATTTTGTAAATTTTACTAAGTAATTTACTATAAAGGTAATAAAAAGGCTAATCTGACGCTCATACTGCAATTAATAAAAATCAAATGCCTGAACTAAAAACAAAAATAGGCCTATAGACATCAAATAATTGTCTAGGCCTATTTTTCTTGAAATGCCGCCTGTGCTGATTTGAACATTTCAGTACTAGGTTGCCAATCAAATAATGGAGTGCTGCCTCCATTTTCTTTTGTTAGAATGAGACCATTTAGGGATTCAGTCGGTCTGTTCTTAAAAATTAGGAGAAATTCCAACAACGATGATACCAATCCGAACGAGTGACTTTGACGTCACGAAAACGTCACTATTAAGCCACACCCACCCATCTCAGTGCTCTCTCTCTCTCTCTCTCTCTCTCTCTCTCTCTCTCTCTCTCTCTCTCTCTCTCTCTCTCTCTCTCTCTCCGTGAATTTCCACCCAGTTTCCGTACCCTTTAACATAGATTGAAAGATTAGGGGAGGACAGTGATACCCTGGGGGACCTCGCACTTCATGCGCTGTCAAAGCTCATTTTAATCTGGCCATTCTTCTTTTATCGGCTACTTTCCGCTCCTCATTCGATAGCAGTGACTGAAGCGGTTGCTGCGCCACTGAGTTTTTTTTTTCTCCAATTACCTAATGTCTTTATGTTGCAGAGGTTTTGATTCATTTTTTCTCTCATTTCCTGTCGTGTTTTGACTCGCACTGACACCTCTCGGAGTATAATTTTCTATTCCGGCCTGGCGCTGTACATGGTTGCCAAAATAATAATATAATAATAATAACATTGAATATACGGTCAATGGTTCAGTCTTATTTTTTTTTTTTCATTTGAGAGTTAAGTAGATAACTTGTAAGTTAAGGTTAATTATGTTACTGCTGAAAACAATACGTATTAAAAAAAAGGTGGAGGAAAGGGGATTGTGTGTTTGTTTTTTTATACTTCTTTGTAGACTATGAAAAGAGGTGGAGACATGATTTTTTGATAATTGATTCAAACCAAATACACAGTACACGATTTAATTATTTTAATCTACATCACTATCCAAATACAAGTCATTCTCTTCATCGCTGTGGGGGTTAATGATGACGGGATCCACGCTTTCATGGATATTGTCCATGTTCCAGTACCCGTTCTCAAAGGCTTGGGATCGTCGAATTGCACCTGCCCAAACCTCTTTAGTACAGGTCAGCCCTGGTGAGTCTGTGTAAGGAGGAGCGCACATGGTGTTTCATGCCTCCATATCTGCTTGATGGCGTTAAGCTCTGGATGTGCGGGTGGTAGACGGACCACTTCGTGGCCCCACTCACGGATCACTGCTGCCAAGACCGAGAGAGACAAGGTCTACCCAGTTGGGTGGAGTCGCCTCCCACCTGGGGTAACTACGTAGGCGATGACGTATCTTGGAGGTACCTGCTCATTACGGCAATTCACCTGCTGACGCAATAAGGAGGTAGACAAAGCTCCGCCTACATGGGGGATTTTGGGGAAAGTGAGGAGACCTCCCCTTTCTCTTGGCCTTGCATCATACTACAGTATCAGTGAGGGGGAGTGCTTCAGTAATGACGTTTTACTAGCCTCTATCTACGAGCCTGCTAGATTTAGCCAAGTTTCCCTTTAAATTGATTTACTCACATAAATACCTTAATTATCAATATTAGACATCACTGCATATTTCTGCCAGTTAGGCTGTGGCTTCAAATAGCTATTTCCAAAATACGATCCATATCCGATGCTTCGGTAAGATTTTATCGACGAAAATCAGACACGGCCCCGAAATGCACAGTAAATGCTTTCTGTATGTATATTGGCTGTTAGCTAACAGTCCTTTGGATTCCACATACTTTAATAAGCTTTTCTTCAACTTTGGAGAGAAAGGGAGAGTAGGAATTGGCCTGTAGGTACTGCAGTATGCAGATATGTCACTCTTTGGAATGTACACTATATTATTGTGCTTGTTCTCATCGGTAAAGATACTACGTCGACATAAAATTCTGTGGAATCTACTAATCTTGAGAGACAACACACTAGAAACTTTTTTAAAGAGTACAAGGGAAAAACCCTCTCCGCCCAAGCTATCAAGGTTATCAAGAATTTTCTTGACATCCCTAGAGCGAAATGTAAATTTTGTAAGAACAGACTGGCTTGCAGATTTAACACATGATATAATTATGCACTTTATTGTCATATTATGTATTAAGTTTATCGAATTTATTTTTGGTAACAGAAAAAGGAAACTCGATTAACCTTCTTGCGGTCAAAAGCTAATGAAAACTGTAATCTCTCTTCTGTTGCTAATAATTCAGTTGGAAATTCAGTTGAAAATAAACGAATCAGGCAATCCCAGTAGACGTCCAGATGAGCCAGTGTGGTACGTCAGCCTATGATTTTTTGAGATTGCTGTACGACTGTTCAAAAACTTTTAACGTATAAGTATTCGGAAGAGGAAAAGTTGTAAGTAACCGCAAAATAACGATTAAAGTCTAACAAACGATGCGCAAGGCAAGTATGCTATCCTCAGATGGTATCTCAACTAACCTTAAAAGGGCCTGAATTGTTTTCGAGGTTTTGTTGCATCTTGCCGTCCTCCTTGGACACCGTTAACTCCGTCTTGCATTGACTGGGCGCCATGTGACAGTGCTTGTGCTCTTGAATCATTTGCGGTTTGTCTGTTAAAATTTGGGTTGAATCATGATTTACTATATTTCTTGAAAATTGTCTTGAGTTGCCCCACTTTGATGTGAATTCCAGATGAGCTGCAGTATGGATGGAATGCTTTCAAGTAAGTTATTTATGGACCAGTTCTGTCAAAAGAGCATAATAGTTGACGTGTTATATGCCAATTAGTTAATTAATCATTATGAATTACACTTATTTGGTGGGGGAGGGGGGGGGATGAGCAGACCTTCTTTCTCTTGGCCTTGACTGCTGCCATCATCGTATGCCGCCAAACGAGGGAAAAGGAAAACACCGTAAAACCACCAAACTTCTATGCTGCAAAAAAAAAAATTCCAGTTCATATCACCAATTGCCTTACTCTACTTTCAGGTTATCTATCTGTTACTCTCAAAAGAAAATATATAATACACCATACACATCAATTTTAAAGTATAAATGAAGGCTGAAGTGGCCGTATTTTCCGTGAGAGAGAGAGAGAGAGAGAGAGAGAGAGAGAGAGAGAGAGAGAGAGAGAGAGAGAGAGAGGTGGGTGGAGCCTATAGTAACATAGTTGCGTCACTAGGAATTTCGTCCGAATTACTATCATCGAAGTTGGAATTTCTCTTCATTTTCAAGAACAGACTGACATAACTGTTTACTTTTGGTACTGCACTATTCTAACAAAAATTATGGCAGGTTGTGAATAAGGCTCTGCCAAAATCTGATATTTGTCCGACTATTCTTTAAGAAGTTATAAAAAAAAAACTATGACTTAAGGCGAGTGAAATGCTTAGTAGTCTGGCATGGATGTAAGATTCTGTGACAATCTATTCTCACAAATTCTTGAAATTCTTTGAATTTCACCTATCACTGAGGGCTGTGATTATTTAAGTTATGTATATCTCTGCAAAGATCGTCAGTTGACGGGGTAGCTTATGGCAGGCAGATGATGAACACAGATGTAACGAGTGACATATGCACCACATTACAGGTAAATCTGGAACTGATGTTTGCAGTTTTGTTGTAAGCCCTCCCATATTGCCCATCATGACAGATGCATTATCAGCCGCATAACCAATCATATCAAATGGAATATTGCTTAAAAAATTGCTTCAGGAGATTAAACAAACCATGAGCACCAGCATCCTATACAACTAACAAATGGAGAAACTTATCTTCAACAGTTTCTCTGTTCCTATTAACTATTCTAACTAATACAGCTGATTGTCCGGTAGTGGATACATCAGTACTTTCATGAA
>JANJGK010000048.1:12730818-12733318 GCA_039081455.1 Macrobrachium rosenbergii
GGGTAGTGGAAGAATGTAGGTTATTTTATTACATTTAGGTAGGTATATGTAAGATAATAAAACCACATGTCGAACACACGCTGCCATACATTTTTATCTACGATGCACTATATCTCTCTTTCTGGATGTCAAAGCTTTTCCTTTCCAGTAGCCTTCCCATGCCATTTATACAACACTTTCCATGACCCTTTTTATGTAGCATAGTTTTATATTTTGTTACTCGTCCGATTCGTTTAATCGTTTTACTATTTGTTTTGAATAAATGTAGTTTTTAAATGTATATACCGGTATATATTATGTGTGTGTATGAGTGCGGGCGAGCGCTTGTTTGTAAACATGTTTCCTGCCCAATATTTCTGGGATAAGGCCTTTTCCCCCAGCATTGACCCACAATAGTTACATGATTATCAGGTAAATCATTCTGTGATTCCGGTCAACTGATGCTCTTTGGGTTTTAGCTGTACAAACCTATGCTACTCTGACCTCACAATCACTCCGGTTTCGAGAAAGTTATCTGTTACTAGTGAAGCTATCGCTCTACCATTAAACCACAGAACTTATTACACACACACACACACACACATATATATATATATATATATATATATATATATATATATATATATATATATATTATATATATATATATATATATATATATATATATATATATATAAAGGCAAGTTCTACATTATTCCCTTTGCGGTTGTTGGTTTTCTAGGGTTTTCATAATCATATTGCTATATTTCATTTAAATGATGAAAATTTCCCGTAATCCTGACTTCCTGTTTCACAAGAAATTGTGCTCTCTATGAAAACAACACCTCCCTTTCCCATCCTATAGAGAATTTTGTGTCTGTCTCCCCTCCTTTGCAACCCGCTTCCTCTTTCTTTTAAGCTTTCCCCTTTACAACGCCGGGCTTGAATAGAAAAGTGAGATTCTCCCCCTCCAGAATAAATGCAAGTATACATAACAAAAAAGTAGGTCCCTGAGAAGATGAAAGGGTCAAATGGTTTGAGAAGAATAGATAAGAACCCGTTTTATGTATGTATGTATATATATATTTATGTATATATATGTATATACAGTATATATGTGTATATATATATATATATATATATATATATATATATATATATGTATGTATATATATTATGTATATACAGTATATATGTGTATATATTATACGTGTATATATATATTATGTATGTCTATATATATATAATTCTAATAACTTTAACACCTGATTCTTTATCACACATCACCACAGGTGAAAAAATGAGAGACTGGGTGTAGGACCTGACCGGTTCCAGCCTTATTTCCAGGCCATTGACGAAGGACAGATACATAGTGGTAGAACTCACATGATATATAGTACAGGAACAGTACGGACGAATATACACAACGGTTTGCTTAAGAATATCTACGGTTAATTAGACAATTATATAAGATGACATTTTGTTATAAGGTATTCATTTTGCTTTAAAGAACATTTTTTTCCAAGTCCCGGTGACCAACAGTTTTCTGTTAAAACACACACACACACAAATAACAATGCCTTGCATCAAACTCTCTAACATTCGAATATATCCATTATCAACAAATATTTTGAATGACATACAAATCTGACATATATATATATATATATATATATATATATATATATATATATATATATATAATATATATATATATATATATATATATATATATATATATATATATTATATATACTGTATATATATATGTTATATATGCACAATGTTTTAGAAGAAAACTGTCGATCATCCGAAGGTCTTGATTAAAAATTTTGTTATGATTTTGTTTATGGTTTAATTTGCATGACATTTTTTTCAGCGTTATTTCTTTACTGAAAAAAGAATATGGATTGTCAGTGCACACCGGAAAAGCGTTTACGGGAATTTGGACCGCTGGTACCGTTATTTTGAATACAAAATGCAAATTTTCCCCGTTAATGAAAATTTTGGGATACTTCTAGAAATGAAGGAATAATGATGCATTCTGTATTGTCATTATTATTATTAAAATAGTTTTATCTGGTCCCTGAGCTGATTATCATCTCTCACAGGGCTGGCCCGAAGGATTTGTTATTATTCATATTTTTTATTTTTGTCAGTTGTTACTATTTTTCAAAAACCTTATAACTGAAATAATCTCAAATATTGAAGTTTCTGACAAAATTTCACTGATCAATTTATTTCCAAAACTTGATGTTCGCTGCAGATTATACATTGAACATTCACACAATAAATGATTGATTGTCATCATTACTTTCCATTCAGGGTCTTTAGGAGCTTGGTTATGTGGCTTATTCGTTAGGTGTCCGCGTGTTAGACGAGAATGACCTATTCAGAGACGCTCAAGAATTTCTCTTTTTGGTATGATGAACTCCATTTTCCAACACTAGGTGATGTACGATATGATGAAATGAATATGCTGTCATGCATCCATATAAATCAATATGTGTATATTATATAT
>JANJGK010000048.1:12738318-12760818 GCA_039081455.1 Macrobrachium rosenbergii
ACCGTATGGTCCCTACTCACTGCGAGGGTCTCAAGCTCGCTGTCTGGTGGATGTGCGGTGCGGGCTGCACTGGTAGCCGCTCTCTTCACCACTCCCGGAGCACATGCAGGGTGACTACGCTGGCCACATTCTTGATGGAACAAAACTCAAGAGGACAAATGACCGGGTTGTCAAAAATCCATCATAACTCAGTTTCGAGGCCCTGCATGCGTAATTGATCATTTTCTGGATATTTTTGGTCCTATGGGGACTTTTCCATTAACTCCCAAGGCATTGGGAGGATATAGTATCTTTTTTCATGTACCTCAAATCTGTCCATGACCGGGTACATGCATGGTGACAAATAAGGAAGATATCGAAAGCGCTCTAGGCTGTATTAGGGAATCTCCTCCTGATCCCCTCTGCCTCCAAATCCTGTTAGTCCCCTAAAGTTGACGACCTCTGCACTTTCCGTTCCAATTGTTGACGACCCAGGTGAGGAAAAGGATACCCCTGTAAAGAAAGGACTTGGCTCAGTGACAATGGAAATATTTCAACTACGGGCCCTTCGGAGCCTTAAAACAATACATAGAAGAAAATACAGACCTGACTCAGCCTTGGTTCACTTTGATTCCCTCTTCGGAGAGTCAAACTGGTCAAGGTTTTCGACTTTATAAGCTGACCAAGATTTATCTTTATTAAAATTAGAAAATTACCTGTTGAACCGATGCCCATCACAAGAGATGAGCATAAGACACACAAAGGCATTGGTTGGTTGAAACAACAACCAGAAACCAGTCGGAAAGTTTTAAAAACATTAAAAATAGAGAGAACATAAATATACAGTAAGTGTTACAAGGCATGATAGCATGAATAGTGTACAAGGCACAGTAGTAGTGCCAAATCTAGATGAAGAAATAAAAGACAAATCGTTGTTATTAGATTCGTAAAAGAAAAGATGCAGCAACGTTGAAGACTGCGAAATAGAGGTCCCAAGCAGGTAAGACAAAAATAAATCAATCAAAAGAGCAAAAATATAGTTCAGTGGCCAAACCTTGCCCTTGGTCATTACCTATATGCCAAGGAGACAAGAAACGATGTTGTGCAGGCTTAGGATTGGACATACAAGACTCGTCATGGGTTCTTGATGTTCGGCTAAAATCCTCCATTCTGCGATGGCTGTATTGTGCCCTTGACTGTGAGACTTTTGCTGGTCGAATGTCCCAGGCTTGGTGATCTAAGACATAGGTCCTGTCCTGGGGACGTGACAGAGAAGGACATTTTATCCTAGCTACAATTCTCGGTGAGGATTGTAATACAGATCAGTTATATATCTATGTTAGGGAGGCGGGTCTCCTCAACAAAATTTATATTGTATATATATAAAGCATGTGTATGTATGGATAGTATATTTGAACAAATATGATTATATACATATATATTTTTAGATATTTTTTTATATGAAACTCCTTTTAAACTTAATATTTATTTATCTTCTTAATTTCTGTTCATTTTTATTATGGCGTCAGTAACCTAAGTGTTTTGACGCCAGTTTTAATAGACATAAATCAATCAATCAGTCAGTCAATCTCTATAAACCCTTGCCATCACGCCCATCAGGTTACGTTAGTAGACGGTTACCTGCCACCGTTGTTTTTGTTTCCTCTTTCTATTTATTTGGGTGTCACACCAACGGCTAAATGCCTTTTTAGTGACCCTCTCGACCATGTTATTGAGGAAGCCACTACACACAAGTTGAAGGGCAACACCAGAATTTATTGCGGGTAGCGACCCAATTGTTGGAATGGGGAAGGGCACAGCGGATGTAGACACCGACACCGGTTGACTACATGTAACAGGTAGACCATCACTGTAACCGTTAAGACAGTGCCCTGAGTCGGTAGTTTTAGCATACACCATAGTGTTGTTGTTGTTGTTTTTTTTTTTTATGTTGGGATCCCGAATGACGTCAAGAAAGGGAAGCCGGTCGTTATAACTTCTGTCTGTCTTGAAGTATAAACCAGAATTTGCTCCAGAAGCGTCCTGTAGACGTAAGAGACCATCCTCGTCAGTTTGATAATCGATATATCGGCAGTATATGGTGGGTTTATTATTTCTTTGAAGACTTTTTCTACAGTGCAATCCGTGAAGTAATTCGCAAAGAGCATACCTACCTAATGGGGAGAACATTGCAGTACAATCTGTTTTTGATACATCATACCCATTGGCTATTTGGAGGCTGCTTCCTTGGTACAAATGCTGCAGAGTCTTCAAAGTGTATTTCGGGATGTTGATAGGTGAGGAACCACCTTTATACACCTGGCTGATGATATTAGTGTTAACGATACCTTTGTAAAGAGGACTTCGACATCAAAGGGAACTATGATACAATGGGGTTACTACTGCGGACGAGTTGGATGAATTTCTCGGGGGTAATGCTATAAAAAGCATCTCAGGACTCTTCACCATCTATATATATAGAGGAAAAACTCCTTAGTTAAACTCCAGCAATAGGAGACATTTATAATGCGAATATTAAGAGACTCTGTGACCATCCGGAACCTTCCGAGGATCATCGAGACGGCATATGGTCCTCCCCCTTTGCATATTGATTGAATAGATCCAATACATGTCTCCCCATTCCAGTCAGACCATCAGGATTTCACACCTGGTTTGCCGTTCTGCTAATCACTATTCCTGCTCGATGATTGGCTAATCCAAATCCCATACAATTTGCATAAATATTCCTTTACATGCTTTTTGTTTGTGAAGTGTAAAAATAGAGATAAATATCATGAAATGCACAGAATTCACAAGGTCCTTCAAAACAACTCTTGGTCTCGTACTGTTTTGATATGTTGATAATTAGTACTGCTTACTAAATCAAGTTCTCACAATGATTATTCTAATATATATTTCACCTAGACAAAGAGAAACATTTGTCGCTTTTTTGCCGTAACAGATTTCTCTACGAAAATGTCACAAAAACGAATGGATAATGCAACGTTTAATTAAAAAAATATTTATGTAAAGAACATGACATAGAAATTGTTACAAAACAACGCATTTTTTTCAGGACAGATTTCATGATATTCGAGTATGCCAGTTAATACTCGCATAATGGGCCTTCTATTTTTCTGAGCGATCATGCACTTTAATCATCATCATATCCAAGATTTATGATGGAGCACCATCAATCACTCTCTTGTTGACGCTTCTCGTTAAATCTTCCACCTTGATCTCACCCTAATTTATGAGGTGACGAAATTCTCATGATGCCTTTTTTTCGGCAGAATCTGAATAAAAGCATTTCACTTGTTAGAGCAATCAGACATTCGAATATTCAGTAGTTGATGTGCATAAGTATATTTCAAATACTACATTTTTTTAAAGCAAACAGACGCTTGCAGATGTGGAGATGTTTGTGAATGCCACATGTTTCCACAACGTTTGTGCGTAACGTTTACTGGAAGCACTAAGAGTACTTTGTTTTCCAATTTGTTCATTCTGCTGGGCCCGCGCTCGAATCTCCGACCGGCCAATAAAGAATAAGAGAAATTTATTTCTGGTGATAGAAATTCATTTCTCGTCATAATGTGGTTCGGATCCCACAGTACGCTGTAGGTCCCGTTGCTAGGTAACCAAATGGTTCTTAGCCACGTAAAATAAATCTAATCCTTCGGGCCAGCCCTAGGAGAGCTGTTAATCAGCTCAGTGGTATACTTAACTTTTTTTTTCAGTTTACAGATCTTTAAAGGACACAGAAATCAAATGACCTGGAATATCGTTAATTGTCCCAAAGGCCGAACTGCAATATGAATATACAACATGATTATACATACCTTAAAAGATTGGAAAGTTGGTATGAAGAGTAATGGAACGTCTTTCAGGAAATTATTGAAGTGAAGTTATGTTGCAACATCTGACGTCAAGCTGTGTATGAATCCAATGCAAATATTAGCAAATGACACAAACGTTCAATCAGCTACTAAGTTTATCACAATGCATTTCTTTAAAGTCATAAAAGAAGAATAGCAGTATTAAGATTCCAAATCAGTAATAATCCATTATACAGAATGTGAATAAATAAATAATTGTATTTAATATAACTCATGTCTCAGTAAAGGTTTTCAGTTTGGGGAAATTGATGAAGACATTTGAAATACACTTAGTCTTTTCTATTGTACTAAGAGAAACACGTTAACTCCGAAAAAGGATTGCTTACGTTCGTACATCGACTAATATATCTATTGGCAGATTTATGTATCACCAATAATACGCGATCTCAAACTGCACCCTAAGGACAGGGCAGCAGGGTTATAATTTTGGTCATCGAACAAGGATATTTTACTTGTCGTCTTGCATATGCAGCTACACATGTATGTGTCATGTATGCAAATTTTAAATCATTGCAAGATATGCTGTACGAATATTGAAAAGAAAAAGTTAATAAAAAGTCACTAATTGGCATATCGTTCTTTGGCTTTGGAAAAACCCCATAAGGAAAGCTGCAAATTCACTCGTATATTTACTTCATTGATATATATATATATATATATATATATATATATATATATATATATATATATATATATATATCGAACATGATTTATTTATATGTATTTATATGTCCAAATAATTACGAAGACGAAAAAAAAAGTTACTCTTGGTTGTTTCTATTATATATGGCTAATATTAACTACCTTCTCCTGAAATAATCCTTAAAATTCCGTATTTACTTAGAACTGCAACTTCATCATGATGGATAAAAATTTATCCCAAATCTTTTAATCCTACAGTCATAACTGCGTGTATACCTTCAGACTCGTAAGATTTGCCCGTCTTTAGTTGTATGTAACACTATTAGAGGTCCTCCATCTTTCTGAAGGCAATTTTGCTCACCCGTAGGTTTGGCTTGGTCCAGGAAATTTTATTTTGTAAGCTCATTTATTCGATAAGTAACGTTTTATCTGCTTGCTTCGACCTGACCTGGTTTCATTAGCTAACTTTTTCAAAGGTCATACCCAGTGTCAAATATATATATATATATATATATATATATATATATATATATATATATATATATATATATATATATAAATTATATACATATATATGTGTATATATATATTATATGTGTATATATATATATATATATATATATATATATATATATATATATATATATATATATATATATATATATTATATACATATATGTGTATATATATATATATATATATATATATATATATATATATATATATATATATAATATTTATATACATATATATATATATATATATATATATATATATATATATATATATATAAATATATATATATACACGTGTGTGTGTGTGTGTGTGTGTAATATAACTAGTGAAATTGTGTTTGAATTTCAATACGAGATAACAAAGAAACATAATTGCTTGATGTTCTCCTTTACTGTTTCGATTTCTATTTATTGGAAAATCTCCCAGGCTGCCGAATTGTCCACCGCATGCCAGTACAGATATTATGAAATAGCTTGGATATATTTCGTTGTAAAGGTGCGTGTTTTTATCTTATTCTGAAATACAAGCGTCGAATCTCTGATGATTAGTGAGGGATACCCTCTTATCCTAGCCATTGTAAAATTTAGTGCCCCTCCATATTGATTCCTATCGATGCCCAGAATCTGACGTACCAGAAATGACGTAATGAAATGGAATTGTTATAGTAATATGTATGGGCAAGGGTATAACTGAGCACTTCCTGCACTCGTGATTGTCTCATCCACATATGGTTAATAGCGTTACTGAATGAAAGTGAAATAGGTTTCAGACTCGAGAAGCATTTCCGCATCCCTGTTGCCAATTTCTGCTCCGCTGCGGTTTCATCGTTTTTTGTGGAGAAAATCCGCTGCCATGGTGCAGGAATTTATTTTAAGGTTGGGGATTATTAACAGTTTCAGCGTGCGAATATACACACACACATATATATATAATATATACATACACACACACACACACACACACATATATATATATATATATATATATATATATATATATATATATATATATATATATATATATATATATATAATTTGTGTGTGTATGGTATATTTAAATAGAAAAATCATACGGGTGTTTTACTCCGTGGCTTTTTAATGTCATTATGGATAAAGTTATGTGAGAAGTCAGGTAGATGATGATTGTGTGAAAATTCGAGATATGAAAAAGAAATTGTGAAAGGTGTGTTTCATGGGTAATGTTTCCAGACAGCACAATGTTGATTGTGAACAGTGAAGAGAAACCGCGGAAACATGTGAAGTAGTTTGGAATGTTTATAAGGGAAGGCAGTTGAGAGTAAATATACGAACGAGCATGGCTTTGAGGTAGATGTAAACCCGGAAAGGAAGCAATGCAGGTCAGCTTGAATGGTGGAACACTGTAAGCAACATTTTTGGACACATCTGTCATATGATGGTCGAATGTGAAAGGAGGTTTAAGTACCGATGATTTGGAAGAAGCTGCTGTGTCTGTGGAACCCATGGTTGGCGTGTATGAAATTGTTAAGTCAGCTTTCCAGTATTAGAAATGTGCATATTGGTTATAATTGATAAAAAAGCTGCGGAAAAGTATTTGAATAGCATTGCAGGTGTGAGAAATGTGGAAATATTCAGAAGTGATAAAAAGTTCAGGATGGGTGAAGGTGTAGATTGGAGAGTTTCGGTCATGTGGAAAGAATGTAGGATGATAGGTTTAAAAGGTTGTACAGCATCGAAGTGTCGTGAGAGGAGAAGAAGACCTAGGAAAGGCTAGGTCTATGTTGCGATAGAGGTGTAGGAAAGAAGGGCCCTCAGCTTCCAAGAAGTGACAATGTAAGAGAGCGAAGTACCAACTACTGTGCAAGAAGGGGTTGCAGGTGGGGGTGAGGGTAATTGACACGCTGCTGATGAGCTTCTGTGTAGTCGTATGAAGTGATTGAAGTTGAGGACATTTCATGCACCAGTGGTTGATCCACGGTTCAGGGATGAAAGTATGAATGTAGCATTCATCGTTGGCATCATTTTTTAGCTACTACTTACAGGGGAAAATCTCTGTAACATGGCCTGATAACTTTTGACCCAAAACGTAATTTGCATAGTTATCAAAACGAAATTACGAAAACAAAGTTCGAGTGTAAAACGAATGTCGATAAAATCAACAAATAATGTATGTAAAAAATCACTGAAGCCACATACACTTTTCGTTGACACATCATTATTGCAATCTCTCTCTTGTGCAGCGTTATCCAAAGTAGATGGTCGAATGGAGAGCTTAGGAAACAAATAGACAAAGTAACCAGACCAAAACCATTTCTTCCATCTTCGTTAATAGAGGTAAAACCCTATGTATTGGACAATCATTGGTTTTAGTAATCTCATGAATTCGGCCATATGATAGCACCACTAATGGATTATGGGTCGTGTTTAGGTGTTCGAATAGCAGAATTAAGAGTTACCCTTTCGTCTTCCTGTCTTAAATAGAATTAAAGCAATTTAACTTGTATTTGAAAATGCTAGATGGCCACAGTTCAGGAGGTAGTGAATTGATGTTTTATTTAACGAGGTACCGGCGATCTTCTGCTCTTACGTTAGTAATCTTTTGAACTGTTGATCTCCCTGATGTTTACTAAGGTATGTATCAGTTAAAATTTTACGATTTTTTTCTTTAAAGAACGTCTCTTGAAAATGAAGTTTTGAGAATAGACAAAATCAGTTTTAACAGACATGCACGGGTTTCAAGATAAGAGACCGAGTAGCGTTTGCTGTCAACAGGAATGAATGACGTAAATTTTATGCTAAGTTTTTCTGACCGACGGTTTTCTCCTTGTAGCTGGTGAAAGGTATTAGGTCTTTTTGTACTGATTTGTACTATAAGAGAAATGTTGTGCTGTTTCATTCTGCTTCTGAGTAAAGTCACTATCTTCTTGGGTAGTGTTAATATATTCAAGAAAAGAGGTAGATATGAAAGTTGTCATACCGACGAAAATATTTGCATGTTCTTATATACAGATAAAGACTTCTTTTCAAGATTGTTTTGACGTCGAATAGTACTTACGACATGGGTCTTGAAATTAACTTTGATTACTAATTAACTAATGTTAGTGGAGTTTCTTTTTCTGTTCTCAGGTATAGAATGAGATGTATTTTAAATTTTGAATCATTACTGAAATGAACTCTGCAGGTAGTCGTTAATTCACTACCTCACAAATGAGCCACATTTATCAGAATTTCAATGAAGTTTTGAGTAAGATTAAAACAGAATTCTAATGGACGGCAGCCAGCTATCAGCTGAATTAGCTCCCATGATTAATTATGCTAGCATCGGAAGTGGGGATGGTAAGTACCAGATACTTGGTTTATATAAGTGGTTTTTTTTCTTGCTAACTTTTGTTTATCGTATTTCGTGTGCACATTAATTTACTCCTGTCAAACATTTTTTTTTACACTTACCAAGATGGCCACTCAAAAACATTAACCACTTGCCAAGATGGCCACTCAAAAACATTAACTAGCCACTCAAAAATCTTAATGCGTTATTACCAGTTACCGTTCAGGTAAATGTGATTTAGCGAATGTTGAAATAAAAAAAAAATAAATAATGCGAGCAGCAGTACTCATGCCCTCCGCAAAAGATTAAAAATGGAGTACAGTTATAGAAAGCAAGATCTTTTTATGCATAAAGAGTAACTGACAGCTCGCGAAGATAGTCGTGCATTAGTATACTGTAAAAACGAAGGCCTATAAATAGTTACCATGGCCACTTGGAAATTTAACTGCTGACCAAAGAAACAATGAACTATATTTTAACCTGTTCAGTGTAAATGTTCAGAATGACTTTCAGCTCTGAAGATCTCTCTCTCTCTCTCTCTCTCTCTCTCTCTCTCTCTCTCTCTCTCTCTCTCTCTCTCTCTCTCTCTCTCTCTCTATATATATATATATATATATATATATATATATATATATATATATATATATATATATATATATATATCTTCAATGTTGCCTGGGTTATATGTGTTTAGTGGCTCAAGTAATCGTGTCTCTATGGAGCCTTTGGTCTTATCAAAATCTTTAACTATTACTGCTGACATATTTTGATATCTGTAGTCTCATCTATAATGATGGAAAATTTATTGAACTTCAATGCTGTTACAATCATTCCTTGTGATATCTTTCCAATTTCTTTAATTACGTGTGTGGCCTTCGATCTTTTTAAAGACATTTTCTGGGCTATTGCAGAGTCTGGGAATATATCTTTGATTACCTCGATTGAATGATCACAAGAATTGAAAGCAATATTGTGTTCTGCTACGAATGTAGCCAGTTTGATTTCAGCCCTGGTAACTTTGCCATTAATGTCTTCTTGTCTGTTCTCCGGTTCATTTTCTTGTTCGGCTTCTTATGTTGTGTTCCTTAAATGGCACTTCGTTAACTTATGACGTTTAATTGCAGGGATGTTGGCGTCGAACTCATTCTTGAAAATCTGACAATGTGCCCCTTCCCTGTTGCCTTCTGCCATCCTTGGAACTCTTCTTCATGTAGCCACGCATCTCTAAATTTTCTCTTTGGTGGCGTGTCTCTATAAATCTAGACAAATTTTATGTAAACGTTAAAACAAACCCTCGGAACTTTGAAGTCAGTACAAAATTACTGTGCAGTATTCTCGGGCTAACTTCGCAGAGAGAGCGGTAGTTCCTCGTGGGACAAGTCGGTAGAGTTCTCGGCTAGCACTCTGCTGGGCCCGAGTTCGAGTCTCCGGCCGGCCAGTGAAGAATTAGAGGAATTTATTTCTGGTGATAGAAATATAATTTCTCGGTATTATGTGGTTCGGATTCCACAGTAAGCTGTAGGTCCCGTTGCTAGATAACCAGTTGGTTCTTAGCCACGTAAAATAAGTCTTAATACTTCGGGCCAGTGGTCTGGTTAAACTAAGGTATACTTAACTAAGGTATACTTAATTTAGGTATACTTAACTTTTTTTCGCAGAGAGAGAGAGAGAGAGAGAGAGAGAGAGAGAGAGAGAGAGAGAGAGAGAGAGAGAGAGAGAGAGAAAGTTATACTTTTAAAGATGCCAAAAGAAATACAGTGGGCATTAGGAGTTAATACGCGTGGGCATATATAGGAGATATACGAGTATACCCAAACCCTACTTATGTAGAAGAGACTTCATTTTAGACCTATCCATATGCTCGTTGCAACAGGTGTGCGAGACGAGAAGCTGTAAGGACCTTCAAAAACGATGCGAGACGAGAAGCTGTAAGAGCCTTCAAAGACGACGTGCAAGTTTTAAAAGACCAGAAAGGTTATTCGCCCTCGACAATGAAGAACTTAAAAAAAAAAATGATGGATCCAAAAGTTATGCAAATTACCAGAATCACTGTGAATATGCATCTGTTCAATTACAACTTATACGTTGACAACTTGACATAGTAGGCTACCTACATTCAACACAAATAATTTTATTCATAGGTCTAAGTGTACTTAAACTTTAGTTTTGACAGCGGCGAGCATAAAAGTAGTGTAATAATTCTTCATTGGGTTGGTGG
This sequence comes from Macrobrachium rosenbergii, assembly GCA_039081455.1. NCBI lineage: Eukaryota > Metazoa > Arthropoda > Malacostraca > Decapoda > Palaemonidae > Macrobrachium > Macrobrachium rosenbergii. The sequence continues at coordinate 12,748,879 of JANJGK010000048.1, forward strand.
GTTCCGTTCTCGGCTAGCACTCTGCTGGTCGTGAGTTCGAATCTCCGACCGGTCAATGAGGAATAAGAGGAATTTATTTCTGATGATAGAAATTCATTTCTCGCTACAATGTGGTTCGGATTCCACAATAAGCTGTAGGTCCCGTTGCTAGGTAACCAATTGGTTTTTAGCCATTAAAATAAATGTAATCCTTCGGGCCAACCCTAGGAGAGCTGTTAATCAGCTCAGCGGTCTGGTTAAACTAAGATATACATAACTTTTTTCTTCGCGACCCTTGCTACATGTCATAAAATGTGATTACATTGTGAGGTAAGTGCAGGAATGTATGTAATAAAACAAGGTATTTTAATTAGTTTCACGTATATTTTTAATAGGCAAGCTTACCATAATATTGTAACTTAATAATGTAAGAAAAACTCGGTAACTTGAAAGTGGCGAATTTTTCCTGCATAGAAAATGACGAATCTTCGTTTGCACTGAAATGCGGGATGATAGTGGGAATAAGACTTTCAGTAAATGTAAAGTAAGTATAAAAGATTTTCAAAATTCTGTGACGAAATATCTGAGAGAAAGGAAACAAAGTGCTTCAAAAATGGCCCGTTGTAGGGGATATTACGAATGTGTTCAGGATGCAGAGTTGCAGTCGGAACATGCAATCAACGGTAAATGTTGGAAAGTTGCCGATATCCCACATTGGATAACCGAATAGTTTTTCTGGCGTATTTCCTTCCATGCGTTTTCAACGAATCTGACGGAGATGTTCGTCGGAAATACATAGTTTTGGAGTTGAGGGCATTCGAACATCAACTCCAAAAATATGGATTTCCGACAAAAAATCTCCATCAAATTCGTTGAAAATGTTTTGAAAATACACCAGAATAACTGTTCCGTTAACCAGTCTGGGTGTAAAAACTCGTTAATCTACGAAATCATGAACGTGGCTGTTTAACGACACTCGAACAATGTTTACATTCTGCGTAACAACACTACTCGTCAGTACGTCACTGTTTTAGTTCGCATTTTGCTCATGGCTTCGGTTACAGTTTTTTGCGTAATTTTTGGCATGAGCTAACCTAACCGCACCAGCCCTAACCTAACCTACAGGGCCAACTGGCCACCGCTTCCCGCTTTTCCTAGCCGGGGCTCCGCCCCCTGACCCCCGGTGATGGCCACTAAAAATGAGTAAAAAAAAAAAAGAAAAAACGGAAATGGCTTCGTTAACGATTTTATAAAGTCCGTTATTATATAAAATACCGCGAAGTATTCTCTAAATTGTAGGTAAAACTCTGTTTGTTGCCAATATAAAACCGTGCCACGTAACCTAAGTGTGTTTACTGGTTACAATTTTGCCGTATTAGCTAGTTGGAGGGGCGGGTATTGTCTTACCTTATAAATCGTAATTTGATGAGCTCTTTTCAAAAATGGGTAAAATTTTGTAAGTTGCCAATATAAAATAATGCCACGTAACATTTTGCCGTATTAGCTATGGAGAGGGGGGACGGGTATTGTCTTACCTTATAAGTCGTAATTTGATGAAGAAAGTCGTAATTTGATGAAGAGCTCTTTTAAAAATGTAGGTTACAATTCCATATCGTGTATTGGCAACTTATAAAATAATACCAAATTGGGCCTGTTTGTCAAATGTGTCAAATACGTGCAATTCATGAAATAAAATTATTTACCTTAATTACTGTCGGAATTTCCCAATTCCTCATCTGTGGCCGGGAAGGCTTTTAAGTTGACGGGTTTGATTTCTGAGAGGCATATGAAGTTTAGCAGCCCCAAGGAAGAAGTGGTGGTGAGCGTTATCACCGAAAAAGTCTAAAAACTAGTATCGACCAAAGGATTGTTCGAAATACTCGGTCCTCATAACTGGACGTTTGGCCCACTCTTTGACGTTTTTCCAGAGTCGCTCAGCAGTCTGTGTATGGACACTTGGTCCACGAAATTCTGTGGTTCACCACTCGGTGAGTGTAGCCTTCTTCTGAAGGGGTCATGTAGGCGGCCCACCCATCACTCATAACAATAGATCCCTCATGAGTGAATGTCTTAATTAATCTGGTATGAGGGTAGCTGCACTTCTGTCTTGCCCTTCTTTGTGAAGAGGGACCAAGAATTTCTTTTTGGAGACAGGCTCTGTCCCCCCAAAAAGCCAAGCATTATTCAAGTGTCTCCCTCTCTCATACTTCCTTTTTCCGAAAAAGGTCTCGTCTATTTCAACTGTGATCCCCGGACCACCGATGGGTTCTTGATTATTTAGCCTGCTCACGGTAACCTCAGAACAAAAACTGCGCCAGTCAACGCTTGTTCGTCGAGACCAATGCAAGCACTTACACACGGTATCGTGTTTGAAAGATTTGTCAAGCCAGTGATTAACAAATAAACCGTTTCCCATGGGGGTAAGTGAGTATTGTCCAAAAAAGTGCCGTTGTATAGACTGACTCTATAAGAGCATTGCCTCATTTTCTTAGATTTTGCAATCTTTATACATCGTCCACAATAAAATCGATGGCGATCACTACGGTATGCGCACTGTTCGTTGCAATTGGGCAAAACTCCGTGAGCCTGCAAATACTCAGTGAATGAAGATTGAATGAAAATTACGAATGAACAGCCACTGGTCGGAAGGACAACCATTACAAGCTGCCTCTACAATAGCTATACTTAAGACTAACGTTGATCTAAAAATTCAGATGAAAGCTCGATACAGGCCTAATGACTTTTTAGATCATGCAGTATAATTGGCTAAGAGAGTCATGTGATATAATATAGTATCTCGTCATCGGAAATCATTTAGATTCATTGGAGGATTTCAATAGTCTGAGAGGGATTTAAAAAATCGCGCCTACTGGAAACAGTCGCATTCAGTGGAAAATTTGAATGCGTGGGCGGAACTTAGCCAGACGGTCTGCAGTGAACATGCACGAAACGCAGGGACAAGAGCGATTTCAGGTGGGGGTAAGATGAAGTTGAAACTTGAAAATTTTTTTACGGAAGAGTAAAAATTCGGCTTTTTTTGTTAAATAAATTCATTGTATAAATAAATTTTCGTTTGCGGTTGATGGTCTTGGGGTTAGAAATGTTACTTTTAAGGAGCTCTGCACAACTGTAGGTTATGTAGCTCTGTCGTATATTGGTCACTTGTAAACCATTAGCCAATCGGCATCTTTCCATAGACGAAAAAATGCGGACACGTTATTGCTACGTGTAAACACACAGCGGTAGGAATATGTAGAGTATAAGCTTGATAAACCTTCATTTACTAATTCCAGAAAATACTCCCCAAAAATTTTCAAAATATTTCACGCATTAGAAATTCCAAATGTAAATCGAGGCACAACCAACAATTGCCTGAAGTCTGGAAAGACGTTCCATGATTAGGGAGCATTCGGTAATCACACGGAATCTTGTTAGTGCCTTTTTATTTCTCGGAGATTTGCATATTTTCTGAAGTTATGGTTTTCGACTTGTTTATTAACAGCATTTTTACTTGATAAATGTACTCAGAGGAGAGACTGATGATTACGCTAACAAATAGAGGTTTTCTGTCAATATTTTTAGCCTTGCCTGTTCAACCACTAACGTCCTTCCAAGAAATTTTCGTGATAAAATTCTTAGGAATGTAGCGAGTTGCTTGTAAGATTTCTCATTTATTATTGTCTGTCCCTTCTCACTGCAGTACTAAAACCGTTCAACATTACCGAATTGAAACATAAGTATATTTGTTATAAAGATAATTAATAGTATCTGAATATTTCTTAAAAAGTTCTTTCAGATTTTTACTTCACTTGTTCACTTCAGTTGACGGGAAAAATATTGGTCGACTTGTTAATGAGGATATTTTATGAACATTTGGCTCTCATCATTTTCTCCTAATTTCCTAATTAGCGGCCAGTTTGTAAAGAGAAAGATATCATTCATTATATATATATATATATATATATATATATATATATATATATATATATAAATATATATATATATATATATATATATATATATATATATATATATATTTATATAGATTTATTTACGTTATTTAATATATATATATATATATTTACATTATTCATATAAATAATGTAAAATATATATATATATATATATATATATATATATATATATATATATATATATATATATATATATATAATGTAAATATATATAAATATATATTATATATATATAATGTAAATAAATATATATATATATATTATTATTATTATTATTATTATTATTATTATTATTATTATTATTATTATTACATTCTGGGGCCGGTTGGAAGAATGGGGGTTGATTAATTTAATTAACTGCCTTGAAAGCCAACACAAAACACCCAGAATGTAAACGGTAAATGGAATGGATAAACTGACTTACCTTGATGTCATAATTGAGTAAACAGAGAATTGGAGGTCGCCATGAGGGGGGAATAAATTAACCAGTTAATTACTTTGCATTGAGTTTATTTACAAATGAAGCAATCAGGAAATTAAGATGAAAAGGCTGACGGAGTAACAAGCAAGCACATAAAATGTGCATTAAAATTAGACCATGCGTAGTAATTTGCTGATTCTAAAAGGCTACAGCCCTGAAATACCCTGACACGCAATTACCATTGAAGGTTGCTACTGGCTAATTTTTTTTTTTTTTTTTTTTTTTGCTGTAACAACACAGGTTGAGCAAGGGGGGGGGGACCGTTGGTGTCCCGGACTGCTAAACAGAAGACTCTGGCACTTGGCAGGATGGCAGTTAGATGTACTGTATATGCCGGGGTTTCGTTCTAGGCAGGGACACAGACCATCAGAGGGGGCTGGATAACAGGTTCTGGAAGAGAATTCCAGATTAGCATTCAAAACCAAATGAGTTTCTCTCACATGAACTTAGTTATGCACAATGGAGGAATTGATAAATTTAATTAGCCCATGGTAACACTATGGAGGGCGTAATCTAATTCTGATCACTGAATTAATCTAATTGGAGCTTAGGGCGAATCATGGGGCAGCTTGGTTGTTAAGTTTGATTGGACAAAGGGGGCTTTGTTTATGAGAATGAAAAGTTGGAAATTTGGAAAATGGAGAGAAATTCATGAGAAGAAAAAGCAATGACTGGCATCATTACACTTCATATCATACCTTATCGCCTGTGTGCATGGAGCTCGCATGCAGCAGATGAATTGCAGTCGCAGAAGTTCACAACACCAGCTTACAAAGGAATGGGACCGCTCTCACGATTCGTGCATCTGATCCCTTCAGTGGAAAGTAGTCCTCTGATGGTCTGTGTGGGCGCATAGCGTCTCATAGGTTGTTTACAGTGGCGTTGGGCACACTGGCCAACCTGAAATGCAATTTCCACCAGTACAGAGGGCGAAGGGAAATAGATCTTATGGATAAGACTCTTCAAGGCAAGGAGAGCAGCCCACTTACATCCCTAGTTCGCCTTTTGTGTTTAACAACTATCTAACTCCCCCCCAAAAAACACCCTACGGTGGGGCTAAGGAGTGGTATTTACCCCAAATCAGGCAATCTGGGTGGTAGGTCTACCTCAGTTCACTTTCCTCGTTGTGGTGTTTTCTCAGCCGCTGTTAAATTTGCATTTCTGTCTAACTGGACAAAAGGGACAAATAGAAATATATATATATATATATATATATATATATATATATATATATATATATATATATATATATATATATATACAAATATATTTGAACTTTATCACTTACACAATTGACCTGTGCATTAGTACATTTAATAACATGACCTCATTTAAACTGGATGGTATCTAGCAGAGATATTTATTCAGGAGAAGTTACAAGCTTTCTAGAACTAACAGTCGTCATCGCCCTAGAGAGTTTGTAGCATTTCCTGAATATATATATATATATATATATATATATATATATATATATATATATATATATATATATATATATATACATATGTATTGTATGTGTATGTATGTATATAATGTATGTAATTTTGATATATGTGTATGTATGTATATAATGTATGTAATTTTGTCATATACACCGTGATGTTTTTTACATTCACAAATATTAAGGCAAAGATTTCTTTTAGTACTCAATTCACTATATATATATATATATATATATATATATATATATATATATATATATATATATATATATATGTATATATATATATATATATATATATATATATATATATGTATATATATATATATATATATATATATATATATATATATGTATATATATATATATATATATATATATATATATATATATGTATATATATATATATATATATATATATATATATATATATTGTTACGGGGTCGTTCAGTGGATGAGTTTAATTCTTAATTACTGTGATTAATGCAGCCTTGTTATACTGAAGACCCATGTAATCCCATCAGTTTAGGCTAACAGTTAACCCAAAAGACAGATTAGGTCACCAGTTGGAACTAGGTTACTGAATATTTTGACTTATTCTTGAACTAATAAATTAAATATCTCCATTTATCACTCTCCCAGTCCAACAAAGTGGGTGTTACAGTGAGGGAATCTACATGAGCCAATAACAGCTCCCCAATTCGTCCCTTTCAGACACAGTAATATTTCCCCAACTTTTTAAAGTATGACACAACAGCTGATCGTCTAGTAACACTCTAAGCAGTTTTCTAGCAAATTAATGACTATTCCTCTTCCAAACAATGGTATGATCAGGTTCCAAGGCTTGCCTGAGTGTTACTTATATGCCCTCTCACTAACCCTTAATTACTGTAAGTGGGGTATCTCGAATTGAGAATATTATGCTAATACCAAGGATGATACCTTATGTAATCTCACTAGGCAACACTAATTATACATTGTATACTCGGCTTTATACAGGAATTATGGTTCCACCAGGATCTTTAGTCAGTGTCCAAGAAGAGCGAGATAATAAAAAAGAAATGTAGTGGGAGAGATAGCAGAAGAACGGCGAGTAATTGTCATCATCAGACTTACCTTACCTAGGACGCTTGCGCGCAACTTGCAACTGATGCCCTGGTGTCTGGTGATGCGAATAACGTGTTTCACTAAGTAAAAGGAAACACAAGAAAAAGGTGCGGGAGTAGTACCGTTTGTGTGCCCTGAGTGCTTGGTTGCTGGACTCTCTCTGACCTGGGACGACCTGCTTAGAGGGCTTGGCCTGTTGTGGCCATCCAGCCCTTCATAGCTTGAGGCAGTCTGAAAAATGACAAAAAAAAAAAAAACTTCGCCAATACGCAGTTCAGAGAAAAGTGATGCTGAGGGACACCCTCACTAAAGATGGCCCCATTGAAACCATCTCTGTTGGATAGGTCCCTAAGCTAAATTCATAACCTGCTAAGATGGTTGGTTGGATTTTCAAAACAACAACAGCATGCCTCTCTCTTTTTAATTGAGGATGCTTGGTTTTTGGTGCTGTCCTGTCTTGTTTCTTTTTCATTTCCTTTTGGTTTTGATTCTATTCCTACCAATAAAAGGAGAGAGGTCGAACAGCATAATTTATATATATACATTTATATGTATGCATATATATATATATATATATATATATATATATATATATATATATTATATATATATAAAATATGTATATGTATATATATGTATGTAAGTATACACATATATATACACATATATATGTATGTATGTATGTACACACACTTAGATTTATATATAATATATATGTATATGTACACATTTTTATATATACATAAATTTGTGTACACATGTGTGTACTGTATATGTATGTATGTATACACATATATATGTATATACAGTATATGTATGTATGTACACACACAAATATATATATATATATATATATAAATTTGCGTGTGTACATACATATATATGTGTAAATACATACACACATATCTACATATATGTGTGTGTGTACGGGTACTTGTATGTGTGTGTACTGATGTGATTCCTAGTTTTGTTTTTATCATAAATTTAGACAATGTACCGCAGTGTTTTGATATGTATTATAATAAACCAGCTATATTAATATCGGTACCCAAGAAGTCTCCCCATCATAAACAATAACCATTTATCATTTTCTTTTTCATTAAAGGGTGAGAAAACTGACCAGGATTGAGACTTCTGTGGTCATCCATTATTCATTGGATGTAACAAAGATGGCCAAATTCTTTCAATTATGCCGTTGATTTGCCCCCCCCCCCTTCTCTCTCTCTCTCTCTCTCTCTCTCTCTCTCTCTCTCTCTCTCTCTCTCTCTCTCTCTCTCTCTCTCTCTCTCTCTTTTAGCGACGAAAGAGGATGAACTCAAACAAATGGAGCGAAGTAATGTATGAACTGCAGGTACCCGACATTATATAGCTTTGCCGTTCTTGAGCTATATATATATATATATATATATATATATATATATATATATATATATATATATATATATATATATATATATATATATATATATATATATATATATATATATATATATAATATATATATATACAGTATATATATTATGTATAATTTATTTACGTATATATACAGTACATATGTGTATGTATATATATACAGATATATATATATTTATATAATATATATATATATATATATATATATATATATATATATATATATATGTATGTATATATATATATATATATATATATATATATATATATATATATATATATATATATATATATATATATATATATATATATAACACACACAGTTGCACAAGAAAAGGCACGAGCATTAGATGACATGTACAAAGAGCTGGAAACACCTGAGGGGAAGAGAAAAATTCACAGAACTGTAAAGTCGGGGGACAAGAACACCAAGACTACTCCCATATAAAGCAGGTTAAGGATGGGAATGGAATGGTTTTATGCAACGAGGATAAGATAAAGAAGAGGTGGAAGGAATATTATGAACGCCTGTTAAATGAAGAAAATCCTAGAAAATTCTTTGAAGATGGACTCCAGAACCTTGGTGTGACACATACTATTAGCAGGAAGGAAGTAAAGAAGGCACTAAAGAAGATGAAAAATGGTAAGCAGTAGGACCAGATGGAATTCCTGCAGAGGTGTGGAAGAGCCTAGGAAAAGAAGGAATAGACATACTGTGGGACCTAGCTAATAAAATATACAGTCAGGAAAAGACACCAAAAGAATGGAGAGAAAGCTTTATTGTTCCTATCTGTAAAGAGAAGGGTATCATCCAGAATTGTGCAAACTACAGAGGAATAAAGTTAATGTCTCACAACATAAAAATGTGGGAAAGAATAATGGATCAAAGAATTAAAGAAGAAACATCTGTAGGTGAAGAACAGTTTAGTTTCATGCCAGGAAGAGGAGCGACAAATGCAGTGTTTTCCCTCCGATAGATGATGGAAAAACACCAGGAAAAGCAGAAAGGACTGCAGATAATATTCATAGATATGGAAAAGGCATATGATAGAGTACCAAGCAAAGGGGCTTGGAGGTGCATGCAAGGAAAGGGAACACCAGAGAAGTATGTGAGGTTGGGCGAAGATATGTAAGGAGCAAAAACGCAGGTTATAAGCAGTGCTGGGTTAACTGAATGGATACCAGTGCGAGTTGGTTTACATCAGGGATCTGCTTGAAGTCCATATCTTTTTGACCTGATAATGCATGTGCTATCTCAAGGAATATGGGAGGGACAAGGTTGAACCGAGTAGAAAAATTTAAGTATCTTGGTTCAGCAGTGCTAATAATGGAAATTTGGATGTAGAAATAATACACACAGTGCAGGCTGGATGGAAAAATTGGAGAAAGATGTTAGGTATCTTGTGCGACCGCAGAATCAATATAAAGGTTAAAGTAGTGAGACCAGCTTTGATGTATGGAGCAGAAACATGGCCGGTAAAGAGAGTACAAGAGAAGAAATTGATGCGATAGAGATGAAAATGCTCAGGTGGATTTGTGGAGTAACAAAAATGACAGGATCAAAAATGAAAGAATAAGAGGAACTACTGAAGTTGTAGAACTATTAAAGAAGACCAGGAAAGAAGACTGCAGTGGCATGGCCATGTGATGAGAAGGGATGAGACTTACGGGGTGCCTGGTGGGAGAGCAAGGGGAAGACCAAAGTGAAGGCGGATGATGTAGTTAGAGAAGATCTGAGAGACAAACAATTGTCAGAGGACGATGTGTTTGACCGAGCCAGGTGGAAGAAAGCTGTCAGAAACATCGACCCTACATAGAAGTGGGAAAAGATGCAGAGAAAGTTGATTATATATATATATATATATATATATATATATATATAATATATATATATATATATATATATATATATATGATATATATATATATATATTATATATATATATATATATATATATATATATATATATATATATATATATATATATATATATATATATATATATATATACATATACATATATATATATATATATATATATATATATATATATATATATATATATATATATATATATATATATATATATACATATATATATAGTCATAAACTGGGTCCTCAGTGTAGGGGAGAAATTGGAACAATTTATTATTATAGACTGCCTTCGTACCAAGGGGGGTGTCCCAGTTTATGAATAAAAGGAGAACTACTGGAAACTCACCTTAGAATCTTCCTGTATTTACGTAAGTAATGAAGGTCGCCATTTGGAATTAGAATTTTTTACATTTAAAAAGGGGTTTATTTACAGAGAATGGGGCAAATACGCGAGACCAAAAAAAAAAAAAAAAAATACGCAGCAATTCACAGACACATAAATTACATACAATAGATCAACAACACAGTAATTTGCAAATAAGCAATGTAAATGAGGGGCCACAGATACAACAATCCCCGTTATAACAGATGACTCTGTTATGTTAAAATGGATCCATTCACAGACAGTAATACATTGGAAGGGGTGAATTCCAGGGAAATGGCAATCAGTTAATTGAGATGATTTCTGTGTGGGCAACGGTTTCTTGCGATCAGGCTGCGACCAGGAATGGGTTGCGAAATTTGGATGGCAGTCAGAACTAGTGGGGCATAGATTTGCGGACTGGACAGGATAGGATGGCTCCTGTAAGAGAGGTCAGGAGTTAGTACCAACACGGGGGCGAGAAGGAAACCTCCCTTGCTATTAATTAAACACAGTAAATCTCCGCACTAGGGAGGAATTAAACATTTATATCACTTAAACTAATTTGCCCTTAATTTACACTATGGAGAGAATATCTGAATGCTTATCACTGAATCATATTGGGTTGATTGCAAAGCAAGTCATGGGGCGATTCACGGGCTGCTCGAAGTAGGATTTCTTAACAAAGGGAGTGCTTTTTTATCAGGAAGAAAATGAAGTTTGGAGGAATGGAAAAATCAAGGAATTTCAGTGGGAGGGAAAGGGCTGGCTTATTGACTACTTGTGGAAGACGTACTTGGGCCTGTAAATTTGCGCTAAACATGTACAACGCAGCCGTGCAGCCATGTACCGGAGTTAGTGTTCGCCAGCGTAGGAAGAAGTGCCGAACATGTGGTTCAGCCAAGACCTATCGGAGGAATGCTTCCCGGGAAGCAGAGCGCGTATCCCACTGTTGTTTGGTTCAAAATCTCAGCCCAAGTCGATCTGCAAAGTCATACAGCCAGCAAAAGGGAGACATATATACGTATATATATTACTGCAAAGATGAACTTGTGCATTTTACTCTAGTCTGCAATATATTTTGGCTACTATATGTATATTTTTGTGGAAATTAAAATTACAAATAACTGTTTCTGCTTTATTTACCAAACCTGTGCTGTATATACAGTAAGGTGACCAAAAAACAATACAAAGTTTGTGTTAGGATTTGTTTTTTATACTTTAATTTTTTTTTTTTTTTTTTTTGGTAACTTTAAGCCTAGTGGTGGTGATTTTTTTCCTAAGCAAAATATTCTCTTATGATTTGCT
>JANJGK010000048.1:12770818-12958556 GCA_039081455.1 Macrobrachium rosenbergii
TCCATCCAGAATTTCTATCCATCTAAACTTTCAGACCAAATAACGATCACCATTCTTCTCACCATTACATCTACCAACTTACTCTTCCATGTACTCTGCACTAACAATTTTTCACCTATATTTGTTGAATTAACCGGTTTGTATTTTCACCCATCCATCAGCCTTTCCCTGTCATTACAAGCACTATCCCTCCCTTAGATCTGCACCTTCCTGCTAGCCCAGACCTAATCACCCTTGTCTCTGTCCCGTTCATACATGCAATTCCCGCTTACCTTTGTATCATTCAGTGCCACAACATTAGGCTTCATTTCCTTAAACAATTCTACGTTCACACAGTACTTCTCTTCTGCACCACATCCATGCATATTCCAAACTTGAGAATTATTATTTTCTATCTTCATTTTTTTTAACAGCAATACAGGGTAAGGGCTTCAAACCCCATGTCCTGGACATTTGGCAATTTTCACACCGTGCAGAACGGCAAGTTTGCTCTTATTTTCCTACAAGAGTGAAAGAGTGGTTGCCATTGGTCCTAGTAGAGGTTCATCTGTCATTTAGGGAGCATCTCTTCTCCCCCACGGGTTCACAGCCCTTCTTTAGGCATTCCTCTACTTTTGGGGTACATTACATTTGCATCCCAAACCCTTAGCACTTCCTAAGGCAGCAATATCCTGCTTATTGCTAATGCAGTAGCAATTCTCATTAATAGACTAAACTTGCAACATTCATTGAGATCCTTCTCCAAAGGGTTCACAATCGTCCACTAAGGTCTCCTCTGCCATGAGATACAATCCTTTAGAATTTTAAGATATTGGAACTAATTAGGGCCACAGTTTCCACAATGTAACACCCATTAATGTTTGTTTCAAACCAGAGAAGAGGACACAATTTTGACTGGGAAGGTGAGGTGGATGATAGAAAGATTAAACGGGAGGAAAAGTATAAGTTTAAACGAGGAGGAGGTTGTGTAGATTAGGTGGTGGTTGTTACGGGTTACGTGAGAAATAAGAAAATGAAGGGATATACTAAATGGGGCAAACATAAACGTTGAAAAATTTGTGGTAAAATGATAAAGAGGCAGTGTGGAGGGTCAAGTGAATGTTTGGTAAAGATGAGTTGCTGAGAGTGATTAAGAAATGTTATGACAGGAGCAACGTGCGTGCTAGGATATGTATTAGGGATAGTAATATGTATTAGGAATAGTAACTGCTTTGGTGCAAAACAGGTCTGGGAACTCGGCTTTTGTGTCCTTATAGTTTTTGAATACCTGTATAGGTAGAGAGATGTGAGTAGTCACAGAAAGGACATTTGACTTATGTGGGGAGTTGCTTGATAAAAAATCTAGAGTAGAATAGCTGTTGCCTGCATATGATATAGTACTTATCGGAGTGGCAAAGAGAAGCTATAGAAACCAGCTAGAGGCTTTGGGAGCTATTGTAGGAAGGGAAGGTCTTTTGCAAATATAAATTAATATGAAGGTAATGTATGTATATGACTATCTGCTGACTTGTACTTGTACTTGTATGTTTCGACTGTTGTATCATCTTGACATTTATTCATGTTTTGACTCTCTTATTCATATCACCTGATTTTTATGCATACAGTAGTGAAAGAATGTTCTTTCTAAAACTGATAGATCATGAAATTCAACTGATGTAGTACATTCAGAATAAAAATAAACAAGTAAAGATGCGCCGAAGTTTCTTGGGCGCAATCTAGTTTTCTGTACAGCGTATAATGAAGGCCACCGAAAATAGATTTATCTTTCGGTGGTCTCGGTATAATGCTGTAGGAGCCGCGGCCCTTAAAACTTTAACCACGGCCCGGTGGTGGCCTGGCCTGTATCGATAGTTGCCAGACACACGATTATGGCTAACTTAACCTTGAATAAAATAAAAACTACGGAGGCTAGAGGGCTGCAATTTGGTATATGTGATGATTGGAGGGTGGATGATCAAAATACCAATTTGCAGGCCTCTTGCCTCAGTAGTTTTTAAGATCTGAGGGCGGACAGAAAAATGAGGACGGACAGACGAAACCGGTACAATAATTTTCTGTTACAGAAAACTAAAACTAATGAGGATATTGTCAATTACAAATCTCTCCTTCCATCGAACATGGCCATCAATTATATTCAGTTAATTAAGATGACCTAATATTTCAGAGGAGTCAAATTCTCAAGTTCATTATTCAATTTAGCAGCAAATACATTTAACCACAAATCTCTTTTTTCTCTCTCCCGCACTGCTTGTCTACTGTCTAATATAGAACACTTGGAGAACAGAAATTGGCGTATTTCTTATTATCATGAATACGCTCAGAATTTCCTCCCCTGACTCATCTACCGGGAATGTTCTACAAACATGAAGATATTGCGTTTTTTATACATTTTTTTTTTTACCTATGAATTTTACATCGTAAATTAAGAACTAATTTGGGTACTTTATATACCAAAAAAAAGTGCAATGATTTTTCCTGTTGAGGAAGTATGGGGTGATTTATAAGTATGTAAACCAAAGAAATAATGAAGGAAAATATTATTTTGAGAGAGTGGAAAATGTCAACTAAATATATGTATTTCTAAATTTAGATATAATTTTCCAAGGAATACAGTAAAATATTAAAGGAATTACTCTCGTAATTTAATGTTTTATAAAGCAATGTGTTATTTACAAGTAATAAGTAGATGTTTATTTCGTCAGTCATCAAGATACTCAATATTTTTAAGATACTTATAATTTCTCACATATAATTTGCACTGCTTCTTGTCTTCATTTCGTTGACTGAGGGAAATATTACATTTATGTGATACGCCATAGACGCATATCCATCAATATGGAAAGTTGCGTCTTTGTTCTTAACAGTAGATACTAAGTTATGCTGGTATTTTGGGTCTGTCATCAGTAAACTGGATTTACAGATAACAACAATTTAGGATATTAGGGTGACTTGTTGAAAAGACTTTGTTCCTGTGCCCTTATATTTATGTAACACAACATTACATTAGGCTGCGAGCCTTTTAAGAAAAAATATGTTAGGATAAATAGTAATAGAAGCATGAACTCACTCTGAGGATTTAGCACTCTCCAGTAACTGAAGAAACAAGGGAGACGGATGAGATGGTGTAATATACCTCCAATATGAAAGGCTCTAGTTTGTATACCTAGGAAAGATGCAAATTATTTTAAAATTTGGTATTTGCGAAGATCTAATGTCCCTGACGCCATGATCTCTTCGGCATGAAGGTACTGACCGAAGAATAACCCCACGTATGACGCCAATAGCTACCCTTTCAAGAAACTTTCTTTAGAAGGTTTTACATTAATATTTCCTACTTATTCAGTTTTGTTACCATACTTAATAAATTTCTCAGCACTTCTGAAAATATAAGTTTCCTTTGTATTTCCATCCGATGGGTCCATGAATGCTCCCTTTAGGGGAAAGTCCTTTCTCGTCGGCTTTCACAAACTAAACGCACTCGTTCTCCTCAGTTTCCTGCCGTAATATACAGCTGACCTTTGCAGCTTCTTAGGTGCATCAGTGTCCCGAGACGCTTGGATTTTACTTTTAATGGGGATGAATTTTTCAGGATCAGAGTAAAGTGCCCTCATTATTTTTTCTCGGCAGTTTTCTCTGGAGTCCAATTAGTAGTATGTTGTACCACCGTAATACAATGGACCTTTATTAATAAGAGACTTTTGTTAAAGAAATGTAGAAGTAAGAAGGGATTATGGAAAGAATCATTACCTCATTTTCTTTTGCTGAGATCTGGTTTCGTCTTGTGGAAGATCTTTGTTGGAGAGTATTTACGAAAACTTTTTAGGCTTTTTGATATGTAACAGCAAATATTTACGTTATTTCGGTGTTGGTGATGGATATTGCTTGACATTAGTTAATTACCTGTATCGTATTTTTTTTTAGCCGAATTGTCTTCCACTGTTCATGCAGGATAATGACCCCCGAGCCTTGTTGGGGGTCACTATCTAAGAAAGATCCCCACTGATCTTTCCTAGACAGTGACTCCCAAGTAGCCCAGTCTTAGAAGATAATGGCCCCCGAACCTAGTTGGGGGGAAAGATCCGTGGGGAACCCTCCTAGATAGTGACCCCCAAGTAGTCCAGTCTTAGATAATGACCCCAAGAAATATCAGCCCTAGATAACGACCCCCGAGTCTTGTGTAGGGTCACACTCTAGGAAAGATTCTGAGTTTTTAAAGGTTACCACATAACAATGAAGGTAACCTAGATGCCTTACTAATCTCACTAAGAGTATATGCATCACAATTTCTGTAATGTTCTTATGAGTAAATCAATATCCTCACCTTCCTGGTACATTGGAAACCTCACTGGAGGAGTAACGGGGTCTGCAGCTCTACACTTTTGGAAACCTCACTGGAGGAGTAACTGGGTCTGCAGCTCTACACTTTTGCCCATGACACTGGAGTTGTATCTGTTTAATTCAGCCACTTTGTATTCAGTCAACAGATCTGACAATTTTCCAGCTGCTCTCTGGTCAGCTCATTATACTTTAGCCATCCTTGCACTGTACGTTACAGTCGGCTGTATTATTTTACTACTACACTGCATCCCAGAGTGTCCCACAGCTGTCACCATTGTAAGCATTTCCTACTGTTAAGTAGCCGAATGGCCTTCAAAGACCGATCTGGGATATATTTAGACAGAAAAAAGTTAACTTGGAAAATTGAAATATTTTATTGTGCGGGAAACTGAATACAGTTTCCACTTTACGCACTATGCACTGTAGTTAAGTCAGCAGTCTTCTACAATTGATGTTTAAAACCTTAAACAAATGACTGTAGCCAACTATTTCTCGAGTTTTACTGACTGTATAGATGACCCAGCAACACGACTCGCTGAAATTACTCTGCAGTAAAGCTGCCCTTTTTTATATATACTTTAAAAACCTTCCAGTATGTACTGGCCCTTATAGCTGGCGGTTTCTGTGACAAACAAGGTCTTTCAGTAAACACCGTTAACACTGCGAGCTATGCATGTATTAATTGGCATTGAATGAGCCAGGGACACGTCATTTGGTAGATAAAGTAATACAATGATATATGTATATATTACAAGAGAAAGGGGATTTCGGGCTCCTCCACACAATGAAAGACTCGACTATCGTTAATACAACCTATATTTTTTTTCACGGCGAACAATCTATTAAAAAAAACAGTGTTGGCGATCTAATTAGAAAAAAAAACAAAAGCAACGATATATACAACGTATAGATTAACGAAAACAACAACACCAGTGTAGTTTAAATAAATAAATTTATGCATATATAACAGACAGTAACAAGCTATTTCGAAGACATATTCATGTTGTTTTATATCTGTGATGCTTGTGAGTGATACCTTCGTCTGGATCTCGTACCAAACCATGTGGCTGTGAATGTTTGAATCAACTTTATAATTATATGTAAACAGGTACTTCCATAATAGATTTCATATGTTTAAAATTTAACTGAATTGTGTATAAGAAAATTTCCATCTTTATACAAAATGTCTGAATAGTGTCATTCACTAAGAGAAACATGATAATCATTCTGATTCCAAAATCTCGCTTGGAATGAGACGAAAGAACGAAGGTAATGAGAAATCTCTCTGCTAATCTAGTTTCATCGCTTTTTATCAAATGAGATTTTTCTCCAAATTTTATCTTACCCGAAAACTCATCTCCCTTCTCTAAAAATGTTAAGTATTGAAAAAAAAATATGAAGACAGGGAATGGGCGATAACAATTCGGTCACGTTTTCTGGAAAATCATCATTGTTATAAAGTATACTTTATTACAAATTGCGATAACTTAAGAACTAAAACAAGGAAATGAGCATGTTTGTAATGTAATTATCATTTCTTTCTGGTTGCTTTAGAGGTGAGTAGCCATTTAAATATTAACAGAAAAAATATAATTCATTTTAGTTTTTTTAATAATATTGTATAAGAGGAAATTTGTCACCTTTTGCACTAGATTTTACTTATATCTCTTCAAGCCATTATTTCTCTCTAACCTAAACGAACTTTTGAAAGTGTGAACTCGGTTTTGGAAGTCTTGAAAATGACAATTTCTGAAGGACATTAAACTGTCCTCCGAACCTTCATCTTACTTTTCTGACGCGTCTTACATGAAGTCTTGCATTACTATGTTACTTTTCCCCGACTTAGATTGTAGCTTTTTGTATCTTTATCTAATCTGTATTTTTTTTATTCGCAAAATTGTTTACAATGTCTTCGACATCTTTTCAACTGTTCTCCAAAATACGAACCAAAACGCATCAAACATACCAAAGATCAGTAAGTATTTATTGCATCTTATCAGCCGACATTGTAAGATTTTACCTTTTGTCCTTCCCAAATGCCTTCTAAAGTTTTGGTGACAGATAAGTGGATGTCACCTATTTTCGCCTCTTACGTTCCTTAGAACGGGTATAGAAAAATGATAAAGATTTCATCATAAATAGATTGCCCGTTAACTTGAAGGATGAGTCGTGTATATAAATTATATATCTTCATCGAGTAATTGTTATTTTTTCTTGTGTAACAGGCTCTTTTTTGCTTTATTTACAGATGTGCTTTGATCATTCACTGTTAACACTAAATCTTGCCTTCCTCTGAAGAGTTGAAGTGAAAAGTAAAAGAAATTACAGACCTTTGGTAGTCTTGATGCCTATGGATAAATTTCGCATTCGTTCTTTTTCGAAATAAAATTTCCACGTTGTTAGTAATATGAAGTCCTTTTTTTTTAATATTTAAGTTATTGTGTGAATTGATGTGAAATGTTTCATTACTTTTGATTACAGTTCTTGACCACTATATTCTCAGACTTCGCGCTTTCCCTTCTTCCGTGAATCGCGATTTTCCTGTCATGGGTTTTAGTTCCCTTTTAACGGTCGCTGGCAATCATAATTTTTTTTTTATTCGTCTTTTATTATTTACAATGCCTCGTTGTCAATTTCTTGTATTCTTGATTTCTTCTCAATGTTTATTGTATTTGATTTTACTCCTAATTCCTCTTTTATTTGTTTATTTCACTGAATTTCATGGTTTTTTTTATAATATTCCCTTAAGAATGCAAATAAAACTTATAATCTGTAAAACGTAAATTTAGTTATTCCAAACCGTTATTGGTATCGGAAATGTACCTTAGAAAGTGATCGAATGTATGCCTGCAGGTAGTTATACGCATAGCCACATTTCCCAACATTTCTTGGAGATTGTCAACAATATGACAATCTCCATGAAGTCTGGCAGACAAGGTAGGAAGATTATCCTCTCGTCTCATCTGCGGGGCTTCTGGAATGTCATTTAGATCCTTTTGTGGATGATGACTTCCTAAGAACACTCCATGAGCTGCGACGGAAGTTCTAATATCTTCCTGTCATTTATCCAATAGTTGAAGTTTAAATACGTATTTCTCTTTTTCAATCGTTATTTTGTTAGTCTAAGGGAAATATGGATGCCTGTGTTTAACGTGCGAAATAATAAATGCCTCTAGAGCTTGGATCTGGCCAATCACATAGATGACCGTGATAATGTTATTACTCTGTGAAAGTTATATACCTACTCACAGATTCCGTATTTACAGATTCCTTATTTGGTAAGAGATCTTCAAAGAAAAATGAGTTTAGACATCTCCAGGCGATATATATTTTTTTTAATGAAATTGGGATTTTCCTCCACTTAGTCTTCATATTTGTATTACCATTGGAACAAACGTAGGGGTTGCTCTTCGCTCTAAGTAGAAACAGTTACGAAATAAAATAAGAATAAAATAAAATTCTGATCTTATAAATTGTGGTAATTGCCAGGCAGTAGGGAATGTGTCCTTTTCAGTTAAAGCTGTATGTCGTGAGATGAGGTTATTGTAATGAAAATTTTTAAAATGTCCGTATCAAGCCTGATGGTTTCTTCGTTCACACAAGACTGGTGTCTTCAGAGAAAATCTTGCGATATATTGTATTCTGCATCTCTGTGCTTTCAACTCCGTATCGTAGAAAACTTCCGCTTTAATTCTTACTTAGCTATTTTTTTTTGTCTAATTATTTTTGTATCCCATCCCTTCAGTTATGTGTATGTATTTGTCAACATTAGGACTTCTCCAGACATTCATACTTTACTTGCTGAAGCGTCAGTGAGTTTCACAACATTAATCGGTTCATACAACTACACAAGAGGCCCATTGACAACTTGTCGAAACCCCTTACAAACACTGCATTCACTACTGCATTGTTTAATATTAAGGCCCTTCCTTCATATTACCACTTTCACGCCATCTGTCTAGATCTTTCTCAGCTTTCATTTAATCCTTCCTCAGACTTCCGAATTATTCACTTTTATACAAACTTATCGTCCTCCACACTTTCTAGATGAGTTAACCATCTCAAAATAATGACCCATGCTTACCTTTTACCGCTTCTACGTATCTCCACATATATCTTTTCTAATCTCATTACGCCACGGCTTCTTTCTTTTACGTGCAGTATGTACGCTCTGACACAGAATGATTGGCTCAAAAATTCCTTTATACGAGTTTTCACCCATTGTCACCTGTCAGTTGTGGATTCGTAGTCTCAAACGGTTGTGTGTCGGTTGTGTGTCTTCATTCGTACTGTCTCTGTAACTTCTACCACTTTGTTTCAGTCCATCGTCATTGGACTGGAAATAAAGCTGAACCCGGTCAGGATTTACACTCAGTCTCTCGCTGTTTCACCTGCCTGTGGTGATGTGGATTATATATATATATATATATATATATATATATATATATATATATATATATATATATATATATATATATATATATAATATATATATATATATATATATATACGAAATATAAAAACACCGTATCGTGCTTCTGAATTATCAATAGAAGAATCCACAGTGATACTCTTGTTTAGCGAGACGAAATCTATTTGTAGAAATATTTACAAAGCTTAAAGCCTTCGTTCATCCTTCTGTGGGCTTGATCGCTAACTAAAAGAGACACACACCAGTGGTGAAGAAATAGAAATAAATATAGACAAACTGAAACAGATAAACGAGGTTAAAATAAGAGAACGAGCCATTGGGTCGTATTCCTTTCAAGAATCCTCAGTGATCTGCGAGGCGGGACAAAACGCTGGTCTTCTTCTTGAACGATATCTTGAGGGTCGTTATCCAAAAAGGTAGTTTGATCAGCAGACTCTGGAACAGGCGAGGGTTGGTTATCTACATTATCAGACTGAAGAAGGCAGTACACATTTCTGAAATTCTTAATTCTGGCCCTTTCGCAAATCTCTTCACATAAAAGTAAATTATTCATAATGCCAGTATTCCCCTCAAAGATGTCATTTAAAATGATGAGTGCTCCTTCCACAATCTTCTTAGTGGTCCTATCCCCACTCTTATTTATATAACTTTGCCTCCCCTGAAGTCAATGTCATAATTAGAATCCCAAGTGTGCTTAGCAATTGCGCCTATAAACATTACCCAAACGGCAGGCGGCGATATGTTCCCGTTTCCTCTGGTCCAGGGAAAGTCCATTTTCTCCAGTATAGCATTTGTCACAGTTTTTACAGTCTATAGCATATACTCCGACATCGGTGTTTGGTTTTCTACAACTGTTCTTGATAATTTTCTTTTTAAGAGTATTAGGGTAATGAAAAACTACACTATATTATACCCATGTCTTTCTTTTCTAAGATTAGAAACTTTTCTCAGGTCATGAGTATACGGAAGGGGATAGTAGTTGAACGGTGTTCCCATGGATTATAAAACATACTCCTGGCTCTAGAAGACATTTGTCAATAGAAAAAAATTTGGGATAACATAATTTTCTGGAACTGGCAGTAAAAAATTAAATTTCCTTGTCAATGAAACTAGGGTCAGAAACTCGCAACGCTCTAAAAAAACAATTTGGTCAGAACATTACTTTTGATTTTCTAGTCATGATATGAATAAAATTGTATGTACGTTTTTGTGTGAGTACTTCTGAAAACTCCTGAAAACAGAAAATTTAAAAGACTTATTTACATCATCCCGATGAACACCCAAATCTAGAAAGGGCATGTGCTTATCGACTTCTCTTTCCACTGTTGATTTGATGAGCGGAATAAAACTATTCAGTTGTAATAGAAACATCAAAACATTCGGCATCGTCCTTATAAACAGTAAAGATATCATCAACATATCTTACCCATATAAAAGGTTTCAAATCTTTTGGAAGTTTGTCCACAAAAAGGATTTAAAAAAAATTCTATACAAAGATTCTAAAACAGGTGACAATGAGGATCCCATAGCAACTCCTGCATTTTATTGGTAGAAATCCCCTTCGAACTCGAATATGGTAGAACCTACACTTTATGAACTCATAATTTATTAATATGAATAGGTGGCGTGAATTTTCCTTCTTCGGTAATTTTGACCAAATTAGCCAAAACAAAATCAAGAGATACATTAGTGAATAATGAGACGATGTCCAGGCTGTACATAATTCCACTTTTTCTTGAAGACCAAATTTAACAGGCTCTTTTTAGAAAATAGTTATTATTGGAGCTCCGACACCTGAGGAATTTACTATGAGATAGGGTTTGGACAGAAACACTAGTATCGATTTCAACTGGATCCTTTTAAGTGAAGAGATTTGTTTACAAAAAAGGCCAGAATTAAGAATTTCAGAAATGTGTACTACCTTCTTCAATCTGATAACGTAGATAACCACCCTTCGTCTGTTCCAGAGTCTGCTGATCAAACTACCTTTTTGGATAACGACCCTCAAGATGTCGTTGAAGAAGACCTGCGTTTTGTCCCGCCTCGCAGATCACTGAGGATTCTTGAAAGGAATACGACCCAGTGACTCGTTCTCTTATTTTAACCTCGTTTATCCGTTTCAGTTTGTTTAAATTTATTTCTATTTCTTCACCATTGTTGTGTCCCTTTTAGTTAGTCCACAGAAGGATGGACGAAAGCTTTAAAGCTTTGTAAATATTTCTGCAAATACATTTAGTCTTGCTAAACAAGAGTATCACTGCGGATCCTTTTATTGATATATATATATATATATATATATATATATATATGTGTGTGTGTGTGTGTGTGTACATATATATACTGTGTATATATATCTTCGTTTTAACGTGCTTTTTTCCCATTTTTATATGGGTTAAGCACAATGCCTTCTTTTGAAGTACTTTGATTTGGCGGTGGGGTAGGCCGTAGCCTCGATCGGCTGCCCTGCCTGTAATCGCTTGGACCCCGTTAACGAATGTGTACATGTATTGTACCAATTCCCCAGCTCCCTTTCTCCCAGCAGCGAGGAGAACTGGGCGGTTAGGTCGACAGTTCGAGTCGTGTGAGGTGTCTGTTACATTTTCAGAAGATGTTGGCGTGGCTTTATGTGTGTGTTAGTCTGTAACACCCATTTGCTTTCAGCAAACCTATCCGTTGATTACATACGTAATCCCTGGTTGTCTATACGGATAACAAAGTGTCCTCCTTCTCTGACCGGTCGGCTGCGGGGATTGAACCCTCGCCACAGACCTCTATGAAGTCTGAGGTTGCTGCTCTACCAGCCGAGCCATCGAGGCTCCATACTGTATATATATATATATATATATATATATATATATATATATATATATATATATATGTACATATATATACATTATATATATATATGTATATATATATATATATATTATATTATATTTGTGTGTACATATATATACATTATATATATATATATATATATATATATATATATATATATATATATATATATTATATATTTATACACACACACACACACACACACACACAAGCACATGTGTGTAAAAGTAATATCTTCATACGATACGAAATAGCATTTTCTTCTGACACCTGTCTAATACCATCAAAGGAAGAACGACGGAAAATAAGCTTCTTACATTTTGGACTGATTCACTTTCTTTTACTCACTATAAAAAAAAAAAAAAACTGATCTTGCGAAAAGGAAGGCTATCTTCATCAAGTGTAACTTAGTCTTGCATAATACTGTATTTTCTCTTGTAATGAGAGAAGAAATGTTTCAAATACTCTCATTATTCGCGCCTAATTGCAAGAGTTTCACCAATGAATATCTAATCACATTTTATTCTAATTTATGTTGTTTTGATTCCTTATGATAGCATGTTTTGTAGTATTCGTGTTCTTTCTTTTTTCATAAATTATTCTAGGGATGTGGTTTCCATTTAATCTTGTTCATATTTTTTTGTAGCAACGCTGAAAACACTGTTGTTAGTATTGTTAAGCCATGAAGATGATTAGGTCCAAACATCGTATCAAAATAATGATTTTGCAGATCTTTACTCTTCT
Source organism: Macrobrachium rosenbergii (assembly GCA_039081455.1). NCBI lineage: Eukaryota > Metazoa > Arthropoda > Malacostraca > Decapoda > Palaemonidae > Macrobrachium > Macrobrachium rosenbergii. The sequence goes on from JANJGK010000048.1 coordinate 12,783,171, forward strand.
CTAACCTTGTATTCACTCAAGAAACAATTCTCTTATGCAATAGCAGCTTCCATTTCTCTATCGTGCATAAGTTATACACACACACATTATATATATATATATATATATATATATATATATATATATATATATATATATATATATATATATATATATATATATATATATATATATATATTCCACACATCGGAGGGCACTATAGTAAGCAGGGGAAGGGCGCAGGAACGCATACAGATCCAGTCTGTACATTTATTGCCGACGCGTTTCTTGCCCCGTGGTCACATCATCAGGACATCTATAATTATAATGTAAAAAGGGGCATTCAGCATTCATAGTTAAAAGTAATCATACACAAAACATAAGAAAAATTAAAATGGAAAATCAGTTAAATTTAAACAATCACACTTAAATACACTTACACATTAAAAACCCAGTAAAAGAAAAATTAAAATGAACTTAATTAAAAACTGAACTTAATAAAAAGGAATTTAAAAATAAACTTGAAAGAGAGAGCAGAAGGCGCACCTCTCGGGGTGAAAGAGAAAAACACACTAAAAGAAAACATCAGAAAAGCAGGAGGAGGAGGCGGACAAAATATAAACAAACAATCGAATCATGCTATGAACAGGGGAACAGCCGATGACTGGCAATTTAACGTCGGTACAGTTCTTTTGATATTCAAATTTTCCAGGAGAAGCAGTTCTCCAGGTTCCTTAGGTTGGCCAATTATTCTGAAGTTGTCGTATTTTATTGATGTCTTGCAACTTCTAGCGTGGGATCTTATATTTAAAAGTTCTGGATTAGACAGTCTGGCACAGACTCGGTTATGTCCTCTTGAGAATATTCACTGCGCATTAAATTCATCATTCTGTCTTCAATCACCTTCACATTTCCCATGTCAACAAAAGACACCCTTTTAAATCTCACGTCTAGCAACGTTGCTGTCCCAACTGGAACACCTTTTCCACTGTTGCAAATCTTTTTTGCAACTGTTTTTGCAGTTCAGTGCCAAAAACCTGTTCTCATGTGAGAATTTGAGTTTATGCACTGCTGAAGTGCCTGGAATTGGGATAACCTTTGACAAGGATGTGAATTTTTCTGTGGACATTTCTCTCGTTGCCTCTTCAAACTGTCCCAGTAGCAACACTGCACCTTTTACTACTTCCAGTTCCTTACTAATAAGGCACATGTTGCTTTTCCCTAACGAACACAAAGTGGTGGTGATGGCTTCGTGCTTTTCAAGAAATCTTAACATCATATAAAACGTGGAGTTCCACTTGGTGCCAACATCCATTATTATCTTTTTCCTTTCCGCCCCATTCTGATTTTGAATTTCACTAAGTTTGTCTGTTGCCTTCATGCCGTGGTAAAAAAAGACACTATGCGTTTAATTTTTTCTTGTGATAGCTTCATGTCATTTGTGTTTTTTATTGAATCTTGCACAACGAGATTCAGTGTATGCGCAAAACATGGCTGTTGTTGTATTTACATGTATTTTGTTACTACTGCCACAGTATTTGCTGCATTATCAGTAATAATGCAGCATACTTTATCTAGAATCTCTCATCGAGTGCAAATACGTCTTAGTTCATCAGCAATATTTTCTGCTGAGTGATCCACTTTCAAACGAGCCGTTTCTAATACAGCTGATTTTAAATTCCAGTATGAGTTGATATAATGGGCAGTCCCATGATAAAGCCCCTAGTTTGCCTTGAAGTCCATAGATCTGTTGTGAGTGATACGTGTGGTGTTTCTCTTAGCTCGCCCTGAACTTGTTTCACAGCTTCATCATGCATTGCAGGCAAATATTTACTAGTAAGATCCCTTTGGCTAGGCATAACATACCGAGGATCTAGACCATGAACAACATTTTTGAATCCTCTGTCTTCAACTATGGGATTTGGCTGCAGGTCACTTGCAATCCTTTTAATCAGCAGTTTATCAGGGTGTTGCCTTTTTAAGCCTCCTTCTTTATAGACATCTTTTTTAGCAAATACATCAGGCAGAGTTTGCTGGGCAAAGTGGCTTAATGTGGCTTGCAACTGAGGCAATGTTGCAGGTGAAACAGGCGAATTATTTTCTTTCTGTTCTGCATATTGCGAAGGGTGCTTTGACTGTATATGCTTCATCATAGAACTTGTAGTTTTGTTGTAAGATAAGGTTTGCTTGCATATCAAACACTTAACGGTGATGGGGGAATCCTGTACCATGAAGTCCCACACAGGACTCTTTCTTGCCCGTTTTGCGGCTGGCTGCATCATGAGTATCGAAGTCCAAGGACGAAGTCTGAGAAGAAAAAAATCTGTGTATTTTCGCTTAGTAATTCCGCTTAGAAGCATAAAGAAATGTTTCTTCTAAGTTGAAAGTGAATTCGAAATTAACAGGAATTCTTGGCTTATTTAAAAAAAAAAAATATATGTCGCGTGTATTTGTGACTGTTTCTCATAATTACTACTATGTACTGTCATAAATACCACTACTACTATTTATAACACGTATGTATGTACACGTTTTATAACTGTCCTCTAAATGCAACGTTAGAAATGCTTTATATACAATGCACTGAACGGTAGTTCTAAGCCGGTGTTCCACAGTGAGCTAGACTGTGCAGTTGACGTTTTCCTACGTTATTTTACTTGCTTTACAAGAATTTAAAGTAATATTTTGCCGGCCGGCTGTAACTAAACTGTAATTGAACTTTGAAGGCTACGCAACGGTACCAACGGGTCCCCAGCACCGACATATACAGTTCAAAGGTAAATTACAGTTTAGCTACAGCCGACCAGCAAAATATTACCTTAAACTCTTGTAAAACAAGTAAAACAACATAGACAAACGTCAGCTGCCACAGTCTAGCTCGACTGGACATTATTTGAAGCTTTCGGTCGGGGCGAAGAAATATAAACGGTGAACAAAGTCGCCATGTTTAAGATCTGGTAGAGGGTCTGGGATAATGTAACCACCAGGGAGCCATATGTTCACTAGGGGGAAGATGGGGTACTGGGGGAGGAGGTCAAAGAAGGTACGAGTTGGTAAAGTGATGTGGGATTGTTAGGTAGAGATATGGTGGTAAATAACAAATACCCAACAAATAATAATACTTCGACATGAAAATGACAACTTTGCATTACAAACTTGTATGTAAGACCATTTATTATATAAACTGCAGTATAATGGATTAGTTTTAGGTAATGTAGCATTAGTAATTCTGATAATTTAGGGTTATGGAAGGGCAAGCATAATTCCCTTTACTAAACTCAAAATATATTTACATTTTTCTTGTAGCCTTACTGACCTAACCTAATCCTTTCGTTTATCTGGGCCTGTTTATTGTGCAAGTTTGATTCTTAAAAGCCAAGTAATTATACCTATTATTAAACTACTACGTAAATAATTTAATACACATATATGTTCTTACTTACTTGGTTATTAATGTCACTGGAATATGTAGGTTGTGGAGCCACTGTATCTTTTAAAAAAGGCATCAAATCAAACAGTTCCAACCTGGAGCTTGGTTTACCAGGTGAACCACTTGTAGCAGCCTGAATTTTTTTCATATTGGCAGATGAAGTAAGCCTTCAAATTATTAAATTTTGTCCGCACTTGATCTGAAAGGGGAAAAATATATATTTAGACTTATATAAGAAATAATAACTAATGAAGTAAATAGCTTTACAGAAATTTAGATATGTTAAGTGTTTCATGCTAGGTTAGCATGATGTCCTCTTTTAGGGCAGGGGTTGCAGACTTGCCCACACATTTAAAAATCTTTGTGTGAAAAGTTTGGCTATTTAATTTAGGTCTAGGATAATCCAAGCTTTCTTGGCCAATTAGTATATAAAGTCTATACTAGTGCAAACTAAGTTAGGAATAGCTTACTTCTAGGCTATCCTATGTAGGCCTAGGCAGAGCCATTGAAAAATTATTTCATAAGCTAGGGCTAGGTCTAGATAGGCTACTCCTAACCTTGTTTACACAACTAGAGCCACTTTGTATATAAATTAAGCTAGAGAAACACTAAAATATCAAAGATTTTTATATAATTTGATAATGCATACAAGATGACATAATGAGAGTAGATCTAGGCGATAAAACATTCTGGTATTCAAGATGTAGCATGCTTACCTGTATGATCAGCAAGTTCAGGAAAGTTTTCCCCGATTCGCATGGTGATTTCTTCATAGATTTTCCTCTTGAGACCCTTTTTCATAAAACTGTCATACTTCTGGTCCCATATACATCGTCTCTCCCTCACATCTTCCACCAAAAACTGTTCTGATAACCTTGTTCACTGTACCAAGGTCTCCATCCTTCTTTTGATGACTTGAAATATGCAGTGTTGCCAACCCTACAGGCAGTCATGTCCCTACAACTGTAGCAAAAAGTCCCTACGTGTCCCTACTCCTGCTGCAAATGTCCCATTGTGGGATTGAATGTTTAGTGTCCCTACGGTGGTATTAAATCTTTGAGCAGTTATGATATGATCATCAATTTCTTTTTTATCAGCAAGTCCAGTGCCTCGCAACCTCGTTCATGATAGGAAACTATATCGTTATATACTGCAATAAAAGTAAAACATAGGTATTACAAAACATTTTTAATAAACAAGAATGCACATACATAAAATCATACTGAAAAATATAGCATGATGTAAGATTAGCTTACAATAATCTAAACTAAATGAAAATATTTTCACTTTTTTATTATTTCAAATTCAAATTAAATCAAAATGTTGTTTGTAGCTTTATATGTATGCAATGGTTAACAACTCCCACTGTTTGAAATCATACATTTTCACATTACGAAAACTGAGGTAATCTTCATTAATGCCCTTGGCTAGATTTAAACAATTTTCACCTTTTGATTTCATGTTTGAATTGATAAATAATGTGGAGTCTAACAGTTCAGATCCCATCTTATTCCTCTTTTTTGTTTTAGCATCACCCATCATCGAAAATATTCGTTCAGTTTCAGCATTTGAGTGAGACAATGTTAAAACAAGTATAGCCAGGATTGCCAAATTCTTGAAAATAAATTCATCTGAATAATTCTTTAATTGAGAGAGATACACCCAAAACTCTTCATTGTTTTTCTTTTTGAGCATTTCACATTCATCTGAATTGAAATATATAGGCAAATCATTCCACTCTCTTTGAATTTCATTGACAGAGCCTACAAGATGCCCATACTTATTGGCTAAAGTCTCCAAAGTTGGCAATGTTTTCCTGACCTCGATATCTAATGCTACCTTGGAGATTACAAATTTCATTTCTGAGTACAGAGGATCAAAGAGAGGTAACCGTTTCACAAGTTCCGTGAATGCTGTTTGATAAAAGGAAAGGCACCTTTGTCTGAAATGCTTGTTATCTTCCAAATTCTTAGTAGTAGCTAGCAGCGCCTCACATTAGTATCCTAACTCTATTAGACTAAGCGGAATAAGCTGTGCTTCATTATTGGGATCAATTCTGGACAAATCGGATAGATATTGGGGTTTGATAAAGTTCTTACAAATAAGTCTTGTCATTCTTAAGTTATCTTATAGGATACCAATCAAATTGTTTTTACTTTGAAGAAGAGCATTCAGTTGATTAAAATATCCAGGCACATATTTCAAAAATGTCAGGTAAGCTTTTGTATATGTATTGTTAAATTCTTTCATAATAAGTTCTGCTGAAATAACCTTATCTTCTATCTGGGCCTGAAAGAATAAGAGCTTTAAGCATTTTGAATCTTGCGGCAGCAAGATATTCCTACAATTCTGCTAGAGCTGCCTGCCTTTTTGTGACTAAAATATGAACCAATATTTTGAATGAAATCTTCAATATTTCTCGGCAAATTACTTGTTGCTTTGCTAGCTGCTATATGGAGCGAATGACATATACATTTTAAAGTAAAAAAGCTTTCATCTGCATCTCTTTGCTATTTGGTCATAAGGGAGTTGTTTTTTCCTACTAATACACTTGCATTGTCTGCTGCCATGGCGATTATGTTGGTCAAGGGAATATCTTTTTCTTCAAAACATGACTTTACTACTTTACCAAGAGTCTCGGCATCACTATTTCTGGCATCGTGCGAAATTGCTTCTAACAGTTTCACCTAGCCATTTTAATAATTTGTTGAGTTGTAAATAACACTCTCTTTCATAATCATACTTGTAACCATTCTTGTCTAAATCGCTGTTTTCTAAGAGATTTTTCGTTTTTCGAGAGTTCTCCTCTCCTCTGTCTTACTTTCTTCGGTGTGCTCGGTCCAGCTTTATCCATGATGTAAGAGGATTCAGTCAGTCAATTAGCCATATGCTAGAAAATCAGTCTTCACAGAAACCTTATGCATTCCTACATGAGCGTACCACCACCACCACACTGTCAGTGGCACCAGTCACACCATACTACATACCACCCGGTAACGGTTAGTCACACCGTACTACATACCACCCGGTAACGGTTATTGCAAATTTACAAGTGCAAGACATGTTCATTCTGAACGTTCGCATTATCGGAAAATGACATGATTAAAAAAAAAAGTGGGTATGGTAGTTTATCATGTGGATTTTATAGTGGTGTAGCACTGAAGGTAAAGGGCAGTTAGACGAAAATATATATTTTCATAAAAATGTTCAAAAGTCCCTACGTTTTCTGAAATTTTGTAAGGGCGTCGCTAAGGCAAGAAAAATTGGTTAAATGTCCCTACGTGTAGGGACGTGTCCCTATGGTTGGCAACGCTGGGAATATGCACTCTCGTAGCACGGCTGCCAGATTTTTTTCGGAAAAAGTAGCGGATTCGAATTAAAAGTAGCCCAACGCCGTAGTATATTGCACACTCATATATATATATATATATATATATATATATATATATATATATATATATATATATATATATATATATATATATATATATATACACACACACATATATAGTGTGTGTATAATATATATTATATATGCGGTAAAACCACAAGGCAAGGTGAAATAAAACTTGATTTCCCGATTAGATTTATTTCATCTTTCCTTGTGGCTTTACTGCTTCTACTCTTGACATGAACAAGGGAACATTGCATATATTTTATATGTATAAAAACAGTGAAATGTCAGTCAAACTTACCTTTCATATGTTATTTTATTGGATAGAAGTGCTGTTGTTGATTATTTGCTCAGCTGTGAAAAAATTCCGATTCTCTCCCCTGAACTTAAAAGGTCAAACTTCTATTCAAACCAAACGAACAAAAATAACTTTCTTTTCTCTTGCGATGATACAGTAAAAAATGAACTTAAAATACACAATCTTCATTATCCTGAATCTCTAAGTTTCAAACCTTTCTTCATTGAACAACTCTTCCTCATCGTCATCAGTGCTTTCTTGTTTATAATTGTACACTGAAGAGTCAAAATTTTACATTGCCTTAGTGGGCTCAAAAGCTACACAACATTTTCCATTCAATTCAAGGCTTGTTTATATTCTAAGTATTGATGTTAATAGCTCAAGGCCCATTCTGTTTCGTAACTTGGTTTGCATTGATGTGACACGTGAAAAACGCGTTCAACTAAAGCATTACTTATTGGAAGGCTATAGGCCTTCAAAACAAATTCTGCCAGATCCGTAAGTACAGATTCTCCCCAAGCATTTTTCACGGTAATTGCAGTTGCCCAAAACAGTGATCCAGAAGACGGCACACTGCCATGGTGTTCCAGTCAAAGGTTAAGATTTTTCGCCACTGGCTCTCAATATCGGCTATCTTTGAGTGATCAGCTATTTCGAGTGGCAACTCAGAAAATTGAGGGCGTGCAGGGTTCAAACAAGCAGATGGCGATAGATTCTTTATTTTCTTTAATGTCCCAACATTTTCTGGTAAACGAGTAAGTAGTTCCTTGCAAGGATCTAGATTGGATGTTGTTAGTCTTCGTCCGAAATCAAATTATTCATTCTTTTGCTATCCAGTAAGGAGGAAAATTCACGGCCAAAATCAACTCTGCTAAAAGGAAGATATGTTGGCGTTAAGGTCATGTCAGCCTCAAGTTTTGCACAACCAAGATGCAATAATCTTCTGAGCATTGCGAGTGTGAAAGCTTCAAGTTCACTTACAAGGCTGCAGTGGTCAGCTTCTTTTTGGAAAAGTAGATTCATTCTTTCAAAATCATTTAAGATAGGTCTTAAGAATGCTAAATAAAGTTTATTTCTGTGATCAGAGATCATAGCATGAAGCTGTCTTGATGAATACTTATCATGTGATGAAGAAGCAAGTAGGAAGTGAGTTTTCAACGAATCCCTTTGCTCAAGAATATTTTTGACATAATTACTACTGGGGAGCCAACGTGTACCTGACAGAAGGACCAACTGTAAGGGTTCTTTTCCACCATTAATGAGCTTAAAGACCTTTAAGTATGATTCTCTTCTTAAAGCAGGTCCATGAAACCAGTTATATTTTCTCGCAACATATATATATATATATATATATATATATATATATATATATATGTATGTGTGTGTGTGTGTGTGTGTGTGTGTGTGTGTGTGTGTGTGTGTGTGTAGATATGTAGATATTTGAAGGTAATTCTTCTGATGCATGAGAGCATGCCAAGTGAAGAGAATGGCAAGTACACTTAATTAGAAGCAGAACTGGTATGTCTTTTCATTAACGTGTACAGTGATTGGTGACGGCCGCAAAGGTTTCATGCTCCATCAGTACCGAGTGTAATACACCGGACCCAAATCAAGATCATTTTCCCGTCAATAATTCTTAACGTGCTGGTATACAGCCTCTGCTGTCGTACTGGTAACTAAGTCCAGCAAACTTGAGAAATTATCTTGTTGTATTTCTTACTGTAGTATCGAACACATACACAGTAGCTCAGGTGAGAATACCGTCTTAATAAGGACTGTGCATTTTGTTCTGTGCAATTTCATTTTTCCTGAGCTTGAAGCGCAAGGGACATCTTTTTCCAAATATCACATAAATGATCAGTAGCTCTAATAGAAGAATGACAAGCAACATAAACTGCAAGTTGAAGCTCTAACACAGTAACTTTTTCTACCTTCGAAAAAGCAGTTTTCAGGCTAGATTGCTTAGGGCATATTTTAGACATATTCTGTGGTTTATATATACGTTGGCTTCGGTGACGACTGACGAGTGCCATTAATTACTATGAAAAAAGAATTAAAAGTTAAAAAAGAAAAATGTACTAAAAATAAAATAGTTAAATATAATAAAATAATGCATATTGAAAGAAAATTTTATATACTATACGAATGTAGCCTAGTTTTATAAGTCTAATGGTAAAAATTTCCATCGTAACATAGAAGTAGCCCAAAATATAGAGGTAGTTCAGTCTGGCAACTCTGTAAGACTCTGAGATGTAAACAAACAATAAAGTAAACGCTAGCCGTGGGTTGAATTCGATCGCTATCGTTTTCAAAATTAGTGACGACGACACCAGAAAGTCGTCGTCAAAACATGGAAAGTCGACGTCAAATTCAAAACTCGACAAAAAATTCGCTAGTGTGACACCACCTTTGGTCTATCCCAAAAAAGTACACTGATGTGTTTGACTGCATTAGAATTATTTTCATTCAGTCATAAAGCATTGTAATTCAAAATGCACATGGCCATCATTTGACTCAATTTCTGACTATTATTAATATAATTGTTTATTACCTCGATAAAATCAACATTGAAAACCGATATCAGTTAAAATGAGGTTTGGAGTTAATTATCGGCAACAAGATGTTGTGAACATCAAGAGACAGAGGACGGAACAGTTGACAGTTAACCATATACACAGGCCTTCCCGAGTCTATCTCAGCACATTGTAAATTTGATCGAAGATCTAAGTAACGTTTTTCATACAATCAAGAACATAAAATATACATAAAAAAAACGAAGCATCGAGGTAAATTCGGTGATTCGCACACTGTTATTTGAAATGGACATCTGGCAACTACTTCAACCCTTGAAGAGTAACTACCAGTCAATTCGCACCTATTGCTGCATTCCTGTCATTTAGGAAAATAAAATGTTTGTTTATGGCTATTTATTACAATTTCTTATATATATTAATTTCTATCTGTTATTAACGTGTTTTTATTCAAAACAATAAATAACCATTTGCCTTACAGTCGTCCACGAAGGGAATGTTTTTGTTTATGATACCTGATTACGGCAATACCAAAGGTACGAATTGACCGTTAGGTGCTCACGAAGCCTTGCTTTTTACCGGTTGGTATACAGTAGTCGCATATGAACATGCATAGCGGTAATATTTTGCTATCGTTCCGTGTAACCTTATATTAAATGCTAATTTGATGTCATTGTAAAGATAATGAGTTGTAATTTGTCAAAAAAGTCGCTTCAACCAATGTAAAGCATACGTGTTACGAGTTGAAGTTAGCCATATCGGAAAATGTTTTGCAACTTTTTTTCCTAATTCACCTAAAACCGCTAAACAAGAGATACCAAAATTTTTTAATTTAGCACAAAAGTAAAATAAATTGCTTTTCTTTCGATATATAATTCATTTCTATTTGTGCTAAGTGTGATATGACAAAGGGCAGTGAAACGAATGAAAAATGTACGAGCAAGTTGTAGGTTGTCAGTAGGTGATACCTGTTGTAACTATTTTTCAAAAAATCACCGAAAATAGGTACATTGAAGTATCCAATTTTTATTTACATGAGAAAATTCAATACTTTTCAAGTCCAATAAATTCTGCTGACTGATGAGGAGATGGAAGACTAGCTGCAGCAGCAATTCGATTAATAATATGAAAGAAGCAAAACGACGTAACAGAGTATAGTCTAAGTATTTCTAATTAAAGATAATTATATTCGCAAACAATATTAATGAATGAGTTTAAATTAGAACCTGAGAGAGAGAGTTTATCTGTAGTTATTCAGAGTTTTTTCGGGGCAGCGCCGGCTTGTTCAGCATATATACTGTGTATATATATATATATATATATATATATATATATATATATATATATATATATATATATATATATATATTATATGATACTGTGTGTATATATATATATATATATATATATATATATATATACTGTATGTATATGTATATATATACAGTATGTGTATATATATATATATATATATATATATATATATATATATATATATATATATATATATATATACATACATACTGTGTATATATATATATATATATATATATATAATATACAGTATATACACACACATACATATACATACAAATATATTTATTTTTTTACTTTTGTATTTTATTAATTGACACCTTTTTTCTAGTTTTTTTAATTATTTATTATTTTGATGTAACATCGCAGTTACAAGATGAAATAATCAGTGAGAGAGAGAGAGAGAGAGAGAGAGAGAGAGAGAGAGAGAGAGAGAGAGAGAGAGAGAGAGAGAGAGTGGGATGGCAAGGTGGCAGAAAGGCGGTTGGAACGGATGTAAAGTAGAAGGTTCAAGAGAGGTCACAGCTCGGGGCTGAAGGGACGCTGCAAAAACCCTTAAGTACTACCTACTGTGGACCGCAGAAGGTACACTGCAGGCATTACTCCCCTACAGAGGAAGACTCTGCAACTGGAATAAACCGAAAGGATACATAAAATTCGAGAAAAAGAGAGTTATTATTCCTTAAATTAACTTTCGGAATTAAGATCGTTAATATGATGTTTGATCCCGTGATTTTATCATTTTAAGTAAAACAACAGTGTGCGCATCATGGATTGCATTGTGACGAAAAAATTTCCTCCGTGAAATGTAAATCCTTTGGCGTTAGAATCACGTCAACAATTGAAAGTAAACGATGAGCCTCGAACGCTCAAGATTAGAATATGATTCTTGTTATACTTGTAAATAGATGCAAGAGAAATAACGGAAGAAATAAGTCAACAATAAAGGAGAAATTCACTGTCCTAGGGCCTTTTCGCAAAGCGTGTGAACCAATTACACTGGAAGAAAGGGTACTCTCATAAGGACCAGTAATAAGATTTTCCTTAATTTTGCTACCCAGAGCCTTCCATTGTTAATTAGGAAATGTCCTTAATGAAAATGTAGTCCATACTCGTTGTTCCTGGGCTGCTAATTTATAGTACAAAGAAATTTGGGAATCAGATTATTACCTTGTCGCTGGTTATATACAAATGAGAGGAGATTTGCATTTCAGTACAAGTTGCAGAATATTTAAAAACCGGATTATGTTTATTATTATGGCGCCAAAGGGTAAAATTGGGGAAGCTCTCTCTCTCTCTCTCTCTCTCTCTCTCTCTCTCTCTCTCTCTCTCTCTCTCTCTCTCTCTCTCTCTCTCTCTCATATATATATATAAATATTACATAAATGTACATATACAAACACATTATATATGTATATGAGTGTGTGGTGTGTACATATATATACATATATACATATATATATTATATATTTATGTATATATATATTTATATATATAGTCTATATAATATATATATATATATATATAGATATATATTATATATATATATATATACATATATATATTATATATATACATATATATATTATTTCTACGAATGTCCCAGGATACTTAATTGAATTTGGGCGGCAACAGGTGAGCGCAGGGAGTTGTTTATATTTATTACACATCTGACTCAATATTAGGACAATTCGTAGACAAACAAGGGAAAATCTGTGGCTTACGGCCTTCATGTGAGGGAAAATTACGTAAACTTATGGGTTCTCTTAACTAATATTTACATAACAAAACACAGATCAAAAGAATGGCAGGTAATAATAAAGGCCTGCTGAATAAATGAATCCTACACAGAATAAATATTCTGCACCTGTGATGTCTTCATAACAGGAAACATTGCAGTGGGAGTTAGAAGGGGAACAGCACATGGATAGAGCCGAGAGATTCCACAGTCAAGGCCCATCTGCAAAATATTCAAGATGGTTACTTGCAAGAAAAATAAGATGCTCAAAGGGGACTGAGGAATGCACAGATGGTGCCAAATAACTCAGTTCAGCACTAATGCATAACTACGTTAACACTGAATGTTCCAACACAAATTACTGAAGAAATAACAGGAATCGTGACTGACTAAGAAACCTTATTCCGGTACATTACCTTCGTCAAGATGACGGAATCCTCGTTCGATAGGGCGCTGGCGATGGAGGAGGGAATTAAAATGCCGCTACAAAGTATACTGGTTCAAGCCTCGGGGTCGAACACGTGGAAGGTTCAAGGGACAAGCAAAGTTAAGGACATCTGTCCTTGGTGGTGTTCTGAGCGATTCTCTCTCTCAAGGTCTGCTGGATCGTCTATAAATAACCTTCAGGGTAATATTATGCATCATGTCCAACATAGGTGCCGCAAAGGTGCCTGGCCACGTTTTTTATATAGGCCGCATATCCTAAATCCTCGTGAGAGGTTTTAGGATATGGCGGGGTGCCAACTTTCTCTTTTTTTTTGCCCCTCCCTTGCCCGTTTGGCGCTGTCGAGGAAGGCATCTTCGAAGGTCATCTGGAACAAGGCCTTAAGGCAGTCACTCTGAACAGAGAGACGGGTTAGACTTAACCATTTTGGGGAATGAAGGAAAGAGTTTATGAAGGGGCGAGTGGAAATCCACAGTTCTAGTAATTAAAACAATTGAATTTAATTATATTTCTTTCTCAGCTATGTTACAGATGTAAAATGGGCACAGGTGGTTTGGAGAGATGCTTCGTTCGTTGCACCTCTCTAACCAAGTTAGCATTCACACCCTCGATTGGGTGAGAATGATTACCAGCTAGCAAACTCACTTAAAGACTACTTTACTTCTCTCTCATTTCCCTTTGGTGCCTTATAATTTAACTTAAACTTCCGCTTAGCAATTAATTTCAAGAGGCAAAACAACACTGTGACATTTACGTTAACACAGAAGAAATACTTGCTGCTAGAAATGACATATTCTTATTAGTAAATTCCTATTACGTCAAGGCAGTGTCATTAAGAATATTTTCACACCATAATGGTATAGCTAAAACAATGAATTAATACTAGGTTAATTCTAGAGATACGCCGTTGCACTCTTAATGATAATCAATTACGAATTTTGCACACATGCAGTTAGTCCACCTTGAAGAGGCATTACAGTAAGGTAAACGTGGGTTTGGTTAGGTGCTTCCACGATACTTGAGCAACCGCTCAGTGCCATTCGGGCACCATAAACTCAAGGTTGCACATCAGAGACTCAAGATTTATTACAGATTCACAAAGAGAATAGATGACAGATTCAGAGTAATCAATGATTGTTAATAAAAGATGATGATTAAACATGCCGAAATTACATTCCTTAGCCTACGGAAAACAGCTAAATTCATTCTTTATCCCAAGAAGGCCGCAAAGCTAGCCAGGGGCGCGAATCCTCCGGCAGGATCATTTGCCAGCATCTACAATAAGGGCACTGTGCCAAGTTGGCACTTGTATAATAATAACTAATAGCGATGGCATATCGTATTTTAAACGCATCATGCTACGGTAGGCATGAAAGGGAAGTCACAGGGCTTGTACAGTTGGCAAATGTGTCAGTGGCACTCGGCATGGTCAGAAGGGGTTAAAGTAAAATGGGGCCTCGGTAAGGCATCAAATAAATGTGAATGATAAGCGAAAGTAAGGGAAGGAAATGTTAAAGGAAAAGAATAAAGGATGGAGTTATAAGGAAAACAAATAGGTGAAGGACCCTGACATCCTCTTCTGAATAGAGGTGCCAAAGTCTTCGTAGGGAAAAGGCATGGGTGCCAGGAGAGCTCGGGGCTCTCTTTAAGCTACCAGGAATTATCCACATTATCTTATATGAGATTCCTTTTAAACATTTATTTTTTAGTATCCTATGTAATGTTCGTACGGCGTCAATAACATAGATGTTGTGACACCAGTTTTTGTAGACCAATCAATATATATAAATAAATATATATATTGGTTGATTGATTGAGTGATATCACTGATCTCATTCTCGAATAAAGTGAGAAAATCTTTTCGAAGGGAAGCGCCTTGCCCTCTTTTCTTGGTTGCTTCCCAGTCACGTGCACGGATCAGGACCGCCACTGCACGTCTTAAAGGATTTATTCTTGATCTTTTTCGTCTTCCATAGGACCTCTCTCTCTCTCTCTCTCTCTCTCTCTCTCTCTCTCTCTCTCTCTCTCTCTCTCTCTCTCTCTCTCTCTCTCTGTGTGTGTCTGTGTGTGTGTTGAAGAGATCATTTTTCTCTCTAAGGCTAGCTTTTCAAATTCTAACCTCCTATGCAAAGTACACTAAAGCCGAGGTATCTAAGTCTCCTTTGTTCACTAGATATTTTATATTATCTGAAATAGATGTTTTCTTCATATGGATTTTCCCTGGAAGTCTAAACTACCTGGGAAGCTTTATCGGATCCTCCTCCTCAGCACAGAGTAATGAATCCAAATTCGAGGAGCGGTCAGAATTTTTCATCAAACACCGCTATGAAAACGTTAAAGGAAGTTTTGTTTATAGGTGAACGTCAAAAGCATAGTTTAAAAGTAAGTGCTGTTACACATATAAAGTAAGATATTTTTTAGCGTAATATAACTGGAAAAGATTAACACTAAGACAGCGTTGGTTTGAAAAGTAAAGGAGGCAAAAAGATTAAAGTCGCACAGCCAAACGACGCTTATTACTCCAAAACGTTCAAACGGCAATCTGCTGACAACACAATAAGAGAGACGCACGACGACTTCGAACGATTGCAGCGCTTTTCCCATAAAAGACTGAAGATGTGGAACCTGCGGAATTGACTACTATGCTCGCGAGACTGCGAATGAAAAAGGTGCTTTTGAACACAAGCACGAAGGTACGAAAGTTCGGCAAACTATGGTGCTAAGTCTCGGTGGGGAGGAGTAAGGGAATTGTCCTTCTGCCACTTCAAGGAAAGACGTAAAACCTTGTGTAAATCGGGATCAATGTCGGCCGACGATTGTAAATAAGTCAACTGAAAATTCGAGTGCTCATTGCTACACAACACACAATCTCAGCAAGCCTTACTGAAAAGCAATTGAAACAAGATTGTGTATAGAGTATCGATGCCAAACAAAAATTTGTTCCTTAGCCTCATACTGACAGACAATGTCCCGGACAGGCCCCCCATTCTAAATGTTACAGTTTTTGAAGTAAGGGTTAGGCAGTAGACAAAGGACGGGTTCAGTAAATATAACATTTAATACTAAAACAAAAACAACTGCTATTAAACTTCGACATGATAATCACATTAACCTTCACCAATAAATGTTCAATTGAATCATGAAGTCAGTACAAAAAAAAAAAAAATTAAAATAATGACCATCATTGGATAACGTAAGTAAATGAGTAACATATATAAAATAATATCGTCTGTCAGCATATCAAGGATTAGCGCAGAAATGAAAGCAACTAATGGCAAAAGTAACTAGACATCGTGGTTTAAAATAACCATCACAAAAACACATGTAAACTTTAAGTCATGGAATACACTTTACACACACACACACACACACACACACACACACACACACACACACACCTATACTATAAAATAAACCGGCTTCTCTTCAAGTAAGAAGAGGCGGGTGGGACACCTGCCAAGTAAACAGTTTTCCTTAAGCATCAAGGAAACGGAATGAATACAAAACTTTGTGGACAAGGAGTTTGGAATTTTATATATATATATATATATATATATATATATATATATATATATATATAAATTGTGTGTGTAAGTATTTATGTATGTTTGTATGGATGTTTCCCTCGCCCAGTACCCTGCGAATTGCAGTAAGGATGCGATTGCCCAAATTACTTCAACATAAGGTCGTTTTTTATTTCAATGAGCACAGTTGTATGAGTTCCAGTTTAATTTTTATATTTAATATACAAAAAATAGAAATAGATACTAAATACATTGGCTTACATAAATAAAAATATTTCTTTCCTAGGAGTAGCATATAGCACACAAAAGAAAATATTCCTTTCCCTAACCACGGCACGAAAAATTTCATTTAACAGAGCAATTATTTTGAGGTTTGAAAGATTTTTTCTATGAAAGCCTTACAATAATATGCAAGAAAAAAGCGAAGTATTGTTGAAGGAGGACGAATTTCGAGAGTTTTCCTTTTGGATTTTCTCCAGATAGTTATTTCGTTGGAACTGATTTTGTTGTGCCTAAATCTCACTGCCGCTATTTTACTATCATATTAAGGGAACACTGGATTTTCCAGAATCATTAGGAATCATAGGGGTAACTGGAGTGATTTTGTAACAATTTACGAGCTACTAATGTTGATGCTAAATGTTATCAGTAATTATAGTTAAACAATCGATATTTTGTTTCTGAAGAATCTTTTGCGATTGCCATTATTTATAGTTTTTATTTTACTTAAGTTAATTGTGTTTTAGTTGACGGCGCAATGTCTGCTTCCATTCTGTTCATCAATAACAGTAAACATCCGTTGAACGATCCTATTATAAGATCCACACTACCTTCACCCGATAAATACAGTGCTTACAGCGCCCATGAACGCTGTAATGTGACAGTAAAAGTAGATTTACAGAGATCTTTATACCAATAATTCACAGTTTATGGCATTTTTTCCCTAGTTTCTCGGTGTTATAGTCTGCTTAGGGTTGTGTTATTACCTCTATTTCACAAAAGTAGGATTTTTTCTTGTTTTTTAACCGGGGAAAATGTTTATCATTCTTATGAAACAATTCACAAATTTCACCGATTACTAACATACGTTGTCAGCTTATGAAAAGAGGGCTTGCGTGAATATAATAAAGGACTGTAGAAGAGGTGTAAGGACCACAGTACCCACGTGAACCACGAAGTATTTAATTAACAATACACACATATATATATATGCTTATGTAAAATTTACTTATTGTTGGCCACTGCCGTCCCTTGAAGCCAAACTTTGATAAAGTTTGAATTTGCGCTGCATGAGAATTTTTGCACATTAATTCGATAAACTGTATTCCTGTTCTAACAGGAATGCTTTTATATATCTGAAAATCTATCTGTATGTCTCGCTCCACTATTGAATGTTGCATAGTTGGCCGGCCAATGAAGAATTAGAGGAATTTATTTCTGGTGATAGAAATTCATTTCTCGATATAATGTGGTTCGGATTCCACAGTAAGCTGTAGGTCCCGTTGCTAGGTAACCAGTAGGTTCTTAGCCACATAAAATAAGTCTAATCCTTCGGACCAGCCCTAGGATAGCTGTTAATCAGCTCAGTGGTCTGGTTAAACTAAGGTATATTTAACTTTGGCATTTATAAAGAAGGTTTTGTTAATAGAGATATTTGGCATTTATAAAGAAGGTTTTGTTAATAGCCATACCTACCTTAGGGGGGTAGTACCGTCAGTGAACCTCGTGGGGTGCACCAGGGCCAAGAGAAAGAAGAGGTCTGCTCACTTCCCCCAAATCCCCCATGTACGTAGGCTGAGCTTTGTCTACCTCCTTATTGCGTCAGGAGGTGAATTGCCGCGAAGGAAACGAAAAAAAAAGAAAATGGGTATGATTTGGGGGAAACTACTATCATTATCATGATATCATTATATCATTGTGTGCTTGTGTTTCTCTATTCATATCACACTGCAATATCGTTTCTACTAATCTAACGTCAGTAATAAGGATGTAATTCTTGTACTGTACTGAGTTAGTGAATGAGGAGAGTTTCATGCACCTGAATTACATTACTTATCATTAATGTAAAGTAGCGCACTATTTTCCTACACATACCTATTTTTGAGAAAGGTTCCAAAATTGGATTTTACTTGTATTTCTTAGAATTGGGACAGTCGTTTATGAAGACTGCGGAAGTGTTACCTGTTACCCTATTTTCAGGCATTACTAAAGGTTCCTTGCAGTATCCCTTCAACCCCTAGCTGCAATCCCTTTCATTCCTTTTGCTTTACCTCCATTCATATTTATCTATCTTCCATCTCGCTATCCACCCTCTTATAACAGTTATTTCACAGTGCACCTGCGAGGTTATCCTCCTGTTACACCTTTCAGACTTACCTTCCCTCAATTTCCTTTCCAGCGCTGAATGACTTCATAGGTCCCAGTGCTTGGCCTTTTTTAAACTCAAAATTCAGTTCAATTCAATAGACATATCAAAGGCTACTGCGAAATCTACTATTTGTTCTCCTCCCTCCTCTATTTCTCCAAGACCATGTCCTCCATGTATCGTACTTATATTGTCACGAATACACCCGATATGCCCGTTTAAATCGCCTCTGATAACTAACCTTTCTTCTAAATTTGTTGATGTCGCAATTTCATCCATCTCTCTCCAGACTGCATCTTTTGTTTACTCGTCGCATCCCACTTGTGGGCATAAACACTTATTATATTCAGAACAAGTCCCCTACAGCACAACTTTATTTTTATCACTCTAGAACTTTTCCTTTCCACCTCTACGACATTTTCTTTCATTTGCATACTAAGAACAACTCCCTTTCCGCTCCTTCCTCTCTAGTCAGCGTCCATGTAAAACATAGTATAACCACCGCCAATCTCTCTCTTGCTGTGTTTCCTCTCCATCTGGTCTATTGTAACGCATAATGCATTCACTTTTCTTCCCTCCATAACGTCTGCCAACCTCCCTACTTCGGCTGGTCATGCTGCCGACATTCAGAGTCCAATTCTCAACAATTGGTCTTTCTTCTTCAAGAGCGCCTGTCCTGGACGTAGTAGCCCTTGTTCATTTATCGAGGTGGTCAGGCGAAGAAGTCCCCTCGCGTTGTGTGAAAGGGGGACGCCCTTGCCTTCTGCCTTCTAACTGCTCCTGGCTACTATTCATGGTTTCGGCAAAAGGGGTTTTACAGCCGGATGCCTCTCCTGTCACCAACCCTCACCATTTCCCCGGGCTTTGGACCGGCATAGAGTAGTGCTGGCTTGCACCCCCATGGCTGTTTCTACAACACTGCAACTTCTTAAATAAAATCTAATTCACTACAAGTAAATTTTACACATAAAATTGCGAACCAATCCTTGGGGCCATCCCAGGTGGACATTTCATCTGCACTACGATTCTCGGGGAGGATTGTAATATAGAGCAGTTATGTATCTTTGTTAGGGAGGCGGGCCTCCTCAACATGATTAAGATCATATACATGTGCAGCATGTGTGTATTATGTATGTATATTATATATGTATTTACAGATATTTTATATTGGTTTATATTATATATATATTATATATATATATATATATATATATATATATATATATATATATATATATATATATATATATATATATATATATAAAATTTCTTATGTGAAACTCCTTTTGAACTATCTTCTTAGTTTTCTGTTTAATATCATTACGGCGTCAATAACCTAGATGTTGTGAAGCCAGTCTTAGTAACCACGAGACAATCCTAGAAGAGTTCTTTTTAACTCAATGATCTGGTAAAATTACTCTTTAAAAAAAAATAGGAATCTTAAACACACTTCTTCGGAGGATCTGTCTGAAAAAAAGAAAAAAACGTGACCTTAAAATTGCAAGTGTTCTGAATACACGAGATGAAAAATTTGAAGAGACATCCTCTTCGGAAATTTTCAATACGAGCTAAAATTGCAATATTCCTGCGCAGACATGAGTGACGAGCAAATTGAAATTACCTTCGGGGTTGACGAGCAACCATAAGCAATTTTCATTCAATTTTAAAGCGAATATCCGGGGACACTGTCTTAGAAGTATAAAACGTTTGCTAGTAAATTTCGAAGTTTGTACACTTGGTTTCTCACCTCAGCTCAGAGAACTGTTCAGTATTTATATTTGTCCCTCTTCACTGCCTTTTTAACATTATAATTATAAATATTTTGTTTCTGCTGTTATCGTTTCATTTAGTATTGCCACTGAATTATCCTGTGATTTAAATTAGTGTTCCTTCCTATTTTTGGCTGCTATTGATAACACTTAGTAGCTTGGTGATTATTTTCTCGCATTTCCTGATCATCTTACGACTACGTCAATTTAAATGGCAATAGTTTAGAATATGGCCTGTGGTCGTGCAGTTTAGATGATTTTCGTTGAGGGTATTGTTTTAAGTGATGTTAACCTTATCATGTTCTTCAAGGTCACAGTTAAATATAAAGGTCGAAATTCTATTTTTTCGGTAATTTCGAAGAAACTTTCATATATAACTTGGAATTGACGATTAATTTCCCAATTTCTTTTTTCACTGGGGCCTATTTTTGGCCACAGGTCAATTTAAAGGTCAACATTTATTTTGTCACTGATTGTTATGAATCTTATGGATATGTACAGTTGGGGTCGATGATGATTTTCCACAAACCATTTTAACTTTTACATATATTTTCCACAGGCAAATTTTATTTTCCTCAGATTCTGATGAAGCTTGTTGGATATGTGCAGTTGTGGTTGGCGATTATTTTCCACAAGCGTTTTTGGGCTTGTCATATTTTTCGCCACAGGGAAACATAATTGCTTAGATTTTATTCGAATGATAATTATCTTATATACAGTCATTATTACAGCCTGTTTCAAGGTAATAGATTAATATAAAATCCATAATTCTGAATCTTTTTCTCTGTATCCTGGTTGACGGATTTTTGTCAGAACTACAATAGTTTCCATCTGAGAGTGGAACGACATCTTTTGGAGGCCTGCATATTTCCCTCCAGTTAAACTTCAATATCATTTTTACCCTTACAATATTAAGGATAATCTGTGGCTCGAAATCACTAGAAAAGTTTGTTAATTTAAATGTCAGCATTTTTTTTTTCAGTGTTTTTTCTTTAGATATCTGAAGCAATTTTACTTGAAGGTAGAGAGACGGAAATAGTTTTTTCTTATTGTCTGCAGCCGATTGCACAAACACATTAAGTCAAAACAACGCAAGTGTAGCCAGCACAATAACATCATAGCGTGTAGTTAAACAAAGGAAGCTTGAATCATGACGGTGAGCGTGCGTCGCAGCAAGGACGCACCAGCTCTGTTGGTGGGGGGGGGGGGGGGCGTGTGTTGGCTATTTCCTTATGGGAAACATTGTTCTTATACAGGGGATAGCATAATCACATAGCTGTCTTGTATGATGAGTTTACTAATTCTAGATTTTCACATTGAGATTTGGCACCATTTTCCACTTTTAGAATGTCTTAACTTTGAAAATATTTTATACATATTTGGAAGACTGATAACTTGTTTTTGTTGTCTGTCACCTCTTTTTGCTTCCTTGTTCAAGTTATCTTCCTGAAGCTTTTCAATACCCCCTGGAAAATAATTATAATAAATGTCTAGTTGTCTCCGTTCTCTATTTTTTTACGGTGATTATATATATATATATATATATATATATATATATATATATATATATATATATATATATATATATATATATATATATATATAATATATATATATCATATATATATATCATATATATATATCATATATATATATCATATATATACAGTATATATATATGTATATGTGTATGTATATGCAAACACACACATATACATACATGTAACACGTGAGATGGGCACCTCTCTTGTTCATAATTATTTCCGACGTTTCGTAATTTTCGAATAATTATATTTGCAGTGGCTCTAAAAAAAGATAAATAAACGGACAATTACTATAAAATCCAACCAAAATTTTTAACACACCTTGAATTATGCAGGTTTTATAAATAAACATACAAGTGGAGGGGAAATGAAAACTAAAAAAGGATTTATACTTCAATATTCTTCTAGACAAGAAAAGGGGAGTGGCTGTCGATATGTTTAATGGGGATACCATAATTCTAAAATTCATGAGTGTTGGGTGTTTACCCGTTGATTTTTTTCTTTTTTTTTTCGAAATATACAATGAGAGAGATGCAAAATAATGAGAGTTGCTTTTTACATTACTATGGAAAATACTTGACAGTTCCCCTTCGTTATGTTCAAGGGTAAATTAAGGCTAAAACGGTCCCTTTTCCACTTTTAAGTTTTCACCATTTTGCCTAATTCAAGATCAGATGTAGCCAAATAGTCATCTTTTTTATTTCATTAACACTATAGTTGGTTAGGGTTACTCCCATTGCCAGATGGAAATTGGGAAAAAAATTAAGCATAACGAAAAATATGATATAAAATGAGAGTATGGAAAACACATATGATTTGTATTCATTTGTCATGACAGATGCATAACTGACAAGATTGGAGTCTAACACTTCTATACAGGGGTGTATGATTTTCTATTAGTCAGTATGTGTGGAAACATTTACAAATAATCTTTATTCAGATTCGCGCATAACTCTGTACTTTAGTATGTTCTGGATTTTTACATGTTCATGTTTTTATGGATTCGTATTGTATTATCATTTGCTACTCAAATAAATGAAATGTTTTCCAGATTTTTGTCTGAGTATACCTCCTCTAATACGGTTATTTTTAGCTATGAAAAATTACCAAATTTTTCGTTTAGTGGCTGGTAGTAAATAGTAGTATTGCATTGGAAATATGTTAAGAAAAATACTATGACTTTATGCACTTTTAAAGGCCATAAAGGAAATTTTAACTCGGAATGGAAATAGTTTTACCGTATATTGTGACTCAAAAATGTTCTTCAGTCATTAGAGTCTTCTAACTTTAAACCCACTGATTTTAGAGATATTGGAATGGCTGTTTTTAGTGAAGAGAAGAGTTCCCTATGGGAAAGTATTTTAATGAATCAAAAAATGCGCAGTATCATGTCATCAGTGTCTCCTTGGTCATAACCCTATATGCCAAGGGGAAAAGAAACGCTGTTTTTCAGATTGAGGATGCCCCTTGAAAAATCCTCCATTTTTCGATGAGTGAATTGTGCCCTTGACTGTGGGACATTTGCTGGTCGAGTGTCCCAGCCTTGGGAATTTGAGACATGGGTTCCTGTCCTGGGGACGTGACAGAGAATGTCGTTTTATTCTAGTTCTAGCTACAATTCTTGGTGAGGATTGTAATATAGAGCAGTTATATATCTTAGTGAGAGAGGCGGGCTGGCCCTCCTCAACAAAATTGATTGCATACACATAGAGTATAGTATGTGTGTTTATTGATGCATATTCGAACAGATATGATTATATACATATATATTTTTAGACATTTTTTATATGAAATTCTCTTTACACTTGTTTGTTTAGTTTCCTATCTAATTACGGCTTCAATAACCTAGGTGTTGTGACGCCAGTTTTAATAGACCCAATCAATCGATCTTTGAATATAATCAAGTGGTTAGGTGAAACACATTAAACAAGACTGATTTTCCAAATGACAAGCTGTTCAAGATGGGCAGTTAGGAAACTAATTCAGCCATCTTTACGGCGGTAGGAAGCGTTGTCAGATTAGTTATCTGTATCATAGCTTTATTGTGTAACGTCCATATGATGAAGTCCTATAAAAAGGAAAAAGCACTCAGTAAGGTTCTTAGTATATTCTGTGTCACCAGGCTGCTTTCGATTGTGTGTGACAGTGCGACCCCAATTTGTCCCTAAGCCAGATTGCATAACTTTGAGAGGCCAAGCGTTCATTAGCATAAGAAATACCGGACACTTTGGCTGGAATGTCAGTAATGACTTCCTTCCAGAGGCTCCCCTTCCTCATTCTCTGATTAGAAGCCTAAGTCGTGTTCGTCGTGAATTCGTTTGATGTTCACTCTTCATTAATTAAGGTAGTGCTGAAAGCGGCGTTGCTCATGCAGGAGGGTTTGTCTCTCTTTTCTAACTGCAATTTTCTTTACTCCCCGAAGTTTTAATGAATCCTCTTAACTCTTTTACATGGAATTTTTTTTTCTCTCTGGTATCTTGCTTCGGTGTTTTAGACGGCATTAAATAATATCGCGTCCCTTCGGCTGTAATGATTGTAAGATTTAGTCCAAGTTATTTTTCCACATTTGGGAACTAGCCGTAGGGGAAAGGTAGGGTTCCAGGTATAGTGATGTCAGTGTTCTTATCTGCGTATGTTTTACTATGTTTTTACTTTAATTATTGAGGATGGTCGTTAAAGATGAATTTACTTTAATAAATTCATGATTGTGGAAGGTATATATATTTATGTATATATACAGTATATATATATATGTATGTATGTATATATGTATATATATATACACATACACTAGCTGACCAACCTGGCATTGCCCGGGAAACTCTGAATGACAACCTGTAAACTCTCTCTCTCTCTCTCTCTCTCTCTCTCTCTCTCTCTCTCTCTCTCTCTCTCTCTCTCTTTTCTGTTAAGATAGTTGCTTCAGTTACATTGCACAGCATTTTTGACGTTTTATATTTAAACCCTTCTCACGCCCAATCCCTATCGGGGCTGAAATTGGACTTGAAGGGCATCGGGAGTGTTAATATTCATCTCGGCAACCTCGAACGCTATGGAATAAATACTAATATCTGTCATTTTTGAAATTTTATTTTTCACCCTTTAACAACAACAACCCCCCCACCCCAGCTTCTTATCGGGGCTGAACTTGGACTTCAAGGGCATCGGGAACGTTAGCATTCATCTCGACCTCGAAAACTATGGATTAGACTCTATTGTCTGTAGTTTTCGGTTATTTTTACATGTCACCCGCTTCCCACCCCCACCCCCTTTGGTGCCAGTGATGTCTTATCCCCACAGTATTCTTTTCCACATAGTAAGTCGTATGTATACCGAAATGTGGTATGATAATTTCTTAGAGTTTATGTAGTTACTAAGTCTACCCACTTTAATGCCCTTTGGTGCCAATGATGTCTTACCCCAACAGTATTCTTTTCCAGATGTTAAGTCATATGTATACCAAGTTTGGTTAAAATTGCTCAGTGCGTTTCAGAGTTATGCTGTAACACACACACCTACATATCCATTTTTATACAATATATATATATATATATATATATATATATATATATATATATATATATATATATATATATATATATATAGATATATATAGATATATAAAATCCATGGAACATGTCCGATCTCGGAAAACTTGTCGTCTCTTTCGAGTTTTTCAACGAATTGTCATCAGAAGTTGAGATATCTGGCTGAATTATCTATTATGGTTTTGTTAAAGGGTGTTATTGAAATACAACTTTTCTCATTTCACGGTCTAAAGTTTTCTTTCTTCACTGTTTTTTAGCAAGACTAGACTTAATCTTATAATTCACTTTCGTCAGTTTGTCTCCTATTCTTTATTGTTTTCATAATGCATTCTTATTTTTCCAGTAATTATTTAACACTGCTATATATCTTTTTTAAAAGCTACAGTAGTTATGAATTTAGAAATAATCATTTGCATATATTAGGAGTCCCATCCCCAGACACAGACCCCCCTAGGATCCATTATTTATTTCTTTGTATTACTTTTTGTGGAATTTTCCACTTTTACTAAAATTTGTTGGACCTGATAAATAGGACAAGATATCATAGCTGGGACCGGGTTTATATCTGAAGCTAAATAGTGAGAACTGTGGTAGGACCATCAGCTGCCCAATAATGTTCGGACTTAAGAGTTATTAGATTGATAGATCAAAGGCGGAAATATTCTTTAGAGCTGGACTATGGATTCCAGGGGGGGTCTGGTTCTGGGGATAGGACTCCCGTCATTCTATCCGGTTTGCCCATAATATGATTAGGGTGGGGATGATTGTATTCTTGTAATGCTCTCTGTCCTAGCAGGCGGGGTTTGCTTACACTTGGACCACTCTAATTGTGTCGTGCCGTGCCATCCCCCATGGGGTAGGGTAGCGACGTGGACGTTTGGGAGTCGGTTCTCACTTATCTTTTTGAGGTTTTCAGGTTTTATTTTTTATTTTATATATATATATATATATATATATATATATATATATATATATATATATATATATATATATATATATATATATATATAATTTTTTCTCCAATCTTTATGAATAG
The DNA here is from genome assembly GCA_039081455.1 of Macrobrachium rosenbergii. Taxonomy (NCBI): domain Eukaryota; kingdom Metazoa; phylum Arthropoda; class Malacostraca; order Decapoda; family Palaemonidae; genus Macrobrachium; species Macrobrachium rosenbergii. The sequence continues at coordinate 12,810,086 of JANJGK010000048.1, forward strand.
TGACTATTAGTATTTAAGTACACCTGGGCCCTTTGATGGTAATGACTCGGCACAGTTGACAACCGCTGGAACTTCCTCTGACAACCTTTCTCTGGAAAAGTCAAATTAAAATCCTAATGTAATTACACTGGAACCCTATGCTCCCGTACAAAACAAACCAAAAAAAAAAAGCAAATATCTTGACCCAACCTTGACTGACTTCGACTCCCTCTTTGGGAGTGGAAGGTGGTAAAGATTCCTGACCTTAGAAACAGAGAAGAAAATATCAGCACTGAAGTTAGAAAACTTTCTGTTGAATCGACATTCAACTACTGAAATGTCATTCAGACAAATAAAAGATCAGATGTGGTTGACAGGAACCACAACATAAAATCAATCAGAAAGTTACTTGGCTATAAAAAATATTGATAATATAAAGGTACATATAAAAAAAATGACAATATGAACAGTGTACAGGGTATCATAGTATTCCCTGATAATGATGAAGAACCAATAAAAAATATATTGCTGGATTCCCGTAAAAAAAAGGTACAACAATGTACAAGATTGCGAAATATACGACATAGCCAGTAGACGGAGTAATGGAAAAACACTGAGAATAGCAAAGATAAGATTTGAAGGCCATGAATTACCCTTAAAAATTAGAACCATGGGCCAAAGCTGAGAACTGAGACCGTATGTTCTAGAACTACTACAGTGCCAAAACTGTAGTATGTATGGACATACAAGGGAACCGAAATGCGTGAACTGTGGACAGAATCACCATGCAAGTTCTAAGGAGTGTATGTATTATATATACGATACAGAACTAAAATTACTTCTGGAGAAAACGGGCATGCCTATAAAAGAAGCCAAATTAGAAGTAAAAGATAGAGGAATGCATGACCCCGCTAGGAAACGAACGTTTTCTTCTATAATAAGATCAAAGAATGAAACAAAAATAGAAATACATAAGAGTAACAAAACCCTGATACATAAATCCCAAGGAAAAATAACTAGTTTGCAAGAAGAAATTAATACAGTAAAAAACAAAGAAACATGTACAAATATTTGTTCAAATTCATAAAAAAAGAGGCCTTTAGAGAGAACTCCACCAAGGACCAACAAAAACCGACTATTATTAGAGATACATCAATTAAGCTAAAGACGGGAGACCCGAAGAAAGAACATACACCAAAAAATAAGAACATACCTTTTTCTCCTAAAATAATAATAAAACCAATGGAAACAGATACCCAGAACATCAAAGAAAAGTAGAGAAACAAACCATTGGCAAGAATGATTATGTGATGGGAGAAGAGACTGCTCCATCACCAATAATTGGTACAAGAGTAAACGAAAAAAGACCCATGAAAACACATGTGGATGTAATGAATGTTTCATTGAACTGTGCAACGAAAACAAAAGCATAACAAAAGACAGAGCTAGTAACAATGAAGAGTGCTCTGAGAATTCAGACAAATGATTCTCCAACCAAAAAATTTTTTCGATTAAGAGATGTGTTTATAAATAATCATCCACCTCCTTTCCCAATTAGAGCTAGAAGATTGTTTGAGCCACTAAATATAAATATACAAATACCTTTAATAGTAAAATGCCCTCCTCCTTGGACAATGAATAAAATAAGAATTTGTACATACTTAAAATGGAAATACGAAAGCTCTTAGACGTCTAATGAATTTTAAAACAACTAAATTAAAAAATTTCAATTAATTTATTTTAAATTTAAATATATATCTTTTTAGTGAGTATATATGGACACATGAGTATAAATGTATTTGTGTGTATGTTCCAGTATGAGAGTGTATGCCTTTGTGCAGTTTTTAATTTCATTTTCATTCATTCATCACCGTACCGAATGACTTATTTGGTCCCAGTGCAAGGCTTCTTAGCCTAGACCTGTCATTTCATCCAAATTCTTCAGGTCAGCCCTATGAGAGCTGATAGTCAGCTCAGTGATCTGGTTAAACTGTTTTGAAAGATCCATGTTTTCCTTCAAGCTATCGGCCAATATCTCTTAAAAGTTGTGTGCAAATCGTTCGAGAAAATGGTGAATTCTAGACTAATGTGGCATCTAGAGAAAAATAGTTTATCATCATCTGTCCAATTTGGTTTTAGGAGAAATCGTTCTAGTCTGGACCAACTACTAAGACTATCACCCCAAATGAAGCAAGGTGTCACCATATACTCAGATTCCTAAAGTGCGCTCATGGCCCTTAAGCAATATAACCCCAGACATCCAAGTATTCAATATATTCAAGAATGGTTGCATATGCTTGCTTCCAAATTCAAATTAGTCCATTTTTGCTGGGTCCCTGCCCATGTAGGAATTGTAGGTAACGAACTTGCTGACCATGAAGCAAGAAATGTCATTACTAAAGATGACATTCTATTCCACCATATTCCCGTTACCGATATGAAATGGACTGTTCCCTCATATATCAAAAATAAATGGCAAGAGCGTTGGTCTTCTTCCCTTCTGACCAACGATAAAAAGTACAGGAAAGGAAAATCAGACAAAGTATTGAACATTGGCCATCTGGTTTCCAACAAAATTATAGGTTAGAAATTGTATTATGTCGTCTGAGAATTGTCCATACTCGATTGACCCACAGATGCCTTTGTTTGGGGGGGGGGGGGGCGAGCGGCACTGCACTATCCTGTATATAGAGCGACTCTCCTGTTACTGTGGAACACTTGTTATTACAATGCCGTAGGCATACTTCAGCACGGCAAAGACATGGGTTAATGGGCAGGGATATAGCAGAACTGCTTGGTCCTGATGTAGTTGTTAATAACACAGTTGCAGTACTTAGAGACATTAAGCTCTATAATTAAATTTAATATTGACTCTTTGGTACGTTGCCAAGTGTAGTATATACCCTTTTGCAGTTGTGTATATAAGCATGCTTAGGTTTTTTTTTCACTTCTTTACACTGTAAAGGTTGTATGCATATCCTAAATACAAAGATATTTTTTATGGGGAATACTAGTGTTTGACAAATGTCAATTTTTACCAATGTTTTAAAATCATTCTTTTATTTTATTTGATATATAAATTCATTGCCATAACTGTTCATCTCAAACCAAATTCATTTTAGCGCTGAATAATCCCCCGGATTCCAATGCTTGGCTTCAGGCCTATATTTCCTGTTCCATTCCATTCCATTAGCGAAATACAATGGTAAAAACTTCGAAAGTTTGCTTCCACAAATAAGCACATCCCTATATGCATATTTTTCTGCCATTCTTCTTTTCTTTTTGAGTAGGTGGCACAGCAAAGTTTTAGGCTACCAGTCCTCATATATGTGTGTGTGTGTATGTATATATATATATATATATATATATATATATATATATATATATATATATATATATATATATATATATATATACAATAATAAAAGTATATTTGTATATACTGTATATCTCAATCTCCGGCTGCAAATGTTGGAACAGCGTGACCGAGAACAGCTATCAGAAACACACCTCTGCAAATAGAGAATTGCAAAGTTTAAGCGCAATAGAGTCATGCACAAATAGGTAAAGGATTTCAGCGGCCCTAAGTGACTGATAGACTGGGGATGAGGTGGATATTCTTGAATAAAAAGCATTTCTTACGTTACTCTAGAGATTACGCAGTGCCGAAGGGGAAGGTTGAAATGAAATTACTAGCTCCAGGGAGTGTTGGAGGGTGAGAGTGTAAGGCATTCAAGGAGTGGACAAGGGCTGGGGGATGGAGGCCTCTGGATTCTGACAAAACTCCTACCAGGTTTAATAATTTCTAATGCCTTGCACTAGACATAGCTGCAGGCTCCAGACTACAGGTTATCAGTAGATTGCTGTCCTCTCTATCGGATCCATATGCTTCTCGTGGTAAGTTGTTAATCGCGATGCATCTTCTGTCGTCTCAGTCTGGCTGAGAGGGTAGACACGAACATGTCTTGTCGAGAGGAAATACTACAGGTGAGTGAGAGCGAGGCAGGTCAGTGGGCGGTCAATTCCCTGTCATATGCCCGCTCCCATTTCGACGGGGCCGCTGAGTTCCCAGATAGAGCCTGTCAAAAATCCAAAGACCTTGGAAGTACAAAGCAAAGATAGGTGATAGGTATGTGTTTGAGAGTCAGAGATGTCCCTCACTGGCAACCTTCCAGACTAGTGTTTTTAAATCAAGATGTCTGGATGCTGACTGAACCCATGGTTCTTACTTAAAAAAAAAAAAAAAAAAAAAAAAAAAATATATATATATATATATATATATATATATATAATATATAATATATATATATATATATATATATATATATATATATATATATATATATATATATATATATAAAATTGATATTCAAGGCAGCAGCCTCAGTAGTTATAACAGTTCCCCGTTAATAATACGAATACTGCATTTAGCAATATGAAATGTTAACAGTTACATGGGAGTATACATAAGAGCACAAACATGCAAAATATAGTACAAATAAATAAAAAGGGACCTAAGACGTGCCCTCAGCTATGCTGGAGAACGGTCTTAGCTAATTACAACATAGTTTTAATACAAACAATTCTTTCAAGACAAACTCTGTTACGTTCTGGACCAGGTACCAGAATTGCTTTACTAAGATAAGGCACTGTTATACCTATAGGGCACTAGTGCCTTGATAGTGTGGTGGCTCTAGTAACTACCTGAACCTTGTACACTCCCTACTCTCTCAGCAGAGTCTCCTTCAGGCTGTAGGCAGGGATGGGTTGTGTTTGCTACTTTGGCTGGCAGAGCAGACACTAGGCTGGCTTGCTTCAGTTGCTGCGACAGCCGGGACAGTGGTGGTACCCACAACTTCTCCCAGCTTCTGATGCATGGCCTTCATATCTGGTACTAGGTTGGAAAGGACTTCCCGTAGGGAGTCATCCACCAGTCTTTTTCCCCTCGAGTAGGACGCCTTGACGAGGTGAGGGGCTAAGGGACCCTGGCCTTTTGGGCCCGGGTCCTGACGAATCATCCTACATAGTTTTTGGTTTAAATGGCGTGGACATTTCCACATTCGCAAAATTTTACTGCTTAGGTGAGTCTGAGAAGGGATCGTTTTTTGGAAGGGGTTCGCATTCGAAGCTAATTGTGGGAGTTGTGGTGGTTGAGTCGCCACCCGAGATAGTTTGGACCTAAGAGATGGTGATGGGATTTTTCCCACTGCTATCTTGAGGGCGGAACCATCTCTGGGGATCAGCCCATCGGAATCCAGGGGGGGCTGGTTTTTGGAGGTGGGACTCCTGGCTTTTGTCCGGAAGCCCACGAGTACGGTTGGAGTGGGGAGTCAGTCCCCATTAGTGGGGGCAGAACTCCCAGCAGGCGGATTGGCTTATACCTGGGCCACTGCAAGCGTACTGGTGCTATCCTGAAAGGGTAGGGTATGGGGTGGACTGTTGGGAGTCAACTCTCACTTGTGCCATTGGTGGAGAATGCGAATACCTGACTGATCTACGATACTTTCTTGATATGACCAAGCAGTTTTGGGTGGGTGGATGAACCAGTTTGTGTGTGGTGGTCTGATGTGTGCATGCTTGGCAGCTTGGGGTCTCTTCGTGGGCTTTGGGAGTGTGTTGGGGTGGGGAAGCTGAGCAGTGGAGCTGCCCAGTTTGTCCTTTTTGATATGCTGTCGGGGTCTGTGCGGGGGCTCTTGGGTGTCGGGTGTGCACTTTTTGGACCTTTGCATGTGGACTGGTTTAAACTTATGGATTTGGCTTCTAGTTCTCCCTCCCCTGGATCCGATGACTTAACGGCACTGGCAACGACTTCTGACATGAACATGGATACGGGCTTGGCTGTTGGACAGAACCAAACACTGAGACACCAGGGTGTTAATAAATCTGGTGGATTTGATTCAAATAATAGGGTCCTTTATTGCACTAATGTAAACTTATCATTAGATTACGAATGTTTATACAGTGTAGTGAAGCAATTCGGCAAAGTGGAAAGAATTAAATTAGTTCTAGAAAAAGATAAGCAGTCATTTTGTGCTTTTATCAAATTTTCCTCTCCCTTGGAAGCTAGTGAGGCACAACAGAGACTCCATGGCCACATTCTAAATGACTCAGTTGTCAGCACGAAAGTGTTTTCAGTGAAAAACTTGAATGATGAGCCATTTGACTTTGTTCCAAAGGCTGAAGAACATGGACCAGTCCCATGTACCAGAGCTCTTCCTCCCCCTCTATGGCATGTTGCTATCTACAAGGAGGGAGGGAAAAATTTGATAAAAGCTGCTGACTGCATTGAGAGCAAGGTTGGTTCCATTCCCATAGGAAATTTGAAACGGTATGGAAAGAATCTTCTAATAAAAGCTGGAAATGAGACTCAAGCAGTTCTGTTAGCTAACTTTAAACCTCCTGAAAGTGGAAATATTGAATCTATTTCATCTCACAGATTCTTTAATACACTGAAAGGAGTAGTTTACTCAAAAGATCTGCATGTTTTTAAAGAGGAGGAGATTCTCCATCGATGCCCTCCTTGTGTATCTCATGTAAAAAAACTGGGTGGTGATGCAGCTATTCTTTTAACCTTCTCCTCCAATTACCTACCTGATACCATCATTGTTGGCCATGAGAGGATGCAGGTTAAAAAATATAAAAGAAGTCCTAGACAGTGTCGCAAATGCTTTGAATATGGCCACATTCAAAACTCTTGCGATAACAATAAAAGATGTCCTGTGTGCTCTGCAGAGCACGATAATTTTGATGATTGCAAAGCAGCCCGATACTGTTTTCTTTGCAAGGGTGATCACACACCAAACTCTAGGGCTTGTCCCAGATATAAATTTGAACAAGACGTGTTGGCAGTGGCAGATAATGAACATATTAGCATTAGTGAAGCAAAGCGCATGGTAATGGGGGCAAACAAAAGTGCCAACACTACGTATGCTTCTGTAATAAAACTTATGAAAACTTCCAACAATGTAAGGCCACCAATAACTGTGTCTGATGGAAGATATCACAAACCTGGTATTTCTCGAACCATAAATAATAATGAAAATCTCCAAACTGGTGAGAAACTTTCGTCGGCAAGTGCTTTGAAGTCCAGTAGCAAAAATTGTACTTCCAAAAGCACAGAAAATTTATCTTCCACCACATCCACAGCTGTCGATTCATCTCCAAAAATAAGGGTGCAAAAATCGGCCAATAATTCAGGAAAATATTCTGAAAATACTTCAAACCAAAATAAGCTAAAGGAACAATCCCAATTAGATAGAGCTAGTTCAGAGCCATCAATCGCCACAGCCACAAACAAAAATAATAATAAAACTACGGTTGCAACTACCAAGAAACGCACAAGAAATAGTTCCCCAAATAATGATAATTTTATAATAAAAACTTCAAATGGGTTCAGTGTTTTGGAAGACATCTCTCCTCCTAGAAAGGTGGTTCCAAAAGTAGTTTCAGAACAAAAACATCTGAGTTCAATTCAGTCTTGCCGCCCTAAGACAAATAGGATTAGTGGTGCACAGAACCACAGCAATAATTCTGAACATCAGGTTCATAATAAAAAATATGAAGATCAACCAAAGACCCTGAACACCAATTCAGATGAAAAGGGATTAAGAAAACAATCTCTTATAAAGGAGAATTTCCCACTCCACCCTAGGAACAGTACTTCCCCTCCAAGGAGTGGGAAGTAGCACATTTTACCACCTTAGCATTCTTGCTCGATATTCTTCAGTGGAACTGTAAAGGTCTCAGAGCCCGTACAGAAGACCTTAAAGTTTTAATGCATGAAGTTAATCCAGGGATTATATGCCTACAGGAAACAATGTTAGGCAACTCTGTTTATAATCCTGGACTAAATTATTCAATATTTAAATCATATCCCCCAATTGGTGATCGTGCCCATGGAGGTGCTGCAATTATTATTAATAAATCTCTACAGCACTCCACAATACAATTAAATACAACACTACAAGCTATCGCTATTTCAGTCATTTTGGAAAAGAGGATAACAATCTGCTCCTTATACCTTCCACCAGACCTTGATTTTAACATTGGAGATATTCAGTCGTTAATTGACCAACTTCCAGCTCCTTTACTTTTGCTAGGTGATTTTAATGCCCACAATCCCCTTTGGGGAAGTCGGTTTTTAGATAGTAAAGGGAAATTAATCGAAGACCTTATTGACAGGAATGATGTTACCCTGTATAATAATGGGTCAATGACTTTCCACAACATTCACGATAATCATTTCTCTGCACTGGACCTTAGTATTTCTTCAACTAGTATCCACCTTGATTTTAATTGGTCTGTTAATGAAGATTTAAATGGAAGTGATCACTACCCGATCCATTTGAAATATGCTCTGAATGCTCCATCTGAAGTTTTACCTAAGTGGAAGGTAGAGGACGCAGACTGGGATAAATTTAGTAAGGGTGTCAATCTAGATAGGGAGTTTGAGTCCTTTCATTCTCATCTAGATGCCTATGATTACTTTATTGAATCTACTTTGAAGAGTGCTGAAAGCTCGATTCCAAAAACAAAAGGCAAACCTCGTAGACCTGCAGTTCCCTGGTGGAATAAGACATGTGGTATTCTGAGAAAAGTGACTAGGAAATGCTACAGACGTTACAAAACTAGTGGCTCCCCTCAGTCTAAATTAATCTACAAACGTGCTTTAGCCAAGCAGCGGCGCTTTTATAAGAAAGCCAAAAGAGAATGTTGGCTTTACTATATTAATGGAATAAACTCCAAGACCCCACTAAGAGTGGTGTGGCGCAAAATAAGGAAACTGAGTGGAAAATTTGTAGCGTCACCATTGCCCTCGTTAAAAATAAATGACACTCTAATCACAGAGCCCACTGAAGTTGCCAATGAGCTAGGAAAACACTTTTCTAAAGTTTCCAGCCCTAACAATTATTCTCCAGAATTTCAAAGAATTAGGAATTCTGAAATGTGTCTGAAGTTTGATTCGGGAAAATCTGAACCATACAACTACAAATTTTCCCTAAGAGAACTTCGTGAGGCGCTCTCCTCAAGTGAATCCACAGCTCCAGGTGAGGATACAATCATATATGAAATGCTGAAACACCTCCCAGATGATGCCAAAAAATATTTACTGAAGATTATAAACAAAATATGGGAAACTGGAATTTTACCCAAGGACTGGAAAATATCCATAATTGTCCCAGTTAAAAAGCCTAATAAAGATGCTTCCCAAGCCACCAGCTATAGACCAATAGCTCTTACCAGCTGTGTATGTAAGCTGATGGAGAAAATGATAAATACTAGACTGGTTTGGCACCTGGAGACCAAAGGATTACTATCGCCATTTCAATTTGGTTTCAGAAAAAACCGCTCCACCCTTGATCCCTTGCTGAGGCTGACCAACCAAATCCAGCAAGGATTCGCCAAAAAGTGTCAGACCATTGGCATATTTTTTGACTTGGAGAAAGCATATGACACTACCTGGAGAATTGGCATCATGAAACAATTGCACAAGATGGGCATACGTGGAAGAATGGTCAGGTTTATATATTCCTTTTTATCAGACAGACTTTTTAAGGTAAGAGTGGGAAACTCCTTCTCCCAACCTTTTATGCAGGAGGAAGGAGTTCCCCAAGGAAGCGTTTTAAGTGTAACACTTTTTTCAGTGGCAATAAATAGCGTGATTGAAAAAATCTCGCCCCCTGTTAAATGCTCGCTTTTTGTCGATGACCTTGCAATATACTGCACAGGATATGATTCCTTGTCCGTATGTAAACATTTGCAAAGGTCTATTAATGCTATTACTAAGTGGGCTGATGAGAATGGTTTCAAATTCTCCTCTTCCAAAACAGTTGCAGTAAGATTCACCAGGTGCCGGCGTGTGGAAGAGGTTCCCACACTTAGTTTAAAAGGGTCCATCCTTCCTTACGAGAGTGAAGTTAAATTTCTGGGGATGACTATTGACCATAAATTAACATGGGCTAGCCACATAAATGCCCTAAAGTTTAATGTTAAACAATCTATGAATATTTTAAAGGTTGTCTCTGGATTTAGTTGGGGGGCTGATAAGAAATCCCTTCTGAGGCTATATGACTCTCTGTGTCGATCTAAGTTAGACTATGGCTGTCAGATTTATTCCTCAGCCTGTAAAACCAAGCTAAAGGAACTGGATGTTGTACACAACATGGGGTTGAGAATATGCTCAGGGGCTTTTAGAACTTCGCCTGTTGAAAGCATTTATGTCGACACAGATCATTTACCCCTTGATCTAAGAAGGCAAGAGCTAGGGTTGCGATACATGGCTAGAATGAAAAGTGCTCCCAAAAATCCCTCCTTTCAAGCACTAAAGGAAACAGACTCTCGAAGTTTTTCTGGTACAAGAGCTTCTAAACCATTCCAAATTCGACTGAATGAGGATGTTAGGAATAATCACCTTAAATCCCAGAAAGTCCTAGAAGTAGAATATCCTGTAAATCCTCCATGGCTTATCCCAGAAGCATCAATATGTAAGAAACTGTTTAACAAAAAGGACTGCACTGTAGAAGAGATTAGGGGAAAATTCTTAGAGCACGATGTTACCCATACTAATTTTACAAAAATTTATACAGATGGATCTAAGTCAGATAGTGGTGTTGGTTGCGCTGTTATCCTTGGTGATACAGCGTACACAGCTAAATTACCTGACTCTGCATCAATATTTACTGCCGAATTAACAGCCGTAGTGTCTGCCCTAGATTTAGTTTTTCAAAGTAGTGACTCTAATTTTGTCATATACTCAGACTCTAGAAGCACCTTAGAAGCTATTAAAAAATTTAATAGCTTTCATCCATTAATTGAAAAAGTTCAGGAGTGGCTTTTTCGTATATATTGTCGACGTAAATCAGTCTCTTTCTGTTGGGTCCCTTCTCACGTGGGGATTCGCGGAAACGAGATGGCAGACAGGGAAGCGAAAGCTGCTAGTATTTTATCAGAAACCTCTTTTAGAAAAGTGCCTCATACAGATCTAAAAGGTCCCATTAGATCTTATGTTTTAAGTAAATGGCAAGAAAGGTGGACTTCTCCCCTTCTTGCCAATAATAAGAAATATAGAAATATTAGGAATAATGTACTACCGTGGTCTTCGTCATTCCAGCTTGACAGACGAACAGAGGTTATTTTAACGAGATTAAGGATTGGGCACACTCGTCTAACCCATCAGTTTATTTTAGAAGGAAGCAGCCCTCCAGAGTGTGCTTACTGTGACGAGACACTAACAGTGGAGCACATTCTGGTGGTCTGCCCCAGATATTTTAACCAAAGAGAGAGATATTTTCAGGGTAAATCCCTGTCTGATATTTTGGGAGATGAAGCAGATATTTCTGCTATCATCTCTTTTTTAAAGTGTATTAAAATTTTTAACGATATTTAATTTTATTTAATTTATTACATCACGTAGAATTTTAATGACAATTTTTTTTTTTTTTGTATATAGCACATCATTCATTAAACTTCATACCCTTATTTATTGGTCACATCACTTCATTTTATTTATTAATCATTTCCTTCATGAATTCATAACTTTAACATAATTTATTTTCTTTCCATTACGGCGCTGAATGGCCTTGTTGGCCCCAGTGCCTGGGCTTTTGCCCTAAATATCATACATCCATCCATCCATCCATCCACCAGTCTTTTCTTATGGGGACATAGATGGAGGAGGAGAGGTGACTGTAGGTGCGAGAGGTTTGCAGGTTGCAAGGACCAACTCGGGCACGGGTTGCGAGACCGTGGCGGGGGACGAGCTTCCACTTTTGTCAGGGGAATCCGGAAAAAACCCTACTGAACTTCAGGTTGGCTCTCGGCCAGTAGACGAGAGGGAGGAGCCGGATTAGGGATCTCCTGAAGGAAGATTGAAGGAGTGCTCTGGCACTGAGGCAGGCACAGGCTCTGGCACTAAGGGTGGACAGAAGACACAGGTGTCATTCTCGGACGGCTGAGGTCCTTGAAGAGGGCCAGGCTTAAGCACTGGCAGTTGCTCGGCATCAGGGCATGGTGTGTCAACAGTGCCTGACAGAGAAGTAGAGGGGGCAGAACCCAGGTAAGGCACAAAGAGGGTCCGAGATTGGGGGTCCTGTCCTAGGAGGAGATCATAGTTTACAGGAGCGTAGTCAGCTACTCCTAGGATGTTAATCCTAATTTTGTGGGGTTGGGTGACCCTCAGTCAGACAGAAGGGAGTGTCAGCCTGCATTTATTTATGCCCTCAATAGTTATCCCCTCGAGTAGGACGCCTTGACGAGGTGAGGGGCTAAGGGACCCTGGCCTTTGGGCCCGGGTCCTGACGAATCATCCTACATAGTTTTTGGTTTAAATGGCGTGGACATTTCCACATTCGCAAAATTTTACTGCTTAGGTGAGTCTGAGAAGGGATCGTTTTTTGGAAGGGGTTCGCATTCGAAGCTAATTGTGGGAGTTGTGGTGGTTGAGTCGCCACCCGAGATAGTTTGGACCTAAGAGATGGTGATGGGATTTTTCCCACTGCTATCTTGAGGGCGGAACCATCTCTGGGGATCAGCCCATCGGAATCCAGGGGGGGCTGGTTTTTGGAGGTGGGACTCCTGGCTTTTGTCCGGAAGCCCACGATTACGGTTGGAGTGGGGAGTCAGTCCCCATTAGTGGGGGCAGAACTCCCAGCAGGCGGATTGGCTTATACCTGGGCCACTGCAAGCGTACTGGTGCTATCCTGAAAGGGTAGGGTATGGGGTGGACTGTTGGGAGTCAACTCTCACTTGTGCCATTGGTGGAGAATGCGAATACCTGACTGATCTACGATACTTTCTTGATATGACCAAGCAGTTTTGGGTGGGTGGATGAACCAGTTTGTGTGTGGTGGTCTGATGTGTGCATGCTTGGCATCTTGGGGTCTCTTTGTGGGCTTTGGGAGTGTGTTGGGGTGGGGAAGCTGAGCAGTAGAGCTGCCCAGTTTGTCCTTTTTGATATGCTGTCGGGGTCTGTGCGGGGGCTCTTGGGTGTCGGGTGTGCACTTTTTGGACCTTTGCATGTGGACTGGTTTAAACTTATGGATTTGGTTTTTAGTTCTCCCTCCCCTGGATCCGACGACTTAACGGCACTGGCAACGACTTCTGGCATGAACATGGATACGGGCTTGGCTGTTGGACAGAACCAAACACTGAGACACCAGGGTGTTAATAAATCTGGTGGATTTGATTCAAATAATAGGGTCCTTTATTGCACTAATGTAAACTTATCATTAGATTACGAATGTTTATACAGTGTAGTGAAGCAATTCGGCAAAGTGGAAAGAATTAAATTAATTCTAGAAAAAGATAAGCAGTCATTTTGTGCTTTTATCAAATTTTCCTCTCCCTTGGAAGCTAGTGAGGCACAACAAAGACTCCATGGCCACATTCTGAATGACTCAGTTGTCAGCACGAAAGTGTTTTCAGTGAAAAACTTGAATGATGAGCCATTTGACTTTGTTCCAAAGGCTGAAGAACATGGACCAGTCCCATGTACCAGAGCTCTTCCTCCCCCTCTATGGCATGTTGCTATCTACAAGGAGGGAGGGAAAAATTTGATAAAAGCTGCTGACTGCATTGAGAGCAAGGTTGGTTCCATTCCCATTGGAAATTTGAAACGGTATGGAAAGAATCTTCTAATAAAAGCTGGAAATGAGACTCAAGCAGTTCTGTTAGCTAACTTTAAACCTCCTGAAAGTGGAAATATTGAATCTATTTCATCTCACAGATTCTTTAATACACTGAAAGGAGTAGTTTACTCAAAAGATCTGCATGTTTTTAAAGAGGAGGAGATTCTCCATCGATGCCCTCCTTGTGTATCTCATGTAAAAAAACTGGGTGGTGATGCAGCTATCCTTTTAACCTTCTCCTCCAATTACCTACCTGATACCATCATTGTTGGCCATGAGAGGATGCAGGTTAAAAAATATAAAAGAAGTCCTAGACAGTGTCGCAAATGCTTTGAATATGGCCACATTCAAAACTCTTGCAATAACAATAAAAGATGTCCTGTGTGCTCTGCAGAGCACGATAATTTTGATGATTGCAAAGCAGCCCGATACTGTTTTCTTTGCAAGGGTGATCACACACCAAACTCTAGGGCTTGTCCCAGATATAAATTTGAACAAGACGTGTTGGCAGTGGCAGATAATGAACATATTAGCATTAGTGAAGCAAAGCGCACGGTAATGGGGGCAAACAAAAGTGCCAACACTACGTATGCTTCTGTAATAAAACTTATGAAAACTTCCAACAATGTAAGGCCACCAATAACTGTGTCTGATGGAAGATATCACAAACCTGGTATTTCTCGAACCATGAATAATAATGAAAATCTCCAAACTGGTGAGAAACTTTCGTCGGCAAGTGCTTTGAAGTCCAGTAGCAAAAATTGTACTTCCAAAAGCACAGAAAATTTATCTTCCACCACATCCACAGCTGTCGATTCATCTCCAAAAATAAGGGTGCAAAAATCGGCCAATAATTCAGGAAAATATTCTGAAAATACTTCAAACCAAAATAAGCTAAAGGAATAATCCCAATTAGATAGAGCTAGTTCAGAGCCATCAATCGCCACAGCCACAAACAAAAATAATAATAAAACTACGGTTGCAACTACCAAGAAACGCACAAGAAATAGTTCCCCAAATAATGATAATTTTATAATAAAAACTTCAAATGGGTTCAGTGTTTTGGAAGACATCTCTCCTCCTAGAAAGGTGGTTCCAAAAGTAGTTTCAGAACAAAAACATCCGAGCTCAATTCAGTCTTGCCGCCCTAAGACAAATAGGATTAGTGGTGCACAGAACCACAGCAATAATTCTGAACATCAGGTTCATAATAAAAAATATGAAGATCAACCAAAGACCCTGAACACCAATTCAGATGAAAAGGGATTAAGAAAACAATCTCTTATAAAGGAGAATTTCCCACTCCACCCTAGGAACAGTACTTCCCCTCCAAGGAGTGGGAAGTAGCACATTTTACCACCTTAGCATTCTTGCTCGATATTCTTCAGTGGAACTGTAAAGGTCTCAGAGCCCGTACAGAAGACCTTAAAGTTTTAATGCATGAATTTAATCCAGGGATTATATGCCTACAGGAAACAATGTTAGGCAACTCTGTTTATAATCCTGGACTAAATTATTCAATATTTAAATCATATCCCCCAATTGGTGATCGTGCCCATGGAGGTGCTGCAATTATTATTAATAAATCTCTACAGCACTCCACAATACAATTAAATACAACACTACAAGCTGTCGCTATTTCAGTCATTTTGGAAAAGAGGATAACAATCTGCTCCTTATACCTTCCACCAGACCTTGATTTTAACATTGGAGATATTCAGTCGTTAATTGACCAACTTCCAGCTCCTTTACTTCTGCTAGGTGATTTTAATGCCCACAACCCCCTTTGGGGAAGTCGGTTTTTAGATAGTAAAGGGAAATTAATCGAAGACCTTATTGACAGGAATGATGTTACCCTGTATAATAATGGGTCAATGACTTTCCACAACATTCACGATAATCATTTCTCTGCACTGGACCTTAGTATTTCTTCAACTAGTATCCACCTTGATTTTAATTGGTCTGTTAATGAAGATTTAAATGGAAGTGATCACTACCCGATCCATTTGAAATATGCTCTGAATGCTCCATCTGAAGTTTTACCTAAGTGGAAGGTAGAGGACGCAGACTGGGATAAATTTAGTAAGGGTGTCAATCTAGATAGGGAGTTTGAGTCCTTTCATTCTCATCTGGATGCCTATGATTACTTTATTGAATCTACTTTGAAGAGTGCTGAAAGCTCGATTCCAAAAACAAAAGGCAAACCTCGTAGACCTGCAGTTCCTTGGTGGAATAAGACATGTGGTATTCTGAGAAAAGTGACTAGGAAATGCTACAGACGTTACAAAACTAGTGGCTCCCCTCAGTCTAAATTAATCTACAAACGTGCTTTAGCCAAGCAGCGGCGCTTTTATAAGAAAGCCAAAAGAGAACGTTGGCTTTACTATATTAATGGAATAAACTCCAAGACCCCACTAAGAGTGGTGTGGCGCAAAATAAGGAAACTGAGTGGAAAATTTGTAGCGTCACCATTGCCCTCATTAAAAATAAATGACACTCTAATCACAGAGCCCACTGAAGTTGCCAATGAGCTAGGTAAACACTTTTCTAAAGTTTCCAGCCCTAACAATTATTGTCCAGAATTTCAAAGAATTAGGAATTCTGAAATGTGTCTGAAGTTTGATTCGGGAAAATCTGAACCATACAACTACAAATTTTCCCTAAGAGAACTTCGTGAGGCGCTCTCCTCAAGTGAATCCACAGCTCCAGGTGAGGATACAATCATATATGAAATGCTGAAACACCTCCCAGATGATGCCAAAAAATATTTACTGAAGATTATAAACAAAATATGGGAAACTGGAATTTTACCCAAGGACTGGAAAATATCCATAATTGTCCCCGTTAAAAAGCCTAATAAAGATGCTTCCCAAGCCACCAGCTATAGACCAATAGCTCTTACCAGCTGTGTATGTAAGCTGATGGAGAAAATGATAAATACTAGACTGGTTTGGCACCTGGAGACCAAAGGATTACTATCGCCATTTCAATTTGGTTTCAGAAAAAACCGCTCCACCCTTGATCCCTTGCTGAGGCTGACCAACCAAATCCAGCAAGGATTCGCCAAAAAGTGTCAGACCATTGGCATATTTTTTGACTTGGAGAAAGCATATGACACTACCTGGAGAATTGGCATCATGAAACAATTGCACAAGATGGGCATATGTGGAAGAATGGTCAGGTTTATATATTCCTTTTTATCAGACAGACTTTTTAAGGTAAGAGTGGGAAACTCCTTCTCCCAACCTTTTATGCAGGAGGAAGGAGTTCCCCAAGGAAGCGTTTTAAGTGTAACACTTTTTTCAGTGGCAATAAATAGTGTGATTGAAAAAATCTCGCCCCCTGTTAAATGCTCCCTTTTTGTCGATGACCTTGCAATATACTGCACAGGATATGATTCCTTGTCCGTATGTAAACATTTGCAAAGGTCTATTAATGCTATTACTAAGTGGGCTGATGAGAATGGTTTCAAATTCTCCTCTTCCAAAACAGTTGCAGTAAGATTCACCAGGTGCCGGCGTGTGGAAGAGGTTCCCACACTTAGTTTAAAAGGGTCCATCCTTCCTTACGAGAGTGAAGTTAAATTTCTGGGGATGACTATTGACCATAAATTAACATGGGCTAGCCACATAAATGCCCTAAAGTTTAATGTTAAACAATCTATGAATATTTTAAAGGTTGTCTCTGGATTTAGTTGGGGGGCTGATAAGAAATCCCTTCTGAGGCTATATGACTCTCTGTGTCGATCTAAGTTAGACTATGGCTGTCAGATTTATTCCTCAGCCTGTAAAACCAAGCTAAAGGAACTGGATGTTGTACACAACATGGGGTTGAGAATATGCTCAGGGGCTTTTAGAACTTCGCCTGTTGAAAGCATTTATGTCGACACAGATCATTTACCCCTTGATCTAAGAAGGCAAGAGCTAGGGTTGCGATACATGGCTAGAATGAAAAGTGCTCCCAAAAATCCCTCCTTTCAAGCACTAAAGGAAACAGACTCTCGAAGTTTTTCTGGTACAAGAGCTTCTAAACCATTCCAAATTCGACTGAATGAGGATGTTAGGAATAATCACCTTAAATCCCAGAAAATCCTGGAAGTAGAATATCCTGTAAATCCTCCATGGCTTATCCCAGAAGCATCAATATGTAAGAAACTGTTTAACAAAAAGGACTGCACTGTAGAAGAGATTAGGGGAAAATTCTTAGAGCACGATGTTACCCATACTAATTTTACAAAAATTTATACAGATGGATCTAAGTCAGATAGTGGTGTTGGTTGCGCTGTTATCCTTGGTGATACAGTGTACACAGCTAAATTACCTGACTCTGCATCAATATTTACTGCCGAATTAACAGCCGTAGTGTCTGCCCTAGATTTAGTTTTTCAAAGTAGTGACTCTAATTTTGTCATATACTCAGACTCTAGAAGCACCTTAGAAGCTATTAAAAAATTTAATAGCTTTCATCCATTAATTGAAAAAGTTCAGGAGTGGCTTTTTCGTATATATTGTCGACGTAAATCAGTCTCTTTCTGTTGGGTCCCTTCTCACGTGGGGATTCGCGGAAACGAGATGGCAGACAGGGAAGCGAAAGCTGCTAGTATTTTATCAGAAACCTCTTTTAGAAAAGTGCCTCATACAGATCTAAAAGGTCCTATTAGATCTTATGTTTTAAGTAAATGGCAAGAAAGGTGGACTTCTCCCCTTCTTGCCAATAATAAGAAATATAGAAATATTAGGGATAATGTACTACCGTGGTCTTCGTCATTCCAGCTTGACAGACGAACAGAGGTTATTTTAACGAGATTAAGGATTGGGCACACTCGTCTAACCCATCAGTTTATTTTAGAAGGAAGCCGCCCTCCAGAGTGTGCTTACTGTGACGAGACACTAACAGTGGAGCACATTCTGGTGGTCTGCCCCAGATATTTTAACCAAAGAGAGAGATATTTTCAGGGTAAATCCCTGTCTGATATTTTGGGAGATGAAGCAGATATTTCTGCTATCATCTCTTTTTTAAAGTGTATTAAAATTTTTAACGATATTTAATTTTATTTAATTTATTACATCACGTAGAATTTTAATGACATTAATTTTTTTTTTTTTTTGTATATAGCACATCATTCATTAAACTTCATACCCTTATTTATTGGTCACATCACTTCATTTTATTTATTAATCATTTCCTTCATGAATTCATAACTTTAACATAATTTATTTTCTTTCCATTACGGCGCTGAATGGCCTTGTTGGCCCCAGTGCCTGGGCTTTTGCCCTAAATATCATACATCCATCCATCCATCCTCAATAGTTATGGGCTTGTTATGTTCACTGATGGCCCCTTTAGGTACCTTGTCTCGCCTTATGAGGGAGATTTGGGCGCCAGTGTCTCAGAAAGCGGAGACCTGTTGGGCGCGATAATGACCTCTGGGAGGTGCAACAAAGATAGGCCCCACAGCTGGGGGTTTTAAAGAACGGCTGAGAGTAACGGCCAGAGCAACAATGGCAGTAGAGGCTTTCACAGGGCACTTCCATAGTTAGAGGTGTGCCCATACACATTGCATGCATGGCAAAACGCCTTGCTGAAATCTCTTTGTGGAGCCGTTACCATAGGAGTAGGTGGCGGGCTTGGTTTGGAGGGAGATTTTGGAAGGGCTCCCCGTTTGGCTTTGCGCTGGGCTTCCAGGTGCCCTAGTTTATTGAAATAAGTGCATACAGGTGGAGAAGAATTCTGCCTGGGCCTGACCAGTGTTGTGAGGCCTCAGTGGGTTTATCTGTCTGGAGATAGAGTTAGGATGCTGGAGCTCAAAATTGTCAGCTGTCTGGCAGCAATCCAATAAACTCTCTCTCTCTCTCTCTCTCTCTCTCTCTCTCTCTCTCTCTCTCTCTCTCTCTCTCATCGGGGCTGAACTTGAAGTTAATGGACATCGGGAGTGTTACTATTCATTTCAGCGACCTCAAAAACTATGGATTAGACACTAATATCTGTCGTTTATTTGACATTTTTTCACCCCTTCTCACCCCTCCTTCCTGTTGGGGCTGAACTTAGACTTGAAGGGCACTAGGGGTGTCACCATTCATCTCAGCGACCTCGAAAATTATGGATTAGACACTAATATCTCTCGTTTTTGGTTATTTTTACATGTTGCCCCTCTTCCCACCCCAACCCTTTTTGATGCCAGTGATGTCTTACCCCCACAGTATTCTTTTCCATATAGTAAGTCATATGCATACCAAGTTTGGTTGAAATTACTCAATGCTTTTTAGAGTTATGCTGGAACACACACACATACATTTATATATGTATAGATTTATGTTTAATTTCCTATTTAGTTTTATTACAGCGTCAGTAACCGAGATGTTGTGACGCCAGTTGTAATAGCCGCAAATCAATCAATCAGTCTTGAATGGGATTTCCGTTATATCTGTTGTGCTTGATACTTTTTACGACACTGTATTGGTCCAAGATATTAATCAAAACATCATAATCCATCTCAGGAGGGCAATCACTTATAGAAACGTAAGTATACACTACACTTCCATTTGTTATTACGTTGAATGCATCATTCACACCAAGGGACATCGTCTTCCCTTCACGATCATCGACAGATTGCTGAAATGCATTACCATTTCCGTATTTAATGACGATCTTATATCTCAAGTATTGTACTACAAGTTATGTTTTTCAACTTAACATGCAGCCTGTTAAACAATAGATTACCAGCATCATCTTGACTAGGTTTATTTAGAGTTATGAAAACTAAACCCACCTAGGTCACTCTCCTCAACGCAAAATGGGAAGATATTTTGGCGATCGCACATTCACAGGGTTGGGGCTGTCGGTGGCCTTGGTAGATTGTTTTTTTTTTTTTGGGGGGGGGGCTTTCATCTACTTAGCAGAAAACCCCTGAGGCAGTAAGCCTTAAGGCATATGCCTTAAGGTTAATTGCCGGCCAGAGATTCCCTTAGATTTGATTATTGTCTTTATACTCAAAAAATGACACGGTCAAACTCTTACTCAACTATAGTTCTAGATTCAGTACATATTCACAAGTTAATTGATCCCAAAATAACTCACAAAACTCAACAAGGAACGGCTAAAATGTGCTGAAATACGGATACGAAAATCCAGCAACTCTTCCAAGCAGTTCCAAACATCTTAACCTTGCCCATTAGTCGACTCAGCTGTAAACGGCACTAGCATCTGCTCTGGTCAAGTAAAAAGGCCTCATCGCCAAAGACTTGCCGAGAAACCGGATTACGGTGTATGTGTGAGTGTGTATATATGTACATATAATTGTGTAGTGGATTTTAAAGATACGTGCGATATTGTGTTAATTAGTATATTTTAGAAATTTAAGGTATTCTATTAGAAAGCGAAAACAGTGGTGTTGGCAAGAAACTGATGCAGACGGTCTGAAGATTTATTTTGTCTCTCGAAGTTGCATTTCACGGTCTGTTCTCTTGAGAAGAATTTCCATCCAACAAGATCTTTCGTTGGGCACAAAGAAAAATGTATTCTTTTCTCTATCCAAACCTAGCGAGGAAATCCGTCGGAAAATAGAAACTGCTTGAATTTCGTCTTCGCAGCGTTATAGAGATGCAAACCAGAGAGTATTTCCTAAGAGAAGAGACAAGTAAGAAATCGACAAGCTGACAGCTAGCTGCAAAAGGAAAGATTACTGCAGAAAGACAATTTGGTGTAAAGGAGTCAACATCTTTAAACATTTTGTATGTATATATATATATATATATATATATATATATATATATATATATATATATATATATATATATATATATATATATATATATATATATATATAAATTTGTGACATGGTGTGTGTACGCGCGTTTATTGTGTATATAGGGCATGGGCTCTAGGATGGACAAGATTGCCAAGATCAAACCCAGCCTCGCATGAAAAGCATTTAAATGGGTGACCGACCACCTTTGTAAACGAGGAAAGTTAAATGATGGAGTATATAACTGAAGCAAAAATAGATTTTCACATTCTCGAAGTTAAAGGTGCAAATTCGTTTGAATCGGTTGGCCCTTGATTCTGCAAATTCCACAGAAAATTTGCAAAGATAAATAAAAAATTAAACCCAATTACATGCACTGTCGAGACTGCTTAATAATCTAAAAAAAATTAAAAATTGTTGTCTAATAAACTTACCACCGCACACAGGAGATAAAAAGGGAGATTGAATAAACTAATAAAAATAAATCATCAGATGTTGACTAAAGTGTGCGAGGACGATATATGTTGGAAAGCAATGCCAAACTTAGTGACGTAGTAGACAAATAATAAAATAACCGAGGCAAAGGCAAACAAAGTCTGATTTTTTAAGAACGAGAGAGAGAGAGAGAGAGAGAGGCGGGGAACATGTAAGTGTTAACAAGTAGCAAAAATGGACGTAATGAATAGGAAGAACAGAATAAAAGAACTATTAATACTCGGACAAAATAAGCGAAGAGTTAGTTCTATCCTTTGCTGCGCGACCACCAAACAGGTCTCCCCTGATTAAAATGCGATATGCTCCCATAAGAAAACAGAATTGATCTCGGTCTCTTTTTCTAACTGGTTATCTACTAAGAAAGGCGGCCATCGAAGGTTGGTAAGTAAATATCACCTCATTCTACAAAACTGAAGGGTGCTGTGTTTTGCGGGTTATAATCTGCAGGTTATTGCAAGAAATACTTCATTGATACATGTAATAACAACTAAGATACAATTCAGAAAATGTAACATGACCTTCAAAATTTAGAAGGGCTTGGAACGTTGTTTGCAAAGCCTTATACTAAATGGAATGGATTGCAGATAAAGATATTGGCTGTTGTATCGTCGTGGCAGTTTAAACAAGTATGGAACCACATTTTGTGCAAAATGAGGAACGTTGCAATAACTTGACAGGCACAGGCCCGAAAGTCGGTATTCGAAAATGTTTAAATATATTATATATATCTTCCAATGATGCTTTAGCAGTAATTCTATGTAAACACCAAGACCTTAGGACAGTCCTGAAATTCGTAAAGAAGAATTATGTTTTAACATTTGTAGAACAAAAAACTTCAGACATGGAATAGATCTCATCATATCTTTTGATATAAAATCAAGAACAATACGAACGGCTTTCGAACAGCTTTTCCGACAGTGTTGTTTTGGTTTGAAAAAGAAATTATTGGCGTGGAAAGAACTGAAGATTTTCAAATATTTCGAATCAGCAGATATAATGCAACCTACGTCCGATGAATAACGGAATGTGAATAATGTACAAGATCGCCTAATCATTACAGTTTGCCGCCTTACATCTTGTAGTGCTGCCCAGAATAGAAGCAAATGGATCACGTGCTGATCAATCAAGATTGTAGTCAGTGAGCCAGTTGAGACATGTGTTCCATCTGAGGAAACCAAACAGTCGCTATTTCATTTTGGATGTGGACCCTCAGACATGACGATGATACATGATGGACTTTCCTATCACAATTTAAGGTTTTGCAACAATAAATTTTGACAGGAATGCACAATAAACAACTTATGTCAAGTATACTGTTCCAGATATGACATATTGTTAAGTTCCAGAAAAGCTTGAAATTTATGATTTGAGACTATTTTCGAGATTTTTGTATTTATGAATGAAAATCAATATATTTATTTTAGGACTTATTTAATGCAGATGAACTAATTTAACAATTCATAAAAGCGTACTCAAATCTCCTAAGAAAACAAAAGACCATCTTCAAAAGAAGACTTTTATAACCTGTTCTTAACCGTCGCCAGAGCAAACCTAACAGCATAAATTTAGAGTTAGGAACATTTATAGTATCACAAAGAATATACATTTGAGAAAATTTCTAAAAACAGGAGACTGAGCAGCCAGGTTACTCTATTGATGATATCATCTTATGTCTTGGTGCTTTTTTTTAATATCTGTGATAAAGATTAAATATGTATCTCGATAAAATACAAGAAAACCCCAAGTTTCAATCGAGTGAATGGGTGTTTGAAACAATCTAAGGAATGCTGCACTAGCCAGAATAAATCAGCAATCCTGACTCCTACTTCTATCGAATTAGTCCATGCTAAATTACATTACCATAACTTGTTACCACAGTCACGTATAGGTGCACAGATCGAGGCCTTTTTTCAGGTATTTAAGTGATGTTCTCTTCACTGCACCCATCGTGCTGAAAATGAATGGGTAGACTGTCAGGTCTGTAACATTCATTCAAGCATTATTGTACTGCCAAAAGCTCAGGAGTAACTTCCTTACTTGTACATCCAAATGAGTGCAGTCAATCATGCACATGTTTTATGATCATGTGATTCAGTGCAAGTTTACTTTAAAAATCCATGTATATTCCAAACTGTACACCGAAAAATATAGCATTTTACTATTATTTTGAGTGGTCTACAAAGCTTCAGCTGTTTGTCTCAGATGTCCACCATTCCTCTTCGAGTTACAGAAGGACATGGCTATCAGCCTGGTGCCACCAGATGTAACGGTCAGCCCAGAACTGCTGACTGGCTCACGAGCTATTATGACAAGACCACGTTTGAAGGTTATGCTGAAAAAGGACCAAGATACTTGATGACACTAATGAAGAATATTAAGAGGGTGGCAGATGAAGCACTGTCAACCGATTTTGAACTGGAACAGTCAAATAAGCAAATTGAAATAAATTATGGAGAAAGTTGAAGCCGGGTTCCCAGGATCCCGGACAATTTTCAAGGTTTAATAATCCCGGGATATTTTTGCAAATCCCGGGAAATCCCGGGATAAAATTTAAGTACAAAAATAGGGACAAATTTGACTACAGGATGGTTGTGGACTTGTTGTTCTGTTTATATTTTTAAATACTGTCAATACACACAATTTGTCACTATCCTTATGATAATAATGATAGATGTCTAGATGATGTCACTGTTTTGATATTTATATAAAATACTTTATATTTTCAGTGAATTGTATTTTCCCATCAATAGCATCTTGCTAAAATTGCTGAAATCTTGTAAAATTTCAAGTTGCAACGCTTTTGCAAGATAAGGCATGTCAAATAAATCCATGGAGGGAAGATAAAGCGTCTGTTTCAGTGTTTCCAGTGTGTTGCAGTAACTAAATCTATAGGGGACAGGGGTATAAAACCGTGACAAAATAATTATGTATAAGTTTGCAGATTTTTCAAGAGGAACATATTCCTTCTTTATCATGTGGAAACGTAGTATTGCTGTTTACCTAATGCTTTATTTTGTATATTTGGGACGGTAATCACGCGAAGCAGTCCCAACAGAGTGTATGCTTTGAACAAGTTTGCAGCAGGTTTTGAACAAGAAGTGTTTGTGATGAGTGACTGCAGCCCGTGTGGGGTACCGTCCACTGTGTCGTGTTATATAAGCTCTTACTCTATGAGAAACTTCTTATTCATTTAGTTCATGTTATAAATAAAGAATACATACGTTTAATTTTTCTTCATTTATTTTTACTGCATTTTCTGTCATTAAGTACCCTTTCCATTTCACTGAGTAGAAACGAAAACAAATGTATTTTTTTTTATCAGTGATAATGAACTATAATTTACATTTTCATTCGCACTGGAATTTGGAAGCAGAACAAAAATAAAGTAGTAAACGAAGCATATTTTAGCTCTTTTTCTTATTCCTCTGGCTTTGTTGACAAACAAAGTGTATGCTGTAATTAAGCATTAGGTGGAATTAACAAGACAGTCAATCTACAGTAATATTTCTGCATATCTAGTAATGCTAAGCACATCAAAAACCTGAAAAGGAAACAAGGTATAATGTGTAATTTTAGGCAATTGAAAATCCCGGGAATTCCCGGGATCCCGGAATTTGGACTAATTTTATCCCGGAATAAAAAAAAAAAAAAAAAAAAAAAAAAGAGAGAGAGAGAGAGAGAGAGAGAGAGAGAGAGAGAGAGAGAGAGAGAGAGAGAGAGAGAGAGAGAGAGAGAGAGAGAGAAAAGCTCCAAAACGACAATCCCTAGTTGATACACGTTTGGTAATTTTTTAAGGCTGTTTAGTGAATTTAAATTGCAATATAACTCTGTTGATTAGTGTTCCAATTTTGGGTATCCGTTCTCAGTGATCTTATAATCCATCACAATAAATCTTTACTAGCGTTTCAGTACACGCACAAATGAATGAATATGTATATTATATATATATATATATATATATATATATATATATATATATATATATATATATATACATATATATATATATATATATATATATATATATATATATATATATATATACTGTATATATATAAACTTCAGCTTGCTACCTACGTTTCTTATTTTCCAACTGTGGGTTATTCCGTTGTTTATGAATATAGCGCATACATAATATATGTATATTATATATATATATATATATATATATATATATATATATGTATATATATATATATATATATGTATATATATATATATATGTATATATATATATATGTATATATATATATTATAATGTTTATGTATAATTATTCCTGAAGAACGAAGTAGCCCATATTTTGGAATTAAAACACGTAAGTTGGAGCTGAAACGATATCATACAGACATCACTGAGAAACAATTAAAATGAAACAAATATAGCTAGATTCTGAAGCAGTTTAAGCAAGTACCCTGTACACTCATAAGCTTCTATCAATTACAATATAAAATCAGTGGGATAGATATATTTACTGCCATATTCATTTAGGTTACTATATAAATTTGCTGAAATTCTATGAAATATCAAAGATAAAATATCGGACCTGAATCACGAACAGAATCTGTTGCATTAATATGGAATAGCTTCGATGGACATAATCTCACTCAAAACGCAAAACTAATTAGTTTCATATATATCAGAACTATCGTCCTATCATGCGAAACTGGCAGTGCATCTCTCTTTCAACACAGTTTTCACAAAATGGTTTTTACAGCACCCTGAACAACTGGTACGTTCATCGTAGCCAAAAGAAATTGATGAATAGCAAAGCAATTAAAAAATATTGGAAAGGAATGTTATGGCTTGTGAAGTGATAGAAAAATTCTGTTTTCTTTACATTGTTTTTTTTTTCAGTGTATTCAGTTTATTTCGAACCGGCCATTACGTTCGTTATGTATTATGCTACGGGATTCCCGTCAACGCGTTCGTTTTTTTTTTTTTTTTTTTAACTTACAGATATTGCCGGGTACGTTTACAGCTGATGGTTCCTCTTCAGTTTTGCAAGCCATTGAAATTTTACGAATTGTTTCTCTCTTAGTTTTTCATTTCTTTCATTCAACGTTGGCTCATTCTAGTTTAGGGATGATTTAATTTCTCAGAGTTCGGGGTTGTTAAATATTCTAACTTCATTAAAGCGGAGGTGTAGGGCTTTCAAGAATTGGAAGGCGAGACATGTCCAAGGTGCCGAAAAACGATATTAGGGTAGAGGAAAGAGAGACTTCAGAAGATAGTGGGCATAGCTTCTGGAAGGGCTGCAGAGTGTGTGTAGATATATATATATATATATATATATATATATATATATATATATATATATATATATATATATATATATATATATATATATATATATATATATATATATATATATATATATTTCATCTATGTACAAATAATCAAATCTCCCGTCCAAGGATTGAAGGAATTTAGAGAAATGCGACGAATCTCAATGTCCAAGAACATTTCTAAAGTGGAAATCCAGCATTGCCGGAGGGACACTGGGATCTCTTGCAGCAAAATTTCTAAGGAGAAATTCTTCATGTCACAAAGACTAACAAAACTAAAGACGCTGGAGGTAGAGTTGGAGGTGAAATAAAATTTAAGAACTGAAACGAGGACAAAATACTTTTGTGAAGGAAAAGAAATTTGTAGTGTAAAGAAATATAACAAGCAGGTTTAATGTCATTTCTGTAAACGTTTTAAGAAAATATCCATTGCGTTTCATTTTGTGGTATGTCAGGGATCACTGTTTCATAATTATTAAATTATTAATATAAAATAAATATTTATATAAACACAAACGCGCGCGCACAAACACAAACACACACACACACACACACACACACACACACACACACACACACACACACACACATATATATATATATATATATATATATATATATATCAAATCATAAAAGAAACACAGCCGAGCTTTCGGGTTAATTTTAATAAAAAAAATTTTTTTTGTATGGAAACCTGAGCAAATGTATTTAATGTGTGCATGTACTCCAGTATAAAAGCATATGCCTTGTGCAGTTTTTATCTTTTAAATTTCATTTTCATTCATTCGTCATAATGCAAATGACCAATTTGGTCTCATTTCTTGGCCTATGGCTTAGAGCTGTTATTTCATCCTATCCTTCGGGCCAACCCTGTGAGCGCAGATAGTCAGCTCAGTGGTCTGGTTAAACTATTTTAATATTATTATTATTCGGGTATACATAACTTCCCATCACCTGGGTCACTTATCGATATAATGGCATACAATAAAATGAAATAGTAAGAAAACTAATTTGACTGACTAGATCTAAAACTATTAAAACAGCTATGATTAACAACACTAAAATACATAATAATGCAAGGTAATAGTACACGAAGATAACACACAAAGGGGAACATAAAAACGAAAGTTAACTTTAAATCAAAACTGATACAAAGCTTTGACAATGTAAGAAGAAATTACAAATTTTAGTCATAGCTTTTGTGTCAGTTTTGATTTATAGTTAATTTTCGTTATGTTCCCTTTTGTATACTGTCAAAGTGTATTTTTATTTTACATTATGTATTTTAAAGTGTTGTCAGTTATTACCGTTTTATGTTATTTTGTGTTATTCCATAGATAAGTGATTCTGATGATAGGAAAAGTTATGAATTCCCGAAATCTAGGCTGTGCTTCTGTTATGATTTGAGAAATAACAATGTGTACAGTGTTACCGCGTCTGTTTGCTAGCCTTTTCCTCCTTAAATTGAAGATTTCTAGAAACGAAATATACAGGCTGTCTCAGTAAAATGTATAAACACTTTGAATACCTGTAAAGGCAGTATTTATTAGTATACACAGTTTTTCCAAAAATAATATGATCTACAGACATAACTGAAATGCATTTAAAAACCCCCAAAAAATGTTTTTACAAATTAAATTATTTATGTCAAGCAGAATTAATTTCAGTCTAATTTTTTGAAGATTGTTTTCAAATTGATATCCATTTTGGTCCAGACATTGTTGACAACGGGAAATAACTTGATTAGGTATTTGAGGGCATTCTTGTTCAATGGCATCTTTCAGTTCAGCAATTGTTTTAGGTTTTGTAGCATACACTTTATTTTATAAGTATCTCCATGAGAAAATGTCTAAATGGGTGAGGTCCAGTGAACGAGGAGGGCATTCTACACAGCCATTTCTTCCAATCCACCTGTTTGGCAAGATCTCATTAAGGTAGGATTGTATATCACGATTGTAGTGTGATTGTGCTCCATCTTGTTGGAAAATAAATTCCTCATCTTCAAACACATTTCTAATGCTTGGCATGATAGACTGGTGCAGCATGTTCAAGTAAATGAGACCTGTCACGGTAGCATCAAAACAGAATGGACTATTAACCCACTTGATGTAATGCCACACCACACTGTAACTCCTGGTAAATTAACTTCCTGTTCCACTGTAACATGCAGATTTTCAGGCCCCCGGTATGTGCAGTTGTGACGATTAATTGAACTGTGTAATTTAAATGTAGCCTCATCACTCCACACAACTTTTGTTGGAAAATGTGCATCTTCTGAGCAGTTTGCCAAGTACCATTCGCAATACTCTTATTCTTCTGTCTGGAGCATCGTCACTGATATTATGGATCAATGTAGGGATATAACTTTTCCATTTCAAGTGCCTTAAAATGCGATAGACAGATGCTCTTGGAATACCCACGTCTTGGCTTGCTTGCCGCAAAGATTTTCTCGCATTTTTTTGAAAACTTTTCGGTACCCTTTCTTGCTTTCTGGGGCTGGTTGATGTCTGTGACCTTCCAGAACGGTTCTTGTGTACAGTCTGCACAGTTCCGTCAGATTCAAACTTATTAATAATTCGTGAGGTAGTTACGCACATAAGTGGAGTTGACTGAAACTCTGTTTTGTACTGTCTCTGGACTTCAACTGTGTTTTCATACTTCCAATAGCATTTTAAGATTAATTACCGCTGTTCAAAGCTATGTCTTGACCCCATCATCTATTCTTATGGGTAAGATCTGAAAAGAAAAAAAAATAATTTATCTTCTGTTAGAGTGCGTATACATTTTATTGAGACACCCTGTATGCACATATATATATATATATATATATATATATATATATATATATATATATATATATATATATATATATATATATATATATATATATATAATGTGTGTGTATAATGTGTTTATATATTGCTTACCCTTGGTGGTATGGAAAGTCTCCGTGGCAATAAACACCTTCTGCTGAGGCAGTGGCAACCATTCTTTCATTCAGGTGGAAAATATCTCGTTACACTGAGTTGTAAGTCCCATAATGGTCGTGGGCTTATGGTTTGAAGCCCAGTACTTGTACTAGCATTGCTTAGTCTTGGGGCTTTGAATGTGGATGGAAGTTGTGCAGAAAAGAAGAAATGTATAATAGTTTATCAATTTAATGAGGGAAGTAGGATTATTTGTCTGTTAAAGAAGAAATGTCGAAAGGGGAGTATGTGTGCAGGAAAGGGATAGGTAAATAGTGATTGAGTTTGTAGTAGGTGAACGGTGTAGAACTCAGTTACAGCCAGTGCTTGTAGTGTCAAGAAAATTGAGTTTGGCTTGAGATAAACTAATTATAATGGGAATATCTGATCTAAGAATGAAAAGAAATATTAAAAAAATACTTTTGGGTTCTGGAGAAGATGAAGGTTGGTGTTTTGATAGGTGATTCAAATATAAAGGTAGATGACAGAATGATATGACAGTGTTGACAGGTACAGATCCGCTGGAGTAAATGAATATTGAAACATATTATAGAATTACAGTGGGAAAATGGCTTGATTGTTGGCACTACTTGTTTTCTAGAGAAGAATATTCATAATTACACTTGAGAAACAGTGAGTGAGGAATAGAGTTTGGTTGATTATGGAAAGTGGGTTTAAAAACGTGGTTGAAATGAAATTGAGATAAGTCAGTTTGATGAGAGAGAAGTAAGACAATTGTATATGAAGAGAAACTGGATAAAAAAGTGTGTTGCGTTTGAAGAATGGACATAGAGTAAATGAAGAGTGCAAAATTTGAGGGTTTCCCCATTGAGTCAGTAGGAAGGGAAATGCAAACGTCAAATGTGATGAGGGGATTAAAGGTTTAGTCGAGACAGAAGGTAGATATTAGAAATAGTATAATATAAATGGAGAAAAGTGAAGAAGTCAAGCAATAACTTTGGTGATAATAAGTCCTCATACAAAAAAAATGAATAGAGAAAAGTTAATGGTCAAATGGAGTTAGCATAAAAAAGAAATGGCAGATGCTGTTTAAAATAAATGCAGTCGTGCGTCAAAAGAGCTGGTATTAAGAGAATTTTTCTTTGAAATTTTTTTTTAGTATGGAGTGTAGAAAAGAAGAAGTATGAACGGAACATGAGCAGAATGGGTTAACTTAAGGTGGTAAAATAAATTATAAGAATTAAGGGGACATATCTTAATGAAGTATATCAAGGAAAGTTTTAGAGTAGGAGTTAGACTGAGAAAGTAAAACAGATGACAAATGAACTGATATGGGAGAGCAGTGTTGATTTAGACAAGCAGGTGGATTTGTGGACTGTGTATTTGCTATGAAGCGTTTATGTGGAAACTTTATAAATAAAGGAAAAAAGTATTTATGGCATGCATGAGCATAAGAAAAAGATGATGATAGAATGTGTGTGTGTGCCCGTATTTTCGTACATATAGTGTTGATGGTGTCGTACAAATCTCTGCAAATCAACTTTCTCACATCAATCATCCATAAAATCTAGGTTGAACGTGAATTAATTACGTTTCACCACAAGTGGTAGTCAAGGTTGGACGTGAAATAATTATGTTTTATCACAAGTCCTAAAGGACAAAAACAACCAAAGTTAAAGATAACGGGGAATAAATGGAATAGAAAAGTCACTATTAGAAGTCAGTGTATTAATACCCCGTCCCCTAAATGAAGACGGGCGTAATGTTTCTTGAAGAGACAGTGTTACTTACTGTAAGACAGCGTTCCTCTTAAAATTCCTTCATTTCTTGAAAGGACTCCTCGGTTATTGGAAAAACAGTTTTGCCTCTGGTAACATTTTGTTTACCAGGATTTGTTGTGTGGTTCTTATGAGAAAAAGTCTACGATTTTGTTCAGTTTTCCTGTGCGCCAGTTTGTCTCTTTGTTTGTCTTTTTTTTTCGATTAGTTAAGAGGGTTAAGGAAAAGGTTGTGGGAATTTTTACGAAAATTTGATTGGCAACAAGTTAATTATTTTTGGGAGGGGTAGCAATATAACGTTTACGGAGAAGAGACTTTCAAGGGATGGGTACTCAGTCTTTGCGGAGGTTTGGTTTCTGTATGGAATTTTTAAGGATACTGGCTTATTCTCATAGAAGAATTCTTTGGTATGGAAAAAGAAAATAATAAGGTCAGATATTTTATGCTTGGGATTTTAGAAGTACATTCTTGTTTTTAGTATCGAGTACCCTGGGGGAAAATGTATGTGCCAGATCATCTTCAGATATTCAGTGTTCAGTTAGCCATTATTTAAGATATTTAGAGTGTTAATTGATACTATTTAGAAAAGATATTTTTTGATTATGTACATATGTAATTAAATGGACAGTTGCACCCGTTCCGGTATTTTCTTTAGAAGACTATCATCCTTCTAATTATGCAACCATTAAAACGAAATTACTTTTTGATGCATAATAATCTAGGCAGAGATACATGGCTTTGGCTTATGCTGAGTAATTAAACTTTGTACTTTCCTTGAGCTTTTGTTCGTTGAACATGATATTCTAAGGCTATATTTCTAAATTTTGCATTGCCAAGTAAGATAAGACTAAGTTCTTATCTTCAAGCTTCTACTACTCATTGCAACACCTTTTTTTTTTTTTTTTTTTTTTTTTTTTTTTTTTTTTTTAGTATTTAAAAGCAATATTGCCTCTCCTCAGGATTCAAAATCTTGGGACATGAGAAACGTCAGAGACAGCTTACTATCTCATCATCAGGAGGGACAAGGATTTATTCCATTTGCTACATGATACACAAAATTGTAGCAAACCCACGTTTGAGACCTATTTTTTTACCAATACCGGTCACTATCATATATGCAGAGTCGTAACTTAGTTTAGAACAACTATTGCCACATGTTTATCAGAATTATTCGTACACCATTCGCTCTCAACAGTCATTACGCCGCATTACAATCAATTCTTTCATAGACTTCCTTGAGATTCATAACATTCCTTGTGCAGTTATTTTAATAAAAAAAAACACTGTATAAATTATACCTTTAATCTTTCTCATCACTGTCTAATCCCCCTAGTTAGAATCTACCCTTCACCACTCCTGATACCCTGAGTAATTTTATACTTCTATAATATTTAGTTTCCCTTTGTCTTTCTCATTGTTTCCCCTTAAACAAATGTTCACCTAATACTCTCGGTCATATGCATCTTCTCTCCAACACTTTTGCAGTCATTCTACATCTCATACGTGATGTCATAAACAAAATAAATGGCGCCTTTCCATTCTTGAATACATACTGGGATCCTCACATTCTCAAGAGCCACTTCCACGAAGACTCCGCAATTATTTAAGCTCCTTCCCCTTATGTTATACAAGTCTGGCTTTTTTCACAGACTTCAGTTAATTATTCAAAATAACCACCAGATCTGCTCATGACCATATTCTCTTCAAGCACCTTCTCTCCCTTTGCAGCTTTCTTATTCAGACCCAATTTCTTATTATTCTTTCTCCCTTTTTTTGCATCATTCCACTATACTTTTCCTCCCTACGATCGTTGTTACCTTGACCCGAACATTCCATCCTTTCAGCTTTCACGTTTTCACTTTGATTTTGTTATTTTATCGTAAGTGTGCTTATCGTAAGTGTGCTTATACAAGGTTCTCTCTTCTTAAACTACTTCCACACCCCATTTTTTCCCAAGTATAGCTTTTTTTCTTTTTCTTCTGTTTTTACTCCATTGTTGTACAAATGCCTAATTCGAAAATGTTAAATGTTGTGGTTCGGTGGTGAAAGGGCAAAGATTTGGAAGAACAAGAATGAATGTGCCTGGAGTAGCTAAGGAAGGGCTAGCCTTCGTAGTTGTAGGAAAACTCTAGGATAAGGAGAAATAAATCAGAGCTGTTCGTTTGTGGGTTTTATATGTAAGGTTGAATGTGACGGGAAAAACTTAGTTGGTGTTTGTTGGGAGGTGTGGAATTCGTTAAATAATTAGGATTTGGGAAAATCATGAGGAAATGAACCTCAGGGCAGGAATCTTTTACATTTGCCACTTCATACACCAGTACAGTAGGCACATCAGTTTACTCCCTCCCTGTCTAGTATCTTCTGTGCTTTATGTATCCAGCACTATATATTATGACTTCCTCTCTTCTCCCCTTTTGACATATACGAACTATACATTCTTTTCACCAACCTATGATTACAGTTTTTCCACATGACCAAAGTATCTCACCCTTTCAGTACTTGTTGCTTTACATATGCAACGTGAACAGCCAAACATAACAGTTTCGATCGTGAAAGAGAAATGTAGATTTTGAAGATGTACAAAGTACAGTACATTTTTAACATCATCGACACTTCAGTCTACAAGTCGGTTTGTTGACCAGGATTATCTGTGATTGTTTAAGATTCTTATAAAATCTCTTACCCTTCTGTTTTCAGTCATCAGTTAATTTTTTCTACAAATTGTACCCATGTGTCACTTGAATATTTTGTATGACACTTCATCGTCACTATTACTTTGTTATGCTAAACATACATCCACTTTTCTTGTAAAACGTTGCTCTCCGATATTACAGACGTTCACGTTTGGTAAGAAAAAATGGTTTTCAGTAAAGTATAATGATATAAGCTTCAATACGCAAGCAAAGGTAATCGCTACAATTTTTTATAATGCGGTGTGTAACTTAAAATCTGAACACTCGAGTAGTGTGCTCCAACATTCGCGATTGAATCAAGCCTCTCAACCTTTGGCCTCTCTTCTCTGGACACAGTATTTCAATTCCCTTTCCATGCAACGGGTATTTATTCAATTCAAGATCCTTCTCCCTTGACCAGAGGTTCCTTAGATGTCAAATCAAAAAATTGGTTTTCACCCTTGGCTGTGCCTTTGAAGATAGATTCCTTTGCACCCGACTATCCATTATTCATATGACTCCCTGGGGGCACCTTCCCTTTGGCGCAAGGGAATGGCTGATCTCCATAAAACGTATAGAAGATCTGGACCACCATCTCATCCAGTATTCATCCCCCGAACTCTTGTTTTCTTCCTAAACAGTTTAAACCGAAAACGGATCCCTTGGTGGCAGGGAAAATACTTTCCTAGCGACGCTAAAAGGAAGACAAACGTCCTCACAGTTTATGTAGATTGTTCTGTTTGACGTTATGTCCTCAACAGATGTCTTGTATTATTTCAGTGTGTTTAGTGAGAAATTATTTCATTTTAATGTTGTATTCAGCTTATGAAGATATATTCCCAAAATTACTTATTTCACATTCAGTTTAATTTCAATAAATTGGTTCCAATTCCTTTCTCATGAAAAACAGTTTACATTTAAAAAAAAAGCTGTTTCATGATTATATGGTCTAACAAGATCTCTAAGGGATAATTAGCAGTCGGTTAGTTTCTATTTTTTAGTGTTGTAACTGAAACAACAAGGTCAACTGCTCCTACTAAAAATGAATTTTCACACCTCTTATATGATTGGTCTGATGGTTTCCAGTTGATACAATATATTTTTCGGCAAGAACTGATCATTTATAATAATTTTTAATCGATTTTCATATACCAATAATGAAATGCCTTTAGTCCGAATCCAATCTTTACACGCTTAGGGTCAGATAGAGATAAGTTGTGGCAAATGTTCACATAGCTTTTTGTCTTTTCAGAAATCTGGAAATTGAGACAAAATAGTGAGCTGACGGAAGGATCTTAGACGAGATTTTGCGCTTTTGTAAAACTAAAACCTCGTAATGTAGAGTAGTATATTTAA
Organism: Macrobrachium rosenbergii; assembly: GCA_039081455.1. Lineage (NCBI taxonomy): Eukaryota > Metazoa > Arthropoda > Malacostraca > Decapoda > Palaemonidae > Macrobrachium > Macrobrachium rosenbergii. Next base: position 12,845,948 of record JANJGK010000048.1, read on the forward strand.
ATAATCCCTAGTCCTTTGTCTCATAACATAAATAAGAAAAAATGTTGCACTTATAATTTTAATACTACCTTTCATATCACTGCGCTGCAGGAAAGTTTTAATAATGTTTACTTTCATCAGGTTAGGATGTGAACGTGTAACATTGTTAGCAAACCCTCGGTAGTAAAACGAACTTGGTAATGTGGTTTTGTCGTCATGAATGCGAGCGAGTTCCGGTACTTTTTAGGCCACTCGTGCACGCTTTCTTTTTTTTCTCTTTCTTTCTCTCTTTTTATAGGACTGTTAGACAGATGTTTGATGGATAATCGGGACATTGACTTACCTTTTTATTTAACTTTTCCCTTTATGTGCTTTTTTGATTTAACAAAACTGATTCATCTTCATTGTCTTCTCTCATCAGTTGATATGGCAGTCTTGAGGGACTTATTTTTTTTTTTCTGTGAAATGATTCTTAAGTATTTGTATATAACTTGTGTGAAGTCTTTTGAATATCTCCTTACTTCTTACATTTATTCATCATTTTCTCTAATGATTTCTAATTAAATCTAGCCTTATCGCTTATTTAAAATTAACTTTTTCTTAACTGTTCGTGAGTTTCTGGATATATAACCTAGCACTGACTCTCATATTCCCGATTTTTCTCTGATATTTTTATTTCTGAAAATTAGCAGCAAATCTCATGCTGCAGGGTTTTATGGGCTCAACTTTATTTACTTCATTGGCAATGAACATGTGCACAATTTGGCTGTTTGAGGTAGAGTATTGTTTTGACGTAAATCACTTGAGAGGTTTTCAAGATGGCAGCTGTGAAATGGAATGTTGTGCATTATTTCTCAGATATTGTAATGAATATGCAACTTGGTGTCTATAGTAGGCTACCCTCCTCAAAAATGGCTCCACAACATTTGTATCATCATCGTAACCTCAGACGTCGAGTGGCGTGAAAGACCTCTGTGAACTTCTGCCACTCATGTTTCTTGTGCTTCTTCTTCCACATATCTCGATTCATCTTCACCCTCCCTTCACATAGCTCTCATCCACGTCGGTCTGGGTCTTCCAACTCCTCTGGTGTCCCGAGGAGCTCAGCTGACATGATCATCTGACATGATCATCTATTATTCACCCATGGGCTGTGCAAAGGGCATTGCCGTTTTCGTATCGACTTATGGAACTACTGTAATTTCCCTTATGCTATCATTTCTCTCCTTCCATCCGACTCCAAATATTCTGTAATTAAAAAAATATTTTTAGTATAGTTTCATACCATGATTCATGTCGGTATAGCAACACAAATCGCACTAGACTTTTGATAGTCGTACTTTCTTGTGAAATTTTAATCTATTTGATTTCCAAATCTTATCTAAGCAGCCAATTGTTTGATTCGCCCTTTTTGGTCTTTCACCAGATGCCAACTCAGGAACCTGTACTGGATACCATTATTTCTAAATACCTTAAAGATTCAACATTGCTCTACAGTTATATTAGGTATGGTGCTTTGCTAATTAAAATAGCAACATCTGGTTATTGTAAGTATGTCAGCTTTCTATCGATACTCCAGTTTAAACCTACTCCTACCACTTTCGTCTTTGCAAACATCAAAGGGGAAATAACATTCCTTTATTGCACCCTACTATTTCTTGTAAATTCGCTTGACAAATTTCCCATCAACATTAGTTTTGCACCTACTTTGTGCCAGGATAATTTCAATTAGCTTCTTATATTTAAGCGAAATGCCATAGTGACACAAGACCTCCCATTGGCCTGTGAACGGTGACAATAAATTCTTTTCAGAGTCAAAAACACCAGAAGGGGATTTCTTAAATTCCATACTCTTTTGCACAGTATTTTTAAACATAAACATCCTCTGTGCAACTCGTGTCTTTCGTAAGACCAGCTTTTTCATCTCTTAAGCTCTTCATCCGTTTCTTTCTCCGGCCTCTTGAGAATAAGCATACTGAATATTTTCATCACACCCGACAGAGCTTTTCGTTACCACATTCATTCAGGTCATTTTTCTTTGCCACCTTTTGCTATGACTTTGTTCCCTCATGCCATATTCTGCAAAAGATTCTGGTTAGTATATGAGATGTCATTTCAGTGTCAGCTCAAATCATTCTACGTAGAGATTCCATCATAACCTGGTGTTTGTCATATAAATTTCTTTATTGATGGACATTCAAAACCTGTGACTTCATTCTTAAGTATATTCATGTCCATGTACATCAAACTATCCCGTCCATATCTCTCATTCCTTTTCTCACATTGATGTTCTGCCCAGTGTTTTATTTTTCTGGTGTTGTTATTGACCCATCACTCCTTTTGATATGTATTTCGCTTTTTTCTTTCATTAATGACTCTGTGGGCTACTCTGACACAAGTGCCACTCTATGAATAAATACATTTGCCAGCATCGTCAGCTTCTTTGTGCAAATATTTTCTCCTACCTCTTCTTATTTTTCGTTTCATTTCACTATCTAGTCTCGATTATTGATCTTCCTATATTTGTTTTTTATCTTTTATTTAAAAATCATATCAAGTACATTTTACAAACAAATACATATGCTATATATGTAATTTATGTACAAAAAAATTTACAAAAAGAAACATCTGAAAATAAATCATGCACATCAAAACAATTCCTATCTATTTTTCATAAACTTTAAAATGCACAGGTGAGGTACTTATCTGTAAATATAAATTAATTTTTTCTTTAAGAAGAATTTTCATCAAATACCTATCATAACTAAATTTACTTTTTTATATACTGATATATTTCATTTATATCAAAATTTAACTGTCTCCCTATCCAAATTGAATATGAGTATCTTCCTATATTTAAGGTTTCCATCATGTAGTTCCATATCCCGATGTTTGTTTCCCAGTAGACTGATATACACTCATGTTATTAAACCAGTCCTCATAAATTGTCTGCTCCTCTTTGGATAAGGTTTTCAGAACTGCAAATGTATTTCGACGTTTGAATCATATCATTGACAAAGATATAACATTCTTAGAGTGAATTAAGAGTTTCTGAAGTAGAATCAGCAATAAGGAGACTTCAGAAATGGAAATTAGTAGGTTATGATGGAATCATTTCACACATGATTTTAACTGACAATGACGATGAAATGACATCTCATGTACTAACTTGAATATTTTGCTGACTGTGGATGAGGGGACCAAAGGCCGAGACTGGGAACTGGGAGTCATAGCAAAGGGGAGCAGTCGCACAATCAGGAAGATAAAATTTCAAAGGACATTAAAATACCGATAAAGTGAATTTATTAAGAAAGTAGTAAACGGGCAATGAGTAAGAAGAAAAGTGGTGAACACATCAGCAAATTTACACTTCATATTATTGCGCAATGGTCAAAATTAAAATGGTATTTGCGTTCAATGTGTAATTGTCAAAGACTAAAATGGTATTTTCGTTACCAAAATAACCAACTTTAGCGGGTATAAGAAAAGATGCAGGAAGACTGTTGATGCAGATAGTCAACATCCTTATAAAGTCATATCGAAATACCGTAGTGGTATATTGTACGTGGAAACGTGCATGAAATGTCAGCGGTAATAATAATAATAATAATAATAATATAATAATAATATAATAATAATAATTAGTAATTATTATTATTATTATTATTATTATTATTATTATTATTATTATTATTATTATTATTATTATTATTATTATTATTCTGGAGGACAAGGAATGACTTTTCCGAATAATAATAATAATAATAATAATAATAATAATAATAATAATAATAATTAGTAATTATTATTATCGCTAATAGATTCACAATTTCGTGAAAAACAATCTGCGTAATAAAAATCCACAATTGTATAGTAAATATATTACTATGTAAAATGAACCAAAGACTTTCGAACACCTGAACGGTGTTCCTCATCAGTGTTGGATTATTATTATTATTATTATTATTATTATTATTATTATTATTATTATTATTATTATTATTATTATTATTATTATTATAACTTTTACGACGCATCATTTCCTTTTCTCTCCTCTTTTACCGTGATTTATCGTGTCGCTCCCTGAATCATTTTCCTGTTGCCATTTTCCAATAAATCTTCAATCATGTATTGGGCCCCCGTCATTTTTTTGATTCATGAAGTGACTAAACTCCCTTGATCCTTTTATTTTTAAGATGAAAGAAAATCCATTTCGTTCCACGAAGTGATTTTTTTTTTATATTCAGTTCATAATGCATCACAATCAATTACAGGAAAATCATGAATCTTGTCAGTTACAAGGAAATTTGTATTTGTACACAGGAGTATTTTAGATTTCGGTGTAAATGCGTGTGATAGAGCTCTTTCCCTTCTGTTCATGCAAGGAATTTTTTTAATATGAATATTCACAAGACCCATTTTATTGAAGCGCCCTGCAGTAAGAGAGGAATGCATGACGTGTAGATGATTGGTAGAATTACATTTCTTTTAACCATTACATTATAAAAACCCCACCAATGACTCGGCACCAGGATGTGGTGGTGGGGCTTGTGAGGTGCGAGGAAGAAGTGGCAATGGTAGTGCAGTAGTTTTCTACCGTGGCAGGTCCAACCATGCTACTAAGGCTAGTTCTGAGCACCCAGACTAAGTTCGGTCCTCTTTTGTGCCTTCTATTAATTTCAGCCTTTCCCTTCTTCGTCTGTCACGATAGACAATCAGCTCACGACCTTGGACCGACCTTGGAATACGGCTTGAATTACTCTTAGAACCAGACGCCTGGACCTTCTGGGGTTAGGTAATTGACAGGTGATCTTCCACCCTCCTCCTTTGTGAATTGACCTATCCGTAATCTTCTTTGATTACCTTCCCCACTCTATGCTTCCTGCCTATCTTTCTATCTTTCTCTCTAACTTATTAGGTAGGTTCTGGTAGCTTAGTGCTTTTCAAGCAGAATGTTTGAACCCAGTCGAGGGGCGATGTATAACACGAGGTCCCTACTTGCAGTGAGGGCCGAAAGCCTGATGACGGGGGGGACGCATGTTGTGTGAAAGGTGTCAAGCTGCCGACTTCTTTTTCCCTCTCCACTGCGCATGCAGGTGACAGCGTTGGCCCCATTCTTTATTGGACAGAACTTCAGAGGACAACTTTCCGGGTTGACAAGGTCCATCTTAGCTCAATTCCGAGGTTCTGCATGTGTAAATGACCATATTCTGGAATTTTCTGGTCCTGTGGTGACTTTTCCTTTACTCCCCAAGGCATTGGGAGGTCATAGTATCCTTATCCATGCATCATTTGTCAGATTTTTTAAATCATGGTCACAGGTTTATAAGAAACGCACTTTTCTGGTGCAGAAACACTCTCTAATATTTCTGTTATTTTGCTCCCAGTTCCTCCTGATTCTCCAGATAAAATCAATCCCCCTCAAGACAAAGACACCCCCTCATTTAGACCTAGCTCAACAGTGGACTCTGCTAATGCCTCTACTAAGGACAAAGTATCAACAAAGCATTGTGTTGGAAAATCACCAGATGTTAAGAATTTGCGAGTTCTTCAAGTAATAGACATACCAGTCCAGTGCGACTATGAAACTATTTTGACGACTTTCCATCCCTTTGGAACCATAATTGAAATCTGGATGAACTTGCTAGAATAGGAAGTATGGGTTACTTTTGATAAATATGAAGATGCATAAAGGCTAGTAGTGACATCAATACCATGCCAATAAATCAGTCTGTTATAAGAGGAGCTTTGACAGATAAAGTACCTAAAAAATTTTATATATATATATATATATATATATATACATATATATATATATATATATATATATATATATATATATATATATATATATATATATATATATATATATATATATATATATATATATATATCATCTAAATGGGCTCAAGGTACCTGTCAGAAAACACAGGATAATACTCCATCCAGAACTCCCAAGCCTCCTATGTGACTAGTTGCTACAGCTAAGGAGGAAAACTACAATTGTTGCAAGTACCTCCAGAAGAAGGTAGGGGAATAAAGAATGGAGATACATCTAGGTTTGGAAAAGGTACAGTGCTCATACATGCTAAATCAAAAACTCAAGCTCAAATGCTATCTGTAATGAATTCTTGTGGGCATGATATGATTAAAGAAATCAGACCCCACCTGAATTTTAGTTATGGCCTAGGTGTCATTTCTGACAAAGATTTATATGAGTTCACGGAAAGTGAAATCCTTGAAATGGGCTCATCAGCAGTATGGAAAGTGAAAAAGACATCCACTGCCAATATGATAATTTTCACCTTTGAAGACCCTGGTGTGCCATCCCTTGTAATTTTTGAAAACGAAAGAGTACGATTAAGACCCTTCCTCCCGAAACCTATTCAACGTTTTAACTGTTTCAAGTTTGGTCATTCATCAAGAGCATGTGAGAACGCAAAAGTGTATAAATTGCTCCGCCCTTGACCATGGTGCATGTTCTGAAACAACTAAGTGTAGTAATTGTCAGCTCAACCATAAGGCTAATGATAAAAATTGTGAAACATAAATATGAACAGTCAGTAGTAAATAAAGCTAATGCTGAACATACAGTATTAGCGTTGGGTATTCCAAACGACAATTTGGCTGATCAAAGAGCTATGTAAGAGCTCTAAACCTGCTACCCATTACTACCACAAGGAGACCAGCGGGGGTCCCTTCTCCTGCGGTAGGTGTATCAACCCCTGTGGTATAGGCCCAGGTATCTAGGTCAGGTGCTCAGCCACTGAAGGCAAGGGCACTTTCCACCAAAGCAGGCAAGCTGCCTGTGGTTGAAAATGAGTCTCCTCCAAATGATGAGGTATTTAACTGATAGAATTGAGGCTTCCCTCTCAAGTAATATAGCCAGTTATATGTCCTTTTTTAATTTTTCGATATAATTTTTAGTGCAAAGAAATGAAATGACTAATTTCCATTCAAATATGAGTATTGATACATAGAAATAAAATGTTCATGTTCTTGCGAAATTCTCTCTCTCTCTCTCTCTCTCTCTCTCTCTCTCTCTCTCTCTCTCTCTCTCTCTCTCTCTCTCTCTCTCTCTCTCTCTCTCGTTCACTTAACGAACAAAATTTAATTAAAATCGGAAAAGAAAATTTGCAGGATGCTAAATAAAAATAAGTATCGATATAGGTTTATGTGGAAGTGGATTGGCCCGGAGAGTTGGCAGAAACATAAGTAAAATTTGAGTTAGAATTACAAAAATTAATCACATCCCACAAAGGAAATAACGCGAACCCCCAGCTATGAGAAAGTTGAGGGAAGGGAACTTGAAGAGGGAGAATAATGAAAGTCAGTGCAGATGGAGAACAAAATAAAAAAAGAAGACGGAGGTGGAAATTACAAAAGACAGAAATAAAATGAAACGGGAAATTATTCAAGGGAAACGATAAACAAGGTTGTACCCGAATTAAAGGCAAAGAATGAGGAGGAGGACTGAGGAAAAACGAGAAGAAATCAAGAAATGTAATTATTTGGACAACGAAAAATTTGAAGTCTTAGGGATAGTGTTCACGTCCATCAAGGCAAGACTTAGAAAAAATTATATATACAGTATATATGTGTGTGTGATTATATATATATATATATATATATATATATATATATATATATATATATATATATATATATATATATATATATACACACATACATACATACATACATACATACACACACACATACGTACATATATATAAATATAAGAATAAAACCATAATATCTCGAGAAGATAAGAGGACAGCTAAGGTGCCGTGTTAATAAAAAAACAAAATAGAAAATACGGATTCGTTCAAAACCAGGTAACGAAGGTAATTAGTAAATGGACAATTAATACAAACATGAAAACGATGTAAATAATGGTTATTAAAAGAAGTTCAAGGGAAAATATGACCCCCTGATCCCAACCCCTTGACGAGGTGGGGGGCTTAGGGTTCCACTGCAGGGAGATTATGCTCTTTTACGCCCACTCTCTCGTCTGTGGATTCAACCGAACATTGGGACCAGTCACTCTTTTACTCTTCCTTCTATTAATTTTCCCCTTTCCTTCTTCCCCTTTCGTGGACGACCTTTGCATGGCACTGAATTACGGAAACCACTGTTCTTGTAACTTTGAAGGAGGGTGGAGTTGGACGGCATGCAACTCCACCCGTATATATTAAATTTATTAAAGTAAGGAAGAATAAAATCAAGAAATTGAAAATAAATTCGGATAGATGGATCTTGTAACATGTCAAAAATCGTTTTAGATGTAGTTAATCTATCTTCCAAATGCTTGCCAGAAAAATATAAGGTTAATCGTCGCTATTGCTCAAGTACTCGAGATACAGGTGCATGGAGGGAAAGATTTTGTGAGGTTTTGTCTGACAAAATTCTTGAAAGTTTTTAAATTCTGCCATCCTTTTCGCACTATGAGAAAAGTATGTATATATGGACCGAATTAGGTCTCCACAATAAGCTGTAGGTCCCGTTGCTAATTAACCAATTGGTTCTTAGCCACGTTAAATAAGTCTAATCCTTCGGGCCAGCCCTAGGAGAGCTGTTAATCAGCTCAGTGGTCTGGTTAAACTAAGGTATACTTACTTACTTTTCACAATTCCTTGGCAAAGTTTTAGCAGCATCGTAAAGGATACAACTAAATACGGGTACTTACTAAACATTCGTAGATTTACCACTATCTAAATTGTAGCAGAAGCCTCAAAGACATATATTTTAATATTTAAATTTCAAGTATTTGAATTTTGTAAGCAAGTAAAAATGCACAATGTTCATATGTTGCAGTATTTTATGTAAAACTTTATGGTGTATTTATTATTATAATTATTAGTTTGGCATTTAAAATCGATTATTTTCAGTCCCTGAGGCATGCCGATTTTTTCTCGGCAGGAAAGCAGAGTTCTTGACGGCTTGTCGGCAGTAAAAATGCATTCACAACCTTTAGAGTTTTTTCTCGGCATAAGTAAAAAAAAATTCGGCATTTTGGCAACGCTGCCCTTACTGACTAAAACAGTCAGACACAAGCTGATGGTCAACACCTCACCTCTTCCAGAAAGCAAGAGGTGAAACGACCTTACTGGGAAACGACCGGAAACAATCGTTCCGATCGTCCTAGGAAAGAAAACTCGATAAATGAGTTGCAAAAAACCCTTACACCTCCTCACCCTAAAAGAAAAAAAAAAATTTTGTACACTGTACACAGAATCATCAATATCCCAACTACATTTAACATTTACAAAAAACAAACTGAAGAAAACCTTAGGCACGAAAACCCTCTGCAGTAAGTGCTGCTGGATAATCCACACCCAGGAAACTGTGGCAACTTGCAGAGATGACACAAATGAGGAACCGCTCAGCAAACCTCCTGAAGACATTTACCCAGCCGAAGCTGTACACACAACGCAGACGAAGCTGCCGTTCAGGAGAACACAGACGAAGCTGCAAATCAGAAGCTGTGGTCCTCAACATAACGCAGACGAAACTGCTTCCCCAGACGAAACTGGCTCTGCTGAACATGATGACGCTCGTCCTTAACCCTGCAGGTCCTGAGTCCCAAACCAAATAACTATTATGGACTCCAGACGTGACTGATTAGAATCCCCCATGCTGTTTACTTACGACCTGCTCAGGTCTCTGTACCCTTACCCTTACTGACTCTTCCAGAAAGCAAGAGGTGAAACAACCTTACTGGGAAACAACCGGAAACAGTCGTTCCGACCGTCCCAGGAAAGAAAACTCAATAAATGAGGTGCTAAAAACCCCTACACTTAGTTTACCAAATTAAAGAAGATATGAAAAATCCGAAGTTTCATACAAATCCTGAGATAATGGGAGTGGTCACTGGAGGTCACTGGTGACCTACTGATCATGTAAGATCGTACTGTCACCGGGATTGAGTGACCATGCAAAATTTCAAGTCTATCGGACGAAGGAACAGGTCGAAAATTGAGTTACAAGTTTTGACCCGACAGACAGACAGATGCACAGACGCAGAAATCAAATTAAATAAAAGCATTTAAAAGTAAAATAATAAGAAATAAAGCAATAAGGGATCCTCATTATTGTTGTCTGTTTAAGTAATTTTTAATGCCTAGTTAATTTTCACCCGCCTTGTATATATCAAGTAAAAACTGGGGCCAAGGTCGTGACTGAAGATATATTGAAAAATGGCAACAGGGGATTTTTCATGGGGCAACAAGATAAATCAAGGGAAAAGAGAAGAAGAAAGTAGGAAATGAAAAATAAAAAAGTTATTATTATTATTATTATTATTATTATTATTATTATTATTATTATTATTATTATTATTATTATTGTTGTTGTTGTTGTTGTTTTTTCTGTATGAGAATGCATTTGAAAGTAATTCATTGAAACAAATCATGATGAATTAAAATAATTTGATAGAATTAATATATATATACTCGTGTATATATATATATATATATATATATATATATATATATATATATATATATATATATATATATATATATATATATATATATACATACGTGTGTGTGTTTGTGTATGTAAGTATGTATATTAATTCTATCAAATAATTTAATTCGTCATGATTTGTTTCAATGCTATACCTTCAAATGCATTCCCATACACACAAAAAAACGATTATTTTTACCCATTCGTATTTGTTCCACCAAATTAGTAATAATACTATAATGATATTATAATAATAACTTTTTGACTCATCATTTCCTGCTTTCTTCTTCTCTTATGCCTTGATTTATCTTGTAGTCCCATGAATCATCCCCTATTGCCATTTTCCAATAAATCTTCAATCACGATCTTGGCCTCAGTCGTTACTTGATTTATGAGGTGACTAAACTCCACTGGTCCATTTTTTCTTAAACATGAAGTAACCCATATTGTGTTCCATGCTGTCATTTTTATATTCACTTCATAAATGAGATCAATAATCCACTTCAGACTAAATCATAACTCTTGTCACTTTCAAGAAGGGCCACATCGGTACTCAGGAGTATTGTTTCGGTTTGCGTTTGAAGTCGTGTGATAGGACCTTTTCCCTCGTGTTGCCACCAGGCATTTTGCCATTAAGAAAATTTGCTAGAAGCAACTCCTTTTAGGTTCCTGCAGTATGGAGGGAACGAACGATGTCTTAAAGGGTTAGTAAAACTGCGTTGCCTGTCCCACTTAGAAAAAATATAAAAAGTTTTAGTTATATTCTTTTAATTATATTCTTTCCATCTCAGTACTGGACTATAGTTCCTTAATGAAAGGTCAGTGTAATTAGTTAATGAAGGTTTCTTCGGGAAGCAAAATACCATTTAATTTAGAGAATGGGTCAAGTTAATTACATTTTGGCTATGTCCCCCGGATGATTTAGGCCCAAACAAGAAAACCTCCGAGGAAATTAATGGATCCTGGAAGGTAAAAATTGGTCTGAGCGGACGTTGATTTAATGTTATCTATTTGCTGGTGAGCTCAACATATATGAGAAGAGATATGCTTCGGGTAAGGAAACTGCAATAGAAGAGCGATGAAGTTGATGATGGAAGATACCGAACGAGGAAGTGGTTGGTTATTTTTAGTTAGTCGTTAATCATCATAGACGGCCTTAATTAGAACATTATTCCCGGATGGGTATGGGAATAACATTTTCTTTTAAAAAGGAAAGATAATCAAATGCCTGTATCAAATCCAACCAAAATAAAACAGAGAAGAGGGGGTAGATAACCAGGAAGGATGGACGGTTACTTGAAACATTGGTGGGGAGGAAGAAGTTTGGAATTCGTGGCCCTAAAGAGAGAGAGAGAGAGAGAGAGAGAGTGAGAGAGAACTGATTCAGTAAGAAACTTCATACAAATGCGACTTATGGAGGCGAAAATAAAAAGCACTAGAACCTAATGTGTCAAGTTGCTCCAGATTCTTAGAAAAAACATCGATACTCCACTAGAAAAAAGGTTCCAGTATTAGCCTTGTAAGGCCCACCTTCCCCATGGATCATGCAGAACATAACTCCGTGTGGTTGTAAGGGTCAGAAATAAATTGTATCTTGAAAGTATACATATTTTTCATTGTCTAAAATCTCTCTTATTTGTTTATTGAAGAAAATCTGCGTATTGTTGAAATATCAGTTGTTGAAGCTGTTTTAAAAAATATATTTTTCCAAATAAAGGTCGAAAAAATCCATTATAGATTGAAAAGGCGGTGAATTGCTTGCAAAGTTCAGCGAAGGATGTGTGAAGCTTGAATTAGAATTGGAGAATAAATAATAATTGCAAAGAAATGAATAAATAGAAATAAATTTCCGAAAAGTTGAAGGAAGGAAAACTGAAGAGGGAGAATAATGTAAGATAAGGCAGTTGGTAAACAAGAAAGCCAAAGAGGCTGAAATTAAAAACGGGTCAAACAAAACGAAACAGGACTTTGGTCAGTGGAAATAATGAACGCACAGTGAGACCCGAATTAAAGGCAAAGAATGAAAACAAGAGTGAGATTTACAAACATCCATATCTCCACATGAATTGTACCTTGTATTAGATTGTTAGAGGAAGGGTAATTTGTGTAACTTATAGAAATGGTACTGGCTTGTGGTCTCAAAAACCATATGTGGTAAATGACCCCAGGTCAAACAGGGTCATCTTTTATTGCTGTATCTGTTTTAAGAACAGAATCAATCATCTTACTTCCCTAAGATGTCTCTGGTAGCAGTGGTTCATCCCTGGGTCAGTAAATTCCTCCCCCTTTGTCGACTCCTCTCACTGAATCTACTCTTAAACAAGGGCCTACTGGAATTAAACACTGACATACAAAACTAGACTTTATTTGCAAATTTAACGAAAGTGATTCAGCATAAGTTACGATCATGAAATGGAGTGAATTCCATATAAATGGAAATCATCACAAGAGGAAATCCTGATTCACAAATATTCAGATTAATCATTCTAAACCAGCTAATACTAGTGACTAAAACACTGGTCACCAAACAAAGTAATAAGGTCATAATTATTTTAGACCTCAATAAATGTCATATAGTATGTAAAGAATAAACACTACTTCCGAAATATTCGTCCTCTCAGGACGAACCCAGAAATCCTGTTGGAAGAAGCATATATATATATATATATATATATATATATATATATATATATATATATATATATATATATATATATATATATATATATATATGTATGTATATATGTATATATATATAATGTATATATGTATATATACATATATATATATATAATATATATATATATATATATATATATATATATATATATATATATATATATATATATATATATATATATATATATATATATATATGAAAACCTGAAATGGTGTTACTAGACATTAATATTCAAAACAGAAAAATGCACAATGGAGAACAGAACAGGACAATGCATAATGGAGACACTGAGGATTTTCACCGCAGCACTACTAGGTCTTTCCACCAAATGCCTGGAAAAGATGTAAGTGTTCAAGAGTTATGGAACTCACTTTCTATGGCGACAAATAACAGATTTTCAAGGGGCGATCTTCCAACACTGTTGAATTACCAAATCAGCCCCAGTCTCAAAATAAGTCCCCCTGCAAGAGTCTGCCCACCGGATAATATACCATTAAGGAGGGCAACACACATACGCACTCACACTGTCTCAATGCACTTAAATCCTGATCATCGTCAGGCAAGCACAAATGCATGCGTCAGACATCTCGCTGTATCCAACAGTGAAAACCTCCAACGTCGACACAAAAGCGCCTGCAGCGGAAGTGCCACTGACAGGCCAGCACGTAGTTCGTCCAAAGTCGTCCAAGACTTAATATATGTTAACTACGCAGGAAAGAGGAAAACGGATTATTATGTAGTCTCGTGATGTAGTTTTGTCACTGTATTTTATTCTAAAATGTCGAGTATGGATTTTATGTAACTGATAGCCATGATTGTTAGATAACAGAACACTGCGTCAATGAGGAAGAAATGTAAAGTTTAAAAAAAACAGTAAAAGCACTGATAACAGTAAATTTAGCAAGTAAATGTTTAGTGTCTAATGGGTAAGAAGTATGGTGATTACAAATGATAATTTCGTTAACAAAATGAATGTCAGAAATGATTTGCCACGTTCTACAGGCACCGGCAGTTAGGAGTGTTGACACAGATGTTCAACATCCATATCCGGTCGCCTCTCGAGATCCCACAGTAGTAATTTGTACTTAGGAATACAGGTCATGCGTGAAATGTCAGCGGGAAGAGAATTTTGGAGTATTGTTTGATATTAGACATTCCAGCTAAATGTGGAGACAAAAATATTTCTCTGTCATTTCCTTTTGCAACTCCGGCGGCGTCGTTCTCGACCAACAAACGTGAAATAAAAAATAAAAATGTCGACTTCATTAAAGGAGATATCCCAGCACTTCAGTCCAAATAGAAATTCTCGCGTTTTTTTCACAAAGTATTGGCATACTTTCTGGAATAGTAAATTTCTGGAGTTTTAGTGTGTTTTTATGATAAAAAAAAAAAAAAATAGCATTTTGATTTTCTCTGCCATTACGCCCTTCGTTCCCTCGAATTTTATATATTTCTGTGTTAAAGATTTTCCGGCAATCTCACTGAAAGCACTGTAACCTATTTCTCGTATCTAAGAACCCGAAGTTCAAATAAACATTCCATTAACGGAAGAGTTACTGAGCTAAATTAAGACACTCCCTTCTCTCATAAGAGCATAGAGGTTATTCAACAAATGAACGTCCCAAACTTCTTATCTCCCGTTAGAAAGTAAAATAATTGTGAAAAGCTTCATTTATTTACAATTTTTCTCTTTCGGGAAAGCTTGCGCTGTTGCCTTTTTATTTGTGGCTTTTTTTTTTCACAAGAAAAATTTGGTATGCAAATGTATGTTAACTGATAATTCACATTGCAGGAGAATATTCTCACAGAAAAAGAAATGACTGATGGCACTTTCTATCTCGATGTGCGGTTATCTTTAGCAAAGTAAGTTTTCAAAGTTAATGTTGACCTTCCAATAATAATAATCTAAAAACACAATAAATGACTTTTTCGACACTATTTCCTGCTTTCTCCATTTTTTCCTTTATTTATCTTCTGGCCACATGAATCATCTTCTGCCATTTTCGAAAAATCTTCAGTTATGATCTTGTCCCTGTCTTTTCTTGATTTGTGAGGTAACTCAACTGCTATTAAACACGTTGTGATTTTTATAGTCATTTCGTAAATGCCATCAGTAATCCATTCCACCAAAATCATAACTGTTGTCAGGCATAAGAAGGGGCTCACATGTTTTTCGAAGAATTATAATTTGCTTATGAATGCGAACACCCTGCAGTATGGAAGGAATGTATGAGATCTAAAAGGTTATACTTTTCTTAAATATTGCACTTAGAGAAACATTACCCTCATGGAATTGGCGTAAATTAATCGCAAACAATATCCAAAAACCAACGATCCTACTTTAACGTCAGGAAATTCTTAGTAGAGCTAGAGCTGAATGATACAAAGAACGTCAAGTTTTAAAAGTTCTAATGACATTCCTGTCATCCCTTACTGGACTGCAATTCCTTAATTGAAGGTCAGGTTAAATAGTTAATGAAAGGTTCATGAAAATTAATACCCTTAATGTAGAGCATGGATAAAGATGGAAACAGTTTGGTTTTGTACCGGGATGACTTAGGCCTTTACAAGAAAGCCGTCGAGGAAATTACTGGATCCTTCCTGTAGGGTAACTGTTTCACTGTGCAGAACTTGATGTAATGATATTTATTTGCTGTGAACCCAATATTTATTCAGAGAGATGTGCTTCGGGTAATAGAAGAGCGATGATTATGATGATGGCCTGTACCAAATAAGGAAGTGGTTGATCAGTTCTTTATTTATCGTTGATCATCAGAGATGGCCTTAATTAGAACATTATTTTTGGGTGAGTGCGGGAACACAATATTTTATATGCAAAGGTTTACAAGACGTAAACAAGTGCATTACAAGATGGGAAAATCTGGAGGAAGTAGTAGTTTCTGGTTCGTGGCCGTAGAGAGAGAGAGAAGAAAAGTTCGGGTTCGCCAAGAAATTCCTACAAATGTGACTGAGGGAGAGAAAAACTTAGAGTCTAATCAGATAAATCGATCCAAGTTCTTAAGAATAAATTCAATACCCCTGTATAAAACCGCCCAGCTATAGCCTTTAAAGGTCTACCGTCGCCGTGTTGAAAATTAATTGGAGCTGAAAAGTCCAGATGTTTCCAAATATCTAACAAATTCTCTCTCTCTCTCTCTCTCTCTCTCTCTCTCTCTCTCTCTCTCTCTCTCTCTCTCTCTCTCTCTCTCTCTCTCTCTCTCTCTCTCTTGTGTACTTGTTAAAGAGAATCCAGTTACGGTTGAAAAAGAAAATGCAGCAAAGCTGTTTTAAAGGAACTGTAGGAAGTGAGTAAAAAATTTTCGAGATAAGTGGAAAGGGGAAGGAACACCTGGAAAGTCCGGTGAAGGATATGTGAAATCTTAATCATAAAAGAAAGAAAAAATCACAGCCGCGCAGAAAATGGATAGATAAATACACGAAATTTCCGAATTACGGAAACGTTGAGGAGGATAACGGAAGGCAATGCAGATGAAGAATAAGATAAAAAAGACCAAGAAACGAAACAGGAAATAGTGAACAAATGGTGGTACATAAATTAAAGAAAAGGACTGAGAATGAGGACGTAGAAGGACTGATGTAAAATGAATGAATAAGAGGAGAACGAGAAATGTAATTACTGGTCGACAGAAAATTGAAATACAATCATAGGGATGATTTCCACGAATAAAGGAAACGGATTGTAAATTATATGAAAAGGTAAAACAACATTTTTCTATGTTGTTTAGCACTTTCATGCAAACATGATGAGAGAGAGGGAGGGAGAAGGAGAGTTGTGTTATTTAGTGGGAGAGCGTTAAGGAATACTTAACAAAAATATCTCAATGATCCAGTAAACTCTTTAAAATAGGCTGATAGGGAAACAGAAACCACAAAGGATTCAGGAAAACGGCAAACCCTCCAAAATAATAATAATAATAATAATAATAATAATAATAATAATAATAATAATAATAATAATAATAATAATAGTAGTAGCTTCTTTGTCCGAGGATGCAGTAAAATGAGCTCTGCATTTAGGGTACGCATATTCGCGTTTCTCCCATATAGATGAAGAGCTAATACTTCCTGTACTGGGGAAAGAAGAAGACAGAAGACTGAACTCTGCAACGTCAGCCATTGATTAAAGATTTCTCTAAGTGGAAGGAGCCCACCTCCCACATCCACTTTCAAAAAAGGAGAAACTAGTGGTGGCTGGAAAAATGGCAGATGATATATAGCAGAAAAAGTTGGACTGGCATAGCTGAAGAGCTTTCATGAATCTGTTTAGATTCTCGAAAGCTCTTGCTGTAGTTCAACTACTTAAATATATTCGTACAGTTACATAACCATGGAGTTTGGTTTTCCAACAACCTCATTTCTTTCCTCTCTCAAAATCTTAAAGAATTAGAAAAGAAACTTTGAGGGGAAACATCATGTCATCATGATTACAGGTTTAGATATAGTAGACTTTCTTTCTCAACAATGCAAATACCTGTTGATGTTTTTTTAATGTGTCTGTCTTTTAGTGACTGTCTTGCATGAATGAATCTCCTTTAGTGAAAATCTGTTACAGATAAACTACTGAGAGTTAATGAACCTAATCACTTATTACCTAAAGGAACTTGTATAAAATAATAATTTACCAAGTGCAGTGCTGATTAATTCAAGCACCAGTTAAATATAAATAAGGATAGTTTCCATTTCCAGAACGTACTTTCTTTTATCACATTCTTGTAAGAGGTTGGCAAGCAAAGCTTTCAAGACAATTTAAATGAAGGTCTGGTCAGCTACCTTGTTGAAATGACTTTTACTGTAAAATAAAACTGCTTTACTGAACAAAGGTTGCAGTTCCTGACTACAACAAAAATGATAAGAGGCACATAAATGGCAGGAAAATCTGTACTGACCGATCAAAATCGGAAGATGGAGTAGGATGTGCAGTAGTGTGTGAGGGGGAATCATATATAAAAAAGTTACCAGACTCCTCATCCATATTCACTGCTAAAGCAACAGCCATAGTTGATGCTTTAAAGCTTGCATCTAAGAAATTTAAATCCACAGTGATTTATAGTGACTCATGGAGTGTTTTAGAAGCCCTAAAGAAGTTTAACCCTACCCATCCCTTAATTCAAAAGGCCCAGGAATGTTTTTTTTTTTTATATTTCTGTTCGCCACAAGTCAGTAAAGTTTTGTTGGATTCCTGGGCACACTGGTCTAGAAGGGAACGAACTGGCTGACAGTAAAGCAAAGGATGCTGCAAGATGTGATTTCTTAACTAGTAAGGTGCCACATTTGGATATGCGTCCAGTTATCAGATGATACATTCGTACAGAATGGCAGCAGAGATGGACTTCCCCCATTTTATCCACACATAGGAAGTACAAAAACATTAGAAAAAGTATTGATTTTTGGAGTTCGGGTTTTAATCGTAACAGAAGATTTGAGATCATCCTAACACGTCTTAGGATTGGCCATACCCGCTTCACTCATAGCTATATTTTTAGAGGGAGCCAGTGCCCCAGTTTGTACTCGCTGCGGTGGTCAGCTATCCGTTGAGCACATGCTGGTGCGCTGTCCTAAAATTAATCGTCTTACTAACTGGGAAGACTATTTTAGAAATTTTAAATGATCACGTTTAGGTAGATAACCTTATTGTTATCTGAAAGAATCTGGTTATTTTAATGAGATATGATCTTAGTATATTTGATAAAGATTTTAGTCGTGTTTATTTTACATAGTGTATAATTTAGATATAAAAGCTTAATATATATTTGTTTTTAGTTTGTTTTCATCTAATATTCTCCATTTAATATATATTTGTTTTTAGTTTGTTTTCATCTAATATTCTCCATTTTTTACGTTTATATATTAACACTGAATTTTACTAGTATGTCATCATTCACCTATTCATTATCAATCATATCATTAATTTATATATTTCATCTTCATTACGGTGCTGAATAATCCTGGTGGGTTCTGGCGCTTGGTCTTCAAGACCTAAATTTCATTATCAATCAATCAGTACGACACAAATAAAATAAAAAGCTGCACACACTCAGGTTTTCCTTTTTATATTTGTGAAAAAGGGGAGGCTGTTGAACCAAATGTTCATTGGAAAAATGGAAAATATGTTATTCGTTGAACAGGGTTTGAGACACATCCAAATTAGTTTCTCTCTCTCTCTCTCTCTCTCTCTCTCTCTCTCTCTCTCTCTCTCTCTCTCTCTCTCTCTCTCTCTCTCTCTCTCTCCATTTTACAGGGGACAAAAAAGCCGTAAATTTTTCTACGCCTTTTTTGATAACTGTCGCATCTGTTTAGATATTCCTGACCGTTAAAGCAGACTTGCAATTTACAGTCGGTCTCTCATCCCTCGGTTTTCCTTTGCTTACCTTAAAGCAATTGCCTAAAGGCTCCATCGTAGCTTTCCTTAGCTAACATAAAGTAATTTGGACTTCCTCCCTTTCAGACTGAGATTGTAATAGCAGCTTAGCTTTTTTGAATGCAAAGGAATAAACACCATGAAAGCAAGCAGACATTTTTTGTACTTCGTGAATATTCCGTTAAATAACGAAAAATGCAGAGGCTTCGATGTGATTTTCCATCTTTCTTTCGAACTCAGAATCGAAGAAATAATTTATGCCCTTTGTGATAAGAAGGAAGGACAAAGATATGCGGACCATAATAATTGATATGATATGCGATAATCAAATATTGAAAATGATGAGAATATTCGAAAGGTTATCTCAGTCTCACCACACAAAGCACAGAAACCCATCGTAAGGCTTAAAATAAAAGAAGGCAATTACGAAGCCAAAGTGTGATAAGGATAGATAAAGGAAAATAAAATAGTCCCATTTTTCATCAGGAGGGGCCTTTACCCTCGGGGAGTAAGAGTAGTTTCCGGATACTTATGGAAATGGGATCCAGTTTTCACGCTTCCAACTCTCTGTGATTGGCTTAGAATTACTTTATCTAAGGACCTTGCTCTGCTATTGTAGAAGGATTACCTTAGGACCCCATACCAGGATCATGCATTTTCAACAATTACATAAAATCCTGAGGTTCACTAATGATATTTCTGAGCTGCACTTGCATAGGTGATATCAAATGCACATAACGGGGAAAAACTGAATCTCATCTAAGGTGATAGGTACGAAAATTTTCTGCTACCGCAGTGCCTTACTTATACAAATCTTGAGCTAACACTGTTTTCCATCTTGAACTAACACTAGTTCCCCACCTGGCCCCACAGCTTACACGACGCCAAAAGCGCTTCCATAGCCGTGCATCTCGGCCCAAACAGACGAACTTACTCTTTCTCTTTTCTACTCGTGTAAACCTTACCCATTCACGTATATTTCACATAATGACTTAAGATTTGTATGAGTGGTCTCCTGATGTGATCCAAACATTATCGTCTACCAAACGAGGGAATCCAGGTCTGGTTCGTAGATGAGGACGGATGGGAAGTCATGCACCACTGATATCTTGCTGTGGTGATGGCATCAAGGGCTAAAAAGGAGATGGGGCAGCAACTTCATCGCAGAAGCTTGCAAAGAATCAAGATGCGTTGTGCACCCTCTGTCGTCAACCCCTTACAATGAAATAGACATGTTTTATTTTGTGAGATTAGATATATATATATATATATATATTATATATATATATAATATATATATTATATATATAATATATATATATAGTATATATATATATATATATATACATACACACATATATACACACGAGTTATACATATATATATATTGTATATATATGTGTGTGTGTATGTATGTATATATATATAATATATATATATATTATGTGTGTGTGTGTGATATTATATATATATATATAATATATATATTATATATATATATTATATAGTATATATATATATTATATATATATAATATATATATATATATATATATATAGTATATATATATTATATATAATATATATATATATATAGAGAAGGAGAGAGAGAGAAGAGAGAGAGACGTGTGGTCATCTGCGCGTGTGTATGTGCCTTTATCATGTGTATGCATACTGAGATAAACCGATAACACAGAGTTCTAGTGCCTTGTATACAGCGGCACATTTCTTTTCTATAAACATCACTACTATATTACCAGGTGTAATCATAGCACAGTTTTCTGTGCCAAAAAGGCTTGCAAAACGAAACATACAGCTTTTTTATTTATTTTGCCTTGTTCCTGAAAATCACAAAAATTTTGCGTTAATTAATGAAATTAATTATACTCCAGTTAAATATCGTTATACCAGCTTCGTTGAGTAGACAAAACTCATCGTCACAGGTCGTCTAACACAATAAAGTAACTTAATAAATTCTGAAAACTAGGTCATGTTCTAACTTTCACGATTAAATAAAGCCTCTAAATTATAGCCCACTCTTCTCTGAATGCAGTAATTTCTGGTTCACTTTCCGTGCAACTGGTATTAAATTTATTCAATCCAAGATCCTTCTTTCGTGACCTAAAATTCCTTAGACGTCGAATAAAAATAAAACTGGTCTTCATCTTTGCCTGTAACTTTGAAAACAGATACTTTGCAGGCAACTCTCCCTGTGGCCGCATTTCCTTTCCAACTACGCTGTATGACGTCATGAATCCTGCACGTTTTCTCTTGTGTTTTGAAGTTGAAACATAACTTTAAGGGATAAAATATATGTTTTTTAAGTGAAAGGCCATAGAACATTATTTTGTTGCTGCTTATATTCTCTCAAATCCTTAACATTTATTTTCTCAGATCCTCAACATTTTTCATTTTCTCAATTCCTTAGCATTCTGTTTTTATTTTCTCAGCTCCTTAACTCCTTAATATCCTTAAGAATGTCGGCAAGTAAACTGTCTGGGGATACTGCAGCATATCCCACTCCGTATTGTGACTTAGATCCGTCGGTGTATCGCGTAATGTGGACCTTTTCGGATTATATGTTCTACTGTATGTTGTCTATGGTGTTCTGGGGTATATGAATAACTTTTTGATAAATACTTTAAGTGTGTACAAATTCTCATTTTATTCATTGTCCAAGGAGGAAGGTAATTTTAAAATTAAAGGTAATTGTATATTTATGTTTAGCGACTCAAACAGTTGTAAGGACTGGGTATGAGCGACATACTGGCTGGGTGTTAACTGCATACATTAAGACAACAATGCTTAGGGAGAACAGACGGAAATATTGTATGGTTGAAATAGCGTTCCTGTAGTGTAGAGAAAGAAAACGAGACGCTGGGCTTTGTCCTGTCCACTTCGATGATGACGATTGACGAACACACGAATACACACGTGTTTGGAAGAGGCAGCGTCGGGGCTCTTACAAGTAGCCTACTCTCCCCCAAGACGTGTGTAACGTCTGATTGTTTGGAAGAGACGGCGTCGGGGCGACGGGCTCTTACAATGTTCCCCCCCACAAGCGAGGCATCGATGCGGAAATTGTCTTGCCGACAATTGTAGTTGGCTCGAAGGGCTTGGGCTAGGGGTAGGTAGGAGGCTGAAGGGCGGCACCGGCCAGCAGGAGCTCGAGGAGGACGGGAGCGGGTTGAAGGGTGACGTCGGATGATCCTTCGTGGCCGGCTCGAGGGGCTGAAGGATGACAACGGCTGATCCTTGGTAGCCAGCTAGAGAGGGGCGGCAGCAGGCTGAAGGATGACGTGGCTGGTCCTTCGTTGGTCCAGCTCGTCCAGTACGAGTGCGGGGGCGGCTTCAGGTTTCCTGGAGGAGGCATCCAGGGCTCCGGTGGTGGAGTGGGTCATCTCGGAGGGTCGGACTTCTACTGAGAACTCAGGAACGGCGGGAAACAGCGAGGCGGCGAAGGGTCTATCGGCGCGTGGGTCGTCATCTTGGGTCGGCCGGGTCCTTCGGGTCACTCCGGGGTCACCAGTGTAAGGGACTGGGGTATGAGCGACATACTGGCTGGGTGTTAACTGCATACATTAAGACAACAATGCTTAGGGAGAACAGACGGAAATATTGTATGGTTGAAATAGCTTTCCTGTAGAGAAAGAAAACGAGACGCTGGCTTTGTCCTGTCCACTTCGATGATGACGATTGACGAACACACACGTGTTTGGAAGAGGCAGCGTTCGGGGCTCTTACGCAGTCTTCTAGCTCTAATTGGGAAAGGAGGTGGATGATCGTTCATAAACTCATCTCTTAATCCAAATAATTTTTTGGTTGGAGAATCATTTGTCTGAATTCTCAGAGCACTCTTCGTTGTTACTAGCTCTCTCTCTCTCTCTCTCTCTCTCTCTTCTCTCTCTCTCTCTCTCTCTCTCTCTCTCTCTCTCCATGAGAGGTAGTTCACCACATTCAACTTGTAAAGAAGACGTTGGTGATGATCGAAAAGCTCTTGAACATATTCTAAGGCCTTCATTATGAACTGGGTCTAACGTATGAACTGGGTCTAACGTTTTCAGCGTTGCGTCTGATGCCGAGCCATATATTTCGCTTCCATAATCAATGATAGACAGCACTGTTGCTTTATACAGTAAAGTAATGGTATGTCTATCGGCTCCGCAAGTAGCGTTCGATAGTTTTTTTAATTAGGTTTAATACTCTTTTACATTTTGATTTCATGTACATTATATGGGCTTTCCAGTTCAAGTGAGTATCAGATACTAATCCCAAAAATTTTGCTGTTTGGCCAATTGGTATGGAATGATTTTTTATATTATTTTTTCACGTTTTTTCCACTTTTTATTTTTATAAAACATTACTGCTTGATTCTTTTGTATAGAAAATTTGAAGCGTACAGATGAGGCCCATTCATCTATTTTTATTATATTTTTGTTAATGATTTGCTCTGCATGTTTTATGTGAGATGTTGAATAATATATGGCAAAATCGTCCATATACAAGTTACTTTTAGTTCCAATAAGTAGATTATTACTGATATCATTTATTGCTGAAGTAAACAGTGTACCACTAAGGACGCTTCCTTGTGGAACACCATCTTCAAGTAGAAATATACTTGACAATAAATCATCATTTCTGACTTGAAAAGTGAAATTCGTCTAAAAGTTTTGGATAAACCTAGCTAAATGTCCACGGATGCTGTTTTTATGTAACGTTTTTAATATTGCATATCTCCATGTAGTATAATACGCCTTTTCAATGTCAAAAAAGACGGCTATAGTAATTTGTTTTCATTCAAATCCTCTTCGTATGTGGTCTTCCATGTTAGACAGAGAATCCAGTGTAGATCTGTCACATTGTGATCCATTTTGAGTGGGAGTGAAAATTTTATTTTCTCGAATGTGCCATGTTAGTCGAGCATTTACCATTTTCTCTAGTAATTTGCTTAAATATAAAATCCCTCTGGGCAACTAATATATATAAAAAAAATCACAATTTTAAAAATAAGTTATTCTGATTTTTATCATTACTCAGTTTTATTTATTTTATTTTTATTGTGCAGATGGAAACTTGAGTATATAAATGTATTTAATGTGTGCATGTCTTCTAGTGTGGAAGCATATGCCTTTTTGCATATGTTTACAGTTTCATTATTCATTCATCATTTAGTCCCAGTGCTTAGCCTACGGCTTAGACCTGGGACTCCATTTCATTTTAATCCTTCGGGCCAGCCCTATGAGAGCTGTTAATCAGCTCAGTGGTCTAGTTAAACTATTTTAATAATAATAATAATAATAATAATAATAATAATAATAATAATAATAATAATGATATCCGCGTAAAAGTACCAATATTGGAAACAAATGGTACTTATACTGTTATGCGAGAAATATTACACACACATATACACACTGTTGTTCTGCTGATAGGAGGATCCTTGCTCTTCGTTAGATCCTTGCTCTTCGTTAGAAGGATAGTAAGTTTCGGTCAATAAGATTGTCTGTCATTACATCTCAAGATGGAGTTATCCCTTCATCTACCATCAAGAGGTATGACAAGGATGTCAAGGGGAATGTCAACTTAGCTTGGTAGAGTTCTCGGCTAGCACTCCGCTAGGCCCGAGTTCGATTCTCCGGCCGGCCAATGAGGAATTAGAGGAATTTATTTCTGGTGATAGAAATTAATTTCTCGCTATAATGTGGTTCGGATTCCACAATAAGCAGTAGGTCCCGTTGCTAGGTAACCAGTTGGTTCTTAGCCACGTGAAATAAGTCTAATCCTTCGGGGCAGCCCTAGGAGAGCTATTAAATCAGCTCAGTGGTCTGGTTAAACTAAGGTATACTTACTTAACTTACAGGTCCTCCAGGAGTGGCAAGATAGTTGGGGTTGGCAAGAGCAACATGCTCACCCACCTGTTCAAGACGCCCACGAAATCCAGGTTTGCTGGGTAGACCATCACCCGCCCAGACCTATCAAGAGATTCTTGATCTTTGACAGGCAGAAGAGTTTGGGTAAGTGCCAAGGAGTATACAGATAGCTGAACTGCCTATCGTGGAGTAGTGAACAGACAAAGCAAGTTACATCCCCGTCTTCGTATCATGCAGGCTGACATGCAAGTTTTGTTCCAAGAATGGGGGGGGGGCATACATTGCTCTAGGTGGGTCAGAAAGACCTGCAATATAGCCCCCTGCCTCTTTAACACAAGAAACTGTTTTTCTAACTTCCATAAAGCAAGGATTTACCAGATACAAGCATCCCAGAGAGCACTGAATATTGTATATATAAGTAAACATATTTCACATTTCATTATTGTATATACCCGTATTTCCATTCTGTATTTCATAATTCGATTTCCATTGCTGATTTTTTCATGCTGTACATATTTCATATTTGTATTCCATTTTTCGAGTCCAAGTTTCATATTCATATTTGCATTGTATGTATATATTTTTAGAAATATTTTATATAATTTGCATTGATAAAAGTATTTAAATATATATATATATATATATATATATATATATATATATATATATATATATATATATATATGTGTGTGTGTGTGTGTGTGTGTGTGTGTGTGTGTGTATGTATGTATGTGTATATATATATGTATATAGATGTATGTATGTATATATACATATGTATGTATATATGTATATGTATGTATATATTGTATATATGTATATGTATGTATATATATATATATATATATATATATATATATATTGTGTATATGTATAGTTTATATATGTATGTATATATGTATATATATAAAGTATAATTACATCAACACGTGATTTGTTTATCACACATCACCATGAGTGAAGCAGATAGACGACTGAGTGTAGGCCCTGGCTGGTTCCACTTTATTTCTAACAGAACAGTGTTCACATTTGTGTTTTCTGTACATTTTTTATGTTGTCGTGAATGCTTTGACGATAATATAGATAAGATTTGGAATACAGGCAATAAATTAAATATCTTGACTAAGTATTAGACAATGCATTAGAAGCGGCAAAAAAGTCTCTGTATTTAAACAAAAAAGAAACTTACAGAAAAAAAAAAATTGCTTGCCCTTCCATATAATAAAAATATGAGAGAAAGCCCCCACGTCTTAAGAAATTTTGAGTTAATGTAGCATTCATGAAAAATAAAACAATGAATCGTGTGCTTATAAAGAACTCTCCCGACGTTACCAAAGGATGTGTATATAAACTTCAAGAAATGTGTAAGATATGCACAGTACAGGTGAACAGTGGAATTTTTGTATATGTTGCTGAGAACTGAGCAAAGGTGAAAAAGATAGCCTTTATAATAATGCACTGGAAAGAAATATCAATGAATCTAGATTTTTAAAGAAAGTTACTGCCATAACATGAGTATCAGTCAAGGCGTGTATAAACTTGATCTTATAATTTCCAAAGAAATTTGTAAAATGTTTAAATTTTAAGGAAGGTAAAAGATGTTTGAGGAAAACGGAATATCACATTTGTAAACATAGTACCGGACCCTGGCACTAGAATAATTTTGCCACCCCCCCCCCCCCCCCCCCCCCCCCGCCTTTGATACGTGTCAGGTGTAGATTTTAGTCTCCAACGATTTGTATGTTTGTCCGTACTGTCCGCTTAATATATATATATATATATATATATATATATATATATATATATATATATATATATATATATATATATATATAATTGTGATTTCTACCACTCTGTATCAGTCATTCGTCAATGGCTTAGAAATAAACTTGAGCCCGGTCAGTGCCTGCACCCATTCCCTTATTTTTTCACTTGTGGCGTTGTGTGACACACACACACACATACATATGTATAATCAAAGATCATCTCTCTGCCTTCATGGCATATATATATGAGTTTGATATTCTCTCTTTGGTTCCACGTTCCCTCGTTTAGAATTGATTATATTTCGTAAGACTTTATACCTTTCGGGCGCCACTTGTCACTTTCCCTTTTTCTTGGGCTGAATAAACAAATTAGGTTACCTGGCCATATACCCCTCCCGTAATACTTGTCTGATTGATCTTGTTACAATCTAACTTTGTGAATTTAAGGTGAACATACGAATGGGCTGTAGAAAACTAAGTGCATTGCAAAGATAAATATTTAGGGATCCCGAGGCTTCTAAGAGAAATGTCTATTTTTGTATATGGCCGTATTTCTTCCGATACTCCAATAAACACCGAGCATTTTGAAGTTTTCAGTGCAGTATTTATTTTGAAAAGTAAATTTCTAAACAAGAATAATTTTTCATTCTCCGTGTCAGAAACAAAAAGTTGTCCATCTTCTAACAAACACTATGGTAAATATAGTCCACGCTTTGAGGAGTATATAGTATTACAGAAGACAACAGACGAACATGGGATTTTAGATGTTCGACCGTTGAAATGACAAATGTGTTTCCCAGCCAGTCTGAAACGTCAACGAATTTGCCTTAAAATTAAACCTGTGGAAGCAAAAAGATCTTTTGGTGTAGAGAACCGCTACTGTTTAGTATTTTGCCTTTGGTCTCATGAACAAAACTCGGAGGATGAAAACCAACTTTCATCTATTTTCCGTACTTTATTTCAAAATACAGATTATAATTCATTTATATACTAAATTTGTGTACGTTTGATTGCCATGTTTACTGTTTGCTCTTGATGGGGGGAAAACGCAAAGCTGTAAGAACAGTTATAACGTAAATTTGCAAAGAAACTGTTCAGTGTGTCATGGGTGATTACTTAACAATAATCACACGTTCTTTCCGTTTGTAAAGATTGGAAAATAAAATTGCGTTTTCATCACGATAAATAAGCAAAGATTCTGCTCCCAAGTTTCACAGGCGCAGGAACCAATACAAGAAGTGACGCAGATATTTTTAACATCCGGAATTCCTTATTGGTATATTTAGAAATATAGGCATGCATAGAAATATCACTGGGGAAGTAAAAAACGGGAATATTTTGGTACGAAACCCCTCATGGCATCCAAATATCGAGACAAAAATATTTTTTGATTATTTTCTTTTGAACCATCGGTGTCCTGTCTTCCGCAACCGACTTCTGGAAGACGTAAATAGCAAAAATATCGACTATATTAAAGGCGAATGTCCCACCACTTCAGTTCCCTGGAAAATTCTTGAGTTTTATTTCAGAATGTTTTGGTGCGGGGAACTTTCTAGAATATTATATTTCGGGATTTTTAGAGGTATTTTTTCTTTCACAAGAGAAACCTATTCACGTCGAAAAAATAGCATGGTCATTTTTTTTTTGTGTTAAAATGTTTTCATTACTCTCGACTTTTATTTATTTGTGCTTCAAAAGATTTCAGCCAAGCTCATGGAAATCTCGATAACCTATTTCTAATATCTACGAATAACCCAGAGTCAGAAATAATAATTCCTAAAACGAAGAGAAGTGAAAACACTTTCTTCACTTTTATGCACAATAAGAGTATTCAACATATGGAACAGACCCTCTAAAAATAATTGTACTTATTCACAAATTCTGTAAATTTTTAGGCATTGCCTTTTTGATCCTGACTTTTTACAACGATCCACAAACCAGCAAAGCAGTGGCTGTAAAATTAATACGCAGAAAATGTATTTACAAAAAAAAATTGTTGACTAAAAATTACATCGCTAAAAATTGCACACACCCACACACACGGCGAGATAGAACGTTCCAATCGTTGGCGTTCGATATTAAAGCTTCTTTGTATAAAACTATTCCAGTATAAACAATGAAAAGCTTGTTATATATTTTATGTTTTTATGGTATGTCAGAATTACATGTTACTTTTAAAGAATTAATTACGCATTTATTTGTGGCCTCGCACTAGGCTTGAAATCGGCCACGGGAAACTTGCTTCAAAATTTGAGAGAATCATTTGTTGAATACCAGTGCCAAAGTGATGGAACTTAGGGTTTTGGAGTGATAGCAGTAGAAACATTCAAAGACTTCAAATCTGAACACATAAGCAAACATTTAATTTGCTTGTTAGTTTTTTCTGCTTTTATTTTTTTTTTTCCATTTTGCTAACATGAGAATCATGTTAAATGACGCCAAAGGCCTGTTGGGTTGTTCCAAAAGAGCTTCAACCTGTTGCGAATAATCATCATCATCATCCATTTACTACGTGCACAATTCCCTTTTGCCAGTTTCCAATAAATCTTCAGTCATGACTGTCTCTCCAGTCTTTTCTTGATGTAAGGGGTGACAAAACGCTCACCCACCCTATCCTTAATTTAAGGGCAGTGTTCATCATTTTTTTCAGAAAAATTAAACTAATTGACCAGTTTAAATGAAATTTTATTTAATAATAGAAAGCATGCCTACTCGCGTGTGTAGAAAGTTTTATGAAGATCCACCTAAAAGAAAAAGAGAGAGAAAAAAAAGTAAAATATACGGCAAATTTCCCACTTTTTTGAAGTAACACTCCATCTACAAATATCAAGATATTAAACTTTTGAAATTTTCTATGGAAAGAAGAACTTTCCATTAATAGATTTACAAAAGGGTTTCTCAAAAAAGATGAAAATAACGGTTAAAAATTTTTTTGAAGTTGCACTTTATTGCATCAATAAAATATTTGCGATTAAATAAGAAAAATCAATAGTAAATAAATAGTAACAATTAAAATATCAAAAACCCCCATTGTTAAATGAAAGCCCTGTCATTGTCAAAAATAAAGAAAAAATATCTTAAAAAATAAGAGAGTAGTCAATTTGAATGACGATAACTTACTTTTGAGTTATGGCCGTTCAGAGTTTTAGAAAAGCCTCCACCGGCGTACTCTGTTAGCTCTTTTCTTGCTATTTTCCTCCTCACCCTCCTTCTTGTTGGTGTGTCCATTCGCTTGTCCATTTTTTTTTTTTTAGGTCTTTCAGCATGCCAGCTGAATGTTCAACACCAAAGAATTCACATAACGGAGGACTCTAGGTATCCTGCATTGTATCTTGCAACAGCAGTGGCCATTGCGAAATCGACCTTCCTCTTGCTTGCCCTCAAGTGCTTGGGGCATGTCTGCCAAATACGCTGGTGCAATGACTCATTTCGATTTTGGGTGAGTCCCTTGGAGGCATTTCTGCATCATCTCGTCTGTTGTTAGACGATCATATACACCTGTTTCAGCACAGCAAGTTCTTTCTTATTCAATCGGAAATAAACTTTCATCTCTGTATACGATTGAGGTGTTTTCTTCTTTAAGTATACCTTAGTTTAACCAGACCAATGAGCTGATTAACAGCTCTCCTAGGGCTGGCCCGAAGGATTTAGATTTATTTTACGTGGCTAAGAACCAGTTGGTTACCTAGCAACGGGACCTACAGCTTATTGTGGAATTCGAACCACATATAGCGAGAAATGAATTTCTATCACCAGAAATAAATTCCTCTTATTCTTCATTGGCCGGTCGGAGATTCGAACTCGCGGCCAACAGAGTGGGTAGGCTGAGAACGGAACCCGCCTCAACCAACGAGGAACTAGGTGTTTTCTTCTGAGCAACGGCCCTATTATAAAAGCACCAGGAACTTGGGACCTTGGGGACATAGATGATGCTGAGGATTATCATCTGAGGAAGAGCAATGGTGCAAGGTTGACAATATTTCATTCCTCATTTCCTCAGGAGATGTTCCAATCTTTCTGTTCATTGATACAGTAAAGTAATACTGGAGATGATCTATTACTAGATCAGTAAGTTTATGTGTACGACACCCTCTTTTTTTTTTGGGTGGCGCTTTGTCTTCCTGATGTACTAGGTTCTGGTTCATCTTCATCAGTTTCAAGTTCAACACACTTTCTTTTTTGCTTCTCTCGCACCATGGCCAAAGCGTGTTTGCGACGTGGATTCACACACTCGATCTTAGCAACAATGGCACCAGTGCCTTGATTCATTCCTTTGATACCAGCGTAAGCAGAGCTATCATCCATCAGATACCACACTCATGTGTCTGAAATTATAACTGAGAGGGTCTCCCCCACATCAAAACCGCCGACTCTGCCTCCATCCCACCAGAACTTCACTCATAATTCTGTTCACATTCGCAAACCATGTGTGAGTCCAACCAGTCTCTATACTCAGAATGAGAGATCTTCCTCTTTTCCATCAAACTGCGTTTGTTGTTGCACTTTTCACAAATCAAACTTAATACTTCATAGTCAATGATTGTGACCAGAATCAGTTTCTGTAACAGCCCCGGCTCCAAAATTACTCTTGTGACCCCTACGGTGACACGACTCATCGAAACTAACTACAATATCAGCGATTCCATTTTCATTTTTCTCTTGTCTCTCAAATATTACTTTGCGACTTTTCTCCATTATACGACGAGTATGATCAACTGCACAGTCATTAATAAAATTTTGCATGTCTAATAAATGTTTCAAATGAAAAATGATTGATCCCTATACAAACAACTATCTTTTCAGCACCTGAAAACCCCCTTTCTAACATCATCATACAATAAACTGACAGAGTTTTGGGAAAAAAATTTCTGATTGTTTGCTTCTTTGACATCCTTTGCTTTTCCTGTGTTATATCGTAGCTCACATAACCACACTTATTTACAAAACACTTTTACATATATATCTATTTGGTGATGCACATACTTTACATTCATATTATTTGTTACACATTCAGGGCACAATAAGTCTGAAACAATGTCAGACATTTCAGATTCCGAACACATAAACTTATCTTTTTTTTCCACTTTCACTTTCTTGTTTTCCACTGGATATGATTTTTTGTATTCATTTCATAAATGCCATCAATATGATAAATATGATAAATCTTTTCAGTTACAAGATGGGACACATAAGTACTCAGGATTATTTCAATTTTTGTATACAGCTATGCGGTAAACCCTTTCCATTTTTGTTGCTACTATGCATTTTGCTGTTGTAAATATTCACTAGAAGCTGTTCGGTTTAGGCGGTCTGGCAATATGGAGGGGAATGCATGATATCCACATACAAAGGGATTATAAAAATGTATTTTCTTTTGCCCCTTTGGATAAAAAAAAATAACCAAAAGGAATTCGTGTGTAGTAATCTCAAAGATGGGAAGAAATAAAGTATATCGCTGTACTCTAACATCGGGAAATTCTTATCAGAGCTAGAGCTTAGAGCTGAGCGAAGAGCGTCATGTAAAAAGAGTTGTAATTACGTTCCTGCCATCATAGCATTGGTTCGTAGGACCTTAATTAAAGGTCAAGATAATTAGTTAACGAATGTTTCTTCGTGATGGTTAATTTAGGGAGTGGATAAAGTTAATTACATTATGGCTGTCCTCGGATGATTTAGGCCTAAGCAAGAGAACCGGCGAGGAAATTAATGGATCTCGGAGGTCGAAAATTGGACTTTGCGGACGTAGATTTAAGGTCATCTATTTGTTGGTGAACGCAATACACATGAAAAAGAGATTCGCTGCGGGTAATGCCACAAGAGCGAAGATGATGATGGTAATTATGGCGTTTATCGAACGAGGAAATGGTTGATTATTATTAATTGAATATTAAATCATCAGCGGCAGCGTTAATTAGAACTTTGTTCATGTTTTGAGCGTGAGAATAACAGAGTGTTAAATGCAAAGGTCAACGGGACGGTAATCAAATGCCCTTATGAATCCCAAGCCCGAGGAGAACGGAGAGAAAAAAAATAAAGATGTGGGGTGGAGCTTAACCACGGAGGGTGAACGATTTTAAGGCAGGAAAAGGAGGAAGGAGTTTCCAGTTCGTAGCAGTAGACAGACAGAGAGAGAGAGAGAGATGAGAAAAGTCAAGATTCACTAATTAACTTTATTCAAATGGAACCAATGGAAAAAAATAAAAAGGAAAAATGCCTGGGTTTAATATTCAAATGGAACCAATGGAAAAAAAAATAAAAGGAAAAATACCGTGGGTTTAAATCGCTCCAGTTTCCTAATAGGGCATTTACATGGTCAAACGGTTTATCCAACCCGGTTGCCCAAGAGGTATCACAGTCACACCAGATTTACATCCAACCTCAGTGTGAGCCGTGCAGTTGAGAAGCAAAGATGCCACGGATCGAGACACTACTATAGGTATTCCCCGTGGGGGGTGTAATGTCGTCAGTTGTAGGCATTACTTAAGGTTCTTTACAGCGTGTCTTCGGCCCCTAGCTGCAACTCTTTTCGTTCCTTTTACTGTACCTCCTTTCATATTCTCTTCCATTGCTTTGCACCCTCTGCTAACAATTGATTCATAGTGCAACTGAGAGGTTTTCCTCCTGTTACACCTTTCAAACCTTTACTGGCAATTTCCGTCTCGGCGCTGATTGCTCAAAGTGGACAAAGATTAGTTGTTAAAAAGAGAGAAAATTCTCATGCAAACTTGCTTGTGGATTTGAGATTAGAGCCAGAGGAAATGGCGTAATTATATGAGAATGTACGAGGCATCATATATAGATCTGATGAAACTTATCACTCCTTTTATTAAGTGCAAGGACACAAACATGAGAAAGGCCATTTCTCCTCATGAAAGGTTGGGTGCCACTTTGGAAGGCGGCTTTCCAACGGGAACGTTTTCTATCCCAGATGAAGCTCCCCTATTAATTCGGATTGTAATTTGCATTGCGTTTTTGTAGGAGTTGAAGCATTTGCACTGAGACCAGATTTCCTGAAATCATATCCTCAAAACGAATTGAATACAGAGAACAGGATCTTTAACTACAGACTCTCCAGAGCACGGAGAGTTATTGAAATTTGTTTTTGGAATTATGGCATCTAGATAAAGAATATTCCACACGGCAACAAATCTAAAATTATCAAGTACTGAAAAGGTTGTCATGGCATGTGTTGGCCTTCACAGTTATTTACGGGAGACTTCCTCTTTTAACGTGCTTGTTTTCCCATTTGTATGGGGTAAGCACGATGTCTTCTTTTGAAGGACTTTGATTTGGCTTTTTGGGGTAGACTGTAATCTCGATCGGCTGCCCTGCCTACGGAAGACATGCCATTCTAAATATTCTCCAGAAGAATGCTTCCGTAAGGAGGATACACCAGGCAAAATAAGTTTAACAGGGTTTATCAGTTGATCCTAGTTCTTTAGCAAGTTTACAGATTGGTCAAGGATCACGCAACTATCCCCAAGTTCCAAAAGAAATAAGAGCTAAATTTAAGGAATACATTGCAGTAGCATGGCAAAAAGAATTTCTGTAAAAAAAAAGTAATTGTAACTCACCTCGTCATCCTCTAAGTTAGTTATACTGTCCAGGTTTGAAGAGCTCTCTCGTGGCAAGTCTTGATCTAAAATAAATATCGTCTCATCTTGTATAAATACTAAAAGTTGTTTTAAGAAATTCAGCCAAGGATTGTGAACATTTATATCCTAGCCCCTGCCTAATGACATGGGTACTTTTTGTGGTTGACATTTTCAAATGGTGTAATGTATCTGTCTCCACTAGACTAGATGGACAAGTAGCTTTAATGAGGTCAAGAAGTGGCTTCGACAAAGAAAAGGATAAATTGTTCACGGCAATGAAACTACAAATTCTACTTTCAGTTAGCATCCTATAGGCAACAGGTTGTTGGTGTGAAACAAAAATATTGCTAATGTTCCGTTGAGATTTAACGCATCTAATTTTTGCTGTATGCCGAGCACTTTTTCCATGTGTCTCAATGCCCGACTTTAAACACGGTATGGTACAGATGTAGAACAAAATAAGCATGTGGGCTTTGAGTCCCCTTAGGTGCCATTGGCCAATCTTTAAACTCTGCAAGTTGCAGCCAAGCACTGCGAAACTTTGGTTTGTAGGAAGGCTTGTATTTTTTATGCTGGTTTGGTAGTTGATTCATCTGCATCATAATCGACTCTTCATCGCTCTCTCGTGCCGGCACTACTAAATCGAAGACACACTGGAAAAAAAAAACGATTCAAAAGTAAATGAAAACCGTAAAATTATACAGAAACACACACACACACACACACACACATATATATATATATATATATATATATATATATATATATATATATATATATATATATATATATATATATATAACGGTTATGTTGTCGTTTCTAGAAAACTTCAATTTAAGGAGGAACAGGATAGCCAGAAGACGTGGTAAAATTGCAGACATTATTATTTCTTAGAAATTAACAGAGGCACAGCCGAGCTTTCGGGAATACTTATCTATAGGATGACATAAAAAATGAAGAGAAACAGTAAGAAAACTATACTGACTGACTAAATCTAGAAGTATTAAAACAGTTATGATTGACAAAACTTTGAAATAATATAAAGTAAAAAAGGAACATAAAAACCTAAGTTAACTGCAAAAGAGCAATGACTGAGTAACAAGAAATCACGTACTAAACAGAAATTATGAAATAAAATCACTGAGAAGATACATAATGAGAGAGAGAGAAAAAAAAAACAATGAATATTCAGAATAATAATAATGATAATGTAGTACAAAATAATGGAGAACTTACTGTTCATATCGCAGTTAAATGACAACTGGGCGAGTTAGAAGACTGCGAATGGAAGAGGGTGAAATGGTGTGGAGAAAAAACAAAAATAAAAAAGCAAACTATGCAATGAACAATGGAACAGAGGTGGTTTGGCTATTGAGTGTTGGTGATTGTTGTTTAATATAGAGGGACTCTAAAAAGGGAGGCGAATGGCCGTTTTTTGTTTGTCCGAGTATTTGAAAATCAATGTATTGTATGTGATGGCGGCAAGATATAGCATGAAGTCTAATGGCACTGTTTTTCTTTTTTGCTTAAAGCTAAGCCTGTACGGTGGCTATGAGAGTCGATGCGCACCTTAAGTAGGCGCTTGGTACATCCCACATAGGTCCCAAAATTACGTTTAGGGCAATTAAACTTGTAAACAATGCAGGTACGCATCAACTCCGGGAGGGTGTCTTTACGCGGAACTGTCTTCCGATTGTAAGAGGGTTATTAAAAGTAAATCTGATGTCAACATACGGATACAGATGGCTCAAGAGTGACAATAACTTTCGTTTGATTAGGACAGAATCGTTAGTGAAGGGCAGAGAAACACACATTATATTTTTGGGAACGGTGCAGACTACAGATTTTGGCTTAAAAATATTGTCTAAAAATTCTTTAACGATTTTATTGAACTTGTTCAAGGGATAGCAATTATTCTTAAAATACGTCTCTAAAAACCTAACTTCCATGTGAAAGTTATTCCAGTTGGAGCAAGGGGAAAAAGCTCGATGAATTAGAGTTCTACACGACTTAGCCTTGGAAACAAGGGGACAAATGACTAAAACAGTTTAACCCAAGGCCGGCAAACGTTTTCTTTCTAAAATGCCAGTCATAAAATTTCCCTCAGAACGAGAGACCAAAATATCTAAAAAGGAAATGCGGCCATTACATTATTTTGAAATAATTATTATTTTTATTATTTAGAATTTTTATTGTTTTTTTTTTTCACTCTCTCTCCCTCTCAGTATCTATCTTCTCAGTGATTTTATTTGACGATTTCTATGTATCAAGTACTCATGTCATTATTATTTAAAATTTATCCACTCATTCGTCAGTAATTGGACTTTAACTGTCCAGAATTTAATGTTTTACCACGGACTGTGCTAGAATTGCCTTCTAGATTATTGGATTACTTCAGAATTTCCTGAAAATTCTCATTACCTCAGAATTACCTTAAATGAGGTGAGATTACGCTAATCTGATGTGATTACCTAAAAAATGAGAGCCTTGTTTGATGCTTGCCGATCGTTCACACAAGCAGTATTGGTGGATAACTTAAACCCCGCCCACAAAATTTAGGCCGACCTGTACTTCCTCCAAACCGTTTGTTACCGGCGTTTGCCAACCACATTCCCCATTCACACATTCAAATTTCACTTTAAATACGTGTTGGGCAAACCGGGTTGGAAAAACAGTTTGACCGTGTAAATGCTGCATAAGAAAAACATCATGACACCAATGTAGTAAAAGCTTCACAGGGTTAGCCATAAATGGTCCACCGTTAACACGGATCATACAAAACCACAGTTCCCAGTGGTGGTAAAGTTGTAAAAAATTGGATCTTAATAGTATACATTTGGTCCTATATACCAAGCATTCTGGCTGTCAACAACTACTACTACTACTACTATTATAACAATGATAATAACTTAAGAAAATATTCCCTATTATCTTCACTCTGTTAGGTTTAGGATATAGTGTAATGAGAAGACATTCGGGTTCAAATATTTTTAATTTTTCATGTAGAGAACAAACTGGTATGCATGCACCAATGTAAAAAAAATTGTACCTTTCATTATCTTTAGATATTCTTCCTTTAGTTTTGATACTCGTTAGAAGCTTCTTTCCTCAAAATATTATGTAAGCAAATAATAATGGTACAACGGAAAGTTTCTGCAATAAATAACTATATATTCATAAATTTTCTACAGATGAATATGACGCGATGGAGGGAGGGATAGAGACCTCGATTGATCTTGTTCTTGTCGTTTAAAAATTTGTTTAAAAATAACTTCAGAGATCCACGAAGTGTACAAAAAAAGACATGTCTAAAGGTGCTAGTAAAGGTTTCTGAAGACCATTAGATTATCAGCAGAGAGTATAATGAAATGCCTATGAAAATTCATCTTGAATTCATTTTCTTGTAATATTCTATCATTGCCGAATTGGATGAAAGAATTAGGGGTTCCAACCCCCCCTGTAGATTCATCTGTCGTTCATTTTTTATCCGAGTAATTCTTAATGCGCTAAATGTATGACCGATTTCCAATCTCACATAAAGATAATATAGGTAGGAACATGAAATGTTTATAATTACATAACCTCTCTCTCTCTCTCTCTCTCTCTCTCTCTCTCTCTCTCTCTCTCTCTCTCTCTCTCTCTCTCTCTCTCTCTCATTTCTTTTACGAGAGAGAGAGAGAAACTTAAAATCGTAATTTCAGAATTACAAAAACGTTGAGGGAAGGGCGCGTTGGAGAGGGTGAATGGCTGATGGAGGAAAATATAAGAAAGACAAAGAGGTTGAATTTCAAAGGGCAGAAACCGAAGAAATAGGAAATTATTCGACGGAAACAATGAACAATTAAGGCCAAAGACTGAGGAGAAGAAAGAGGACAGAGAATGAGGGAAAAATGTAAATGAATGAGAAGAGAGGACGAAAAATTAAAATTCGGTTTTAGAGGCATTTTCCACTCTCACAGGGGCAGAGCATTGAACACATATATTTAAAAAAAATATCTGCTGATGATAAGAAGTTAAAGAAAATGTGTCAGGTTAATAAAAAAAAAAGTCAGTCTCATGCCAAACGAGTAGAGAGAGAGAGAGAGAGAGAGAGAGAGAGAGAGAGAGAGAGAGAGAGAGAGAGAGAGAGAGAGAGAGAGAGAGAGAGGACATTTAGCGAAAAGTATTAATGGACAGTTAATGAAAATTCCAAAGTGATCCAAAAATGCTCTGGAAAAGCAACTGAAAGCGATGTATAAAAGTTGGAAGAGTGGCAATGAATATATCAGATTACCAGC
The DNA here is from genome assembly GCA_039081455.1 of Macrobrachium rosenbergii. Taxonomy (NCBI): domain Eukaryota; kingdom Metazoa; phylum Arthropoda; class Malacostraca; order Decapoda; family Palaemonidae; genus Macrobrachium; species Macrobrachium rosenbergii. Next base: position 12,884,963 of record JANJGK010000048.1, read on the forward strand.
AAACCCTCCCAAATGATAAAACAAATAATTCCTGAGGGCAATTGGGTATTCGGGTGGACTGGTTTATGCCAGTTCACCTTTTTTCCCACAGCAATAAAAAGGTCATTTTCCTTTACCAGAGCGAGTAGGAGTGGGAAGGCCACATTAATAATGGTAAAAGCGTTACCAAGAGACAAGAGAAACTAAAACTGATTGGAAGTGAAATTCCTAAGAAAATAATCATGAGAAAATTGTGAACATGAGAAAATTATTGATAAAAAAATATATATAAACGATGGTCTTTTAATTTGTGTTCTTTTTGTTAAATGGGAAAAATAAAGCACTTTTCCATTTCTTTAGGTACCTCACAACTTTACTTTTATTTCCGTATTTTTAACTTTTATAAACAGGAATTTATGAAAGGATATTTGTTTTCAACGTAAAAAATGACACCTCTTTGATGAAGGAATCATATTGCATGTTTTAACTTAAAATCTAGACCTTAATTTTTTACTGTAATTGACTTATTTTATGTTTTTTTTTTAAGGGAGCATTTTCAAAATTATTAAGCATCGCGTCTTTCAAATAAACCTTGTGTTAACAGCGCCCGTATTAGAAGTTTTTGATTTTAATTTCAAATATTCTACTTCACTCATAAATTTCATCATTGATTTAAAGTATTTATATATGTAAATGTAACTCTCAAACGGACTGGCTTGCATGTATTATTACCCTCGGCGTAAACACATAAGAGTGAGTTTCTGACACAGCAAAGCCTTGAAGGACAGTTTTGAAATTTTATATTTTTTATCGAATCCCAGTTAAAGCTTTGAAGCGTGGAACTAATGGGTTTTAGGGACTTCGGAGATGCTCAGGTTCTTGTGAAAACTTCCAATTACGAAGATGGTATCTGACAACATTCCTTGCAGGTTAGAACTTTTGTTTCTTAAATTTCGTATAGGTAACAGTCGTTCCTTCATAATTCACAGCTTCAATATATTCTTTCTTTCCTGTGGGCTGATCAATCTAAATTCGTTTTGCAGACATTTGAATATAGCATACCCAGAATTAGCAGGAATTAGTGTGTAAAAAAATCACTACGTAGAATTAACAGGAATTAGCAATTTATAAAAAATCAACACTATGCACTCTTATTAAACTAGTAGCTAGCGAAATATTTTTATTTAGTTTCCGTGCAGGCAATAGAACAAAAATGGTCGATGAGTTACTTGCATCAACTGTCTTTCCGATACCTATAGTCGTGTGTAATATTTAATTTTAACCCAGAACATCGTCACTGAAATGTTTTACGATAAATTACAGATGTGAGTGATGAAAAAGACCCCTCAAAACCAAAGGAGCCAATCTGTCATACAGGATATTGCCTGGGTGAAGTGAAGGGCATGACGTCTCTCTACTAATGAAGAAAAGGGCTATGAAATTAGGCGACAGTGAGCAGTGGAGGGGAAAGTATTTGGTGAGACTCATAACCAAGATAATTAAAAAATAAAAGATTATATCTTGCAATATGTGTCAACGTGCTAGAGAGAGAGAGAGAGAGATTTTTACAGAGATGCGTATGCTTCCTTTCCTGCCTATCACCGTTTAACTCGGCTTCTGAAATCTCAAGGAGAAATGAAATATTTCTTGCATAAAGTATCCTCCATGAATGATACACTTCAGTGAATTATTTATATAGCACCCGTGTTTAGTGCCTCTTATGATTCCTTACTAAAATCCTGATTCTTTTGTACACGAGTGTTGAGTTTTCACATTTTTCCCTAAACAAAATAAGCTCTCGATATTACCACCTATAAATTAGTAGGACATATATAACACCTATATGAAGCAAAGAGGAGAGAAGGTGCGAGTCAGAATCAGTGAGCGGAGAAGGGTGGTGGTGCATCTAGTAGTACACGCAAGTAGGAAAAAGGGTGAGGGGGCCAAGCTAGGAGTACAGTCCATGGGAGTAGTTCCTCGTTGGGAGAGTGGGTTCCGTTCTCAGCTAGCACTCTCCTGGCCGCGAGTTCGAATCTCCAGCCGGCCAATGAAGAATAAGAGGAATTTATTTCTGGTGATAGAAATACATTTCTCGCTATAATGTGGTTCGGATTCCACAATAAGCTGTAGGTCCTGTTGCTAGGTAACCAATTGGTTCTTAGCCACGTAAAATAAATCTAATCCTTCGGGCCAGCCCTAGGAGAGCTATTAATCAGCTCAGTGGTCTGGTTAAACTAAAGTATACTTAACTTAGTACATGGAAGTGGCGTTGCTGAATGTGAATGAAAAAATGTTGAATTTGTCGAGATAACATGTTTGCATCGTATTTGTGACGTAGAAGAACTGACAGGTTGAGATATGTTGACATACAAGGCACATAGAACACTTGTATAGTGCAAAGGTTAGCAGGAGTGAAGAAGTTTGGATCCGAGCGTTTTGCGATGGTTTGATCATGTGGAAGGCATGGATGACGATTGGTTGGCGAAATGATTGTACAATTCATAAGACTTAGGGGGGAGGAGAGGAGAAAGACCCAAGAAGTACTGGAATGATTGTGTTAAAAATTTTGGAAAATGAAGGCTTTAATTATTGTACTTTCATTTGTTTTTGTGGTTTGTCAAGTGTTTAAATAATTCCCGTCTGGGTACGAATAGTAAATTTTCTTGTCTTGGCGATTCTGCAACTTTTATAGGTTTACAAAAAGTTTGTTCTTCTTTAAATTGTAATTGACAGTAAATGAAAATATAAATTTTAAATTAGTGTTAAAATAGTTCTTTGGTGATTTTATAGTATATATAGCTGGCACATAGACTGGTAGAAGAGTAAATCAAGCAAAGAACCTTATATTAAAAGAAAAAGATTCTTAATCGTAATTCGAAGCATATATATTTTTTTCCATTTCAAATCCTCCACTACAAGCAGCGAGAGATGGCACATTTAAATAAGAGAAAAGAGCATATGTAATATGAGACACTGATCGCTAGCCCATTAACATGGACAACATTTCTAAAGACAAATCTTAAGACCGATGCTTGACAATGATTAATATTTCATAAAGAATTAACACTTTCTAATGAACATTCCTGCGACCGGGAGAAATGCCACCGCGTGCAAAATGGTTTGAAAACAAACTAAAGTATTCCCTTTACAGTGGGTTCTATTGGATAATCTATATAATATAGCGATATCATTTTCATACTAGATTTGATAAAGGTAAATTACATTCCAATAATAGCATCTTAAAAGGTCACTGTGCTAGGAATCCCTCACAAAGCGTTTCCGGAACTACAGTACAGTAAGACCTGAGCAATGGCAGTGCGCTACTAACTGATGGCAAATTGACTTCAAACTTGCAATATGGAGAGGAAATGCAAATACCGATCCCCACGTACGCATGTTTCTGAGATAGAATGCTGGCCTGATTGGCGAATGAGGCTATGCCGAGAATTCTCGATCTGCAGTAGTATGCTCCATGCATGTTCAGTAGCCAAGCAATAGGAAGGGCATTTAATTCAACGCAGAGCGTCTGACTGAATTAATCGCCGTCTCAGTAGCAATGAACGGAGTGAACTGGTCTTATAACTAACATTGCAAAACTAAGTAACTGTCCTTGAAATACGTTAATGTTCCTGTCAATGAAAAGAATTGATCAATAATTTTTAGTTCTCAAAAAGAAAAGGTTAGTGGCATACATTAACATATTTCCACAAAATATTGCTAAGGAAGTGTGCAGACAACCATTACCTAGAAAATAAGCTGTGATAAATATTCTTGCGAGATAATGCTTCATGCATTATCCCGGAAAATGGAAGGTTCATATATGTTATCAGACGTTTCATTGCAAGGCTGAAGGCTTTCATCTTTAATATCAAGAGGGGTGGATAATTTAATAAATAATAAAAATGGTAGATCATGACGGATTAAAAGAAGACTCTTAATTTAAAAGATATTACCTGGACTTCTGAATTTCAAGGACTGTTCGGTAACATCAACAAAGAATAATTTCACGTAATTACTACAATAATACCCAAATTCAGTAAAAAAAAAAAAAAAATATATATATATATATATATATATATATATATATATATATATATATATATATATATATATATATATATATATATATATATATGAATGAAAACTGTATATCGAAGAACATCCACCAAGGGAAATAAGATCTGATTTTGCTGAAATATACTTGAAAAGAGAGAGAGAGTAAGAAAATGATGTCTAGGAATTCGAAAAAAAATATTAAGGAAAAATACATTTTTCCATCGTGAAAGATGAAGTCACGGGTTTAACGTCAGTGTATAGGCCAGTCTCATGCCATCGAATGTTGCTAAGTTAAGTATACCTTAGTTTTACCAGACCACTGAGCTGATTAAAAGCTCTCCTAGGGCTGGCCCGAAGGATTAGACTTATTTTACGTGGCTAAGAACCAATTGGTTACTTAGCAACCGGACCTACAGCTTATTGTGGAATCCGAACCACATTATAGCGAGAAATGAATTTCTATCACCAGAAATAAATTCCTCTAACTCTTCATCAGCCGCCCGGGGGAATTGAACTCACGCCCATCGAGTGACAGTCCGCAGCTCTACCGGCTCACCCAACGAAGAGCTTGAATGTTGCTAAAACATGTCTCCTAAAGAGCCCTGCATGCTAAGCCATTGGTTTGTGGAGTAGGGCCGGCTCTTTTCTCTCCAGCCTTTCACTCCGAATTAAGCCCAGGTACAAATTTACGGCTGACTACACCAGGTGAGCGGTAAATGCGTATTCCACATTTGGAAAGGTCTGCTTGGAATACGACAGATTCAGAGAGGAATATACCAAAGTAAAATCCTCTGTGCCCATTAAAAAGGCTACATTAAATGAGCGCTTTGTACCATCCCCTGTGGGGTAGGAAAGGGGGTGCGGATATTTGGGATTCGGTTCTCACTTCTGCCATTGGTAGAAGAATAAATTCCATGAAAGGCTGATGATATCCTTTCAAGGTTTTCAGTTTTTTATTTTTTCTCCAATCTTGATGATTAGTCAGTCTAAGGATTCGAGTACCCCTGGGCCCCTTGATGGTATTGTTCCAGCACAGTTGACGACCGCTGCTCCAATACAGAGCAAATCTTCTAGCATGGAAATGGACAATTCTCTGGATAATCCAAGTAATCAAAATCAGGGTGGTATTAAAACTTTAATACCTTATAAAACTCCCAAAAAGAGTAAATACTGACATGACCCAACCTTGACTCACTTCGACTCCCTCTTTGGGAGTGGAAGTTGGTCAAGGTTTCTAACCATGGAAGCTGACCAAAATATTTCAGCTTTAAAATTAGGAAATTACTTATTAAAAAGACATCCAACGTCAGATATGTCGTTCAGACAAATAAAGGAGAAAACTTGGCTTATAGAAGCACAACGAAAAGTCAGTCTGAAGACCATTTGTCTATGGAAAATATAGACAGTATTAACATAAAAGTGAAAAAAAAAACACAATACTATGAACAGCATTCAGGGTACCATTGTACTTCCTGAAAACAACAACGAACCAGTCGATAAGAAAATGCTATTAGACTTTCTCAAGAAAAGATACCCCAAGGTCCAAGATTGTGAGGTATTTGTTGCACCAAGTAAAAATAGCAATAAACAAATATTAAAAATAGCAAAAATAAAATTTGAGCGTGAAGATCTACCTCAAAAAATAAAAATTTTATGCCGAAATAGAGAGTTAAGACCCTATGTCCCAAAGCCACCGCAGTGTCAAAATTGCAGTAAGTATGAGCACACAAAGAAAAAATTGTCAGAATGAACCCGTATGTGCTTATTGGGGATCTACTGAACATACCACACAGTGGAAGTGCAGTGAACCTAACTGTGGGCAGAATCATCATGCAAGATCCAAAGGATGTGTGTATTATAAATACATTACGGAATTGAAAATACTACAAGAACGAACGGGGGTGTCTATAAAAGAGGCTAGGTTGGAATTAAAAGTGAGAGGAATTCAAGATCCGTCTAAGAAACATACATATTCTTCAATAACAAGAGCAAATAATGGAACAAAAACAGATAGAAGTAACAGAGCACAGAAAAGTAAATCTCAAGAAGAAATTAATAATTTAGGCATAAAAACAAAAATGGTAAAGAATAAAGAAACAGGTACAAATGAGACGGATAATATTTTACCCAGTTCATTTGAAATATTTATGCAGATAGAAACACAGGAGGATGCTACTACGGAAGTAACAGAGGAGGGTCGTGATGGACTGGAAATTAAAGATAAAAAAAGACCTTTGGAGAGAACACCACCCAAAACGAAGAAACCAACTATTATTAGAGAAACTTCGGTTAAACCAAAGATAAAGGAGATGAAGAAGGAACAAAAACAAAAACAAGCTAAGAATATACCTTTATCTCCTAAAATAATAGTAAAACCTATGAAGCCAGATGTCGAAAACACTGAAGAAGTGAAAGAAAACCATACCATAGATAGCAATGATTATGTCAAGGGAGAAGAGTTTACTCCATCTCTCCAGTAATTGGTACAAGAACAAATGAAAAAAGAAATATACATGATAATAGATGTGGATGTAATGATTGTTTCACTGAATTATGCAATAACAACAAAAACATAACACAAGATGGTTTAACAAACATTATAAGAAATTTTATGAAATATGGAAAAAAGAAGCTACGGATCTGAGTACCCACGAAAAAGGGTGCATTTGCATTGAGCACTTAGTATATTATAAAGAAAAACAAGTGAATGTCGTGAGTAAATTATTAGAAAAAATCCAAGTTGATGATAAAAAAAAGAGAGTAAAACTGGACATAATATTTTCAATAGCTATATTATACAGTGGAACGTAAATGGTCTACAGACCAGATTACACTTAGGAAAAGTACAACGGTTATTAAAAGAATATGAACCAAAAATATTATGCTTGCAACATGATGCTTGCAACATGTCAACAAAACTGTGTCAACATCACGAGAGGAAGGAGGAAATTTAGGTACATCCATATATGTACATAAAGTATTTTACAACAAATATCAGGTATTAAAGTTCGAATGAAAAACAATAATTATGTAATTGATGATTTATACAACAAAAAACAATAATTATGTAATTGATTTATACAACCAACCTAATAAAACTTGTGATATTGGCAAACTTGAAGAATTATTTAATAATGCCAAGGAACCTACATTAATAGCAGGTGATTTTAATCCTCACAACCCGATGTGGGACTGTAATTGCACAAACTCAAATAGAGCAGGAAGTAAAATAGAAGAATTCATAGATTCATATGACATGTGCTGTATAAATGATAATGAATTCTGCACATATTTTTGTAAAACACATAGAGTTAAGTCGATTGAGGAAAATGTTCCATGTACAACATAGCAGACAGATTGGATTGGAATACAGTTGACGACTTTTATACAAGTGATCATTTCCCAATATTAATTTCATTATTACAAAATAATCCCACCAAGCATGTCCCCCAATATAACATTTACAAAGCAGATTGGGAGCAATGTGAATTCTACACTAAGAATATCTGCCATTTGAATATTTGAAAGACCATAATGAAACTAATAAATTTCTTGTTGATTAATTAATGAAAATAAAATACCAAATTGGAAGACAGTCTAGATAATCTGAATAGAAAGTTCAGTAAATCTAGATAATCTGAATAGAAAGTTCAGTAAAATAAACAAAAAATTACTGATATTAGAAGGAACTTTACAAAAACTGACTAGATAATTATTATAAATTGATACAGTAAATCTTCTATATAACAAAATATCTGCGAAATTTAAAAGAATGATTTCTTAGAGGAAATATGTATCAGATCTCTCTGATAATACTCCCATACAAAAATGGTGTTAAACATCACCATACAAAAAAAAAAAAAAACATAAAAAAATTTGAATCCGAACCGCTGACAGACCCCAACAAAACTTGGCACGCAGCCCCTATGTGATCCCAGGAAGGTTATAACAAAAATCAAACCCCTACCCCCATGACAGACATCAAAAACAGACAAATTGAACTAAATTTTCGTTTTTACCAATTCCGTCAGGTTTTCTGTCAGGCGTTTTATGGGTTAATGGGCACTTTTTGCCTGATCGCTCCAGGTTTTCTTCCAGGCACTGTGAGACATATGATTAACCTGCAACAATAAATCCCTTATAACATAAATTTTTGATCAGAATTTACATGAATTTGGATCTTATGATAATTATTAATAAAATTGTTTATTACCTAGGTAAAATCAACATTGAAAACCTATATCGACAATTTCTATAATAGACCATTCAGACTTCAGCCTACACTTTCCCTCGGAAACACCATAGGAAACTGAAATGCTTTCGTTAACACGCACAGGAAACCGAAAACAGTTGCAGCCCTCTTTACGGTATCTAGAATTACATCGTGATAATAATTTAATATTTATACAGCCAACGGACATTGTATCTTAATAACATATGGATATTCTGAAGATATTTGTCAAGCTGACAGCCTACCATCTTAGTATTATGTTAACGGTCATACCAGTCTTGAAAACGAGGTGATAATCAGGCGACTGAATGGTTCCCGGTTAACTGAAGTTGTGCGCATGCCCAAACCGCATAACCAAACCACACTTCGTCCCCGTAGACCTGCTAACATGTCTTTCATGAGTTGCAGTTGTTTTTTCGTTATTGCTGTGAAATCATACTATTAAATTCTGATCTGACTGAGAGAGAGAGAGAGAGAGAGAGAGAGAGAGAGAGAGAGAGAGGAAGGCTAACTAGCAGTCTTTCGCTGACGGTGAGGCAGTTCCTGCGTGATATTCGCATTTAAATTTGACTTGCTATGACCACTGCTGCAGCATTCTTTTGTTCATGGAGGGTCTATACAATTTGTCAAAGGTTCCCCTATTTAGTCTCTACAACGTTTTATCCGCTATTCATTTCCATTAGTGAATTTCTTCGCCTACTAACCTTTCGGTGTACGTGAATTTTTTTTCGTTGCGGAAGTCTGTAAGACTCACCTTTTCCCTGAGCAGAGGGTCTTCTTTAATGAATTCAAGACAGAATTATTAATCACAGGAAAGAAAAGCATTTTCAATGGCAGTACACATGCTTTACACGACAAAGCAATGCAAGAGAGAGAGAGAGAGAGAGAGAGAGAGAGAGAGAGAGAGAGAGAGAGGGAGGCCAACGTCGGCACAGTCTTTCGCTGACGGCAAGGCAGTTCCCGTGTGATATTCGCATTTAAATATGGTGTGATACGATCACTGCCGCGGCATGCTTTTGTTCATGGAGGGTATACATAATTCGTCTAAGGGTCCCCTATATAGTCTCTAGAACGTTTTATCCGCTATTCATTTCCAAGATGAATATCTTCACATACTAACCTTTCGGTGTACGTGAATGTCTGTTCGTTGCGGAAGTCTGTAAGACACTGTCACCTTTTCCCCGAGAAGAGAGTCGTCTTTAATGAATTCAAGTCAGAATTGTTAATCACAGGAAAGAATACCATTTTCAATGATAGTACAAATGCTGTACACATCAAAACAAGTCAAAGGAGATGTAGGAACATTTTTCTGAGTACTGCAAGGTTTTCCTGGGCAGCGCCGGGTTGGTATACATATGCATATAGCCTATATATACATATATATATATGTATATATATGAATGTAGTCTAAAATTTTGTAAAAGATGAATAAAATAGTCTATCACCTTAGTCACTTTCCACTCTACTGTATTCCAAATAAGAAAAAATCAGATAATGGCTGTCCAGTTAAAATATTGTACTATTGGATATCCAAACGATTTTTGAAAAAATTACCATTAACTAAAATAAGGTTCCAAGTGATTTTGAATATATCTAATATTTTTATACATGATTCTAGAAATACTTCTATCAGGTAGAATAAGCAGAAATTATCCTTCAGTTTGAACGTGCAAGAGGCTTAATATTCTAGCTATTTTAGCTAAACTCAAATGTGATCATTCGAAGCCTATCCAACATAGCAATGGGATTGTTAGAAAGCATTGCCGTGAGATATCTTTAAATGAATTCAACACTGGCCTAAAGGTTTTTATTTTGATTCAATATTGAATGATAATTAGGCCATGATTCTGAGCTTACAGATTTAAACAATACAAATGGATAAAAAGAAAAGCTTTACCCTATAATAAATAATCATTAAAGCTAGTACTCTATTTATATTTGTTAGCTTCCGAATTGATCAATAAATAGAGTGGAGGAGGCTTAAATTTCTCTTGAATATATTTCAAATGAACATTCAGGTCACTCCAATGAAGCTGCAACTACACAGAATCTTTGTATTAGTTATACACTTAGGAAGGTCGGGAAAAGATAAGTATAAAAGAGAATTGAGTTAATCATTTCATCTATTATAAAACGAAGAGCCAAATTTAGAATGAGTGAAAAAAAGAAAAACTCTTTAAAATGAGCATTTCTGGTATGAAAGACCAAGAATACACATGACAGAAATAAAATAAAACAGGTGTAAATTCTGAGTTCGTGTCACTAGCATGCCATCTTGCGATCGTTGTTTCAATGTACCATTTGGAGAACATTCCACTGTAATTAACAGGAACGAAAACTATAAAAACTCACTTGCATCGTCCGCAACATATGCAAGGAAAACAAGCTTTCCGGAAATTCGTCAATTTCCAAAAGCATGAGTATTCATACGGACACGGTAGCACTGTGCCCCCAAAACCTTTCCCTGCAGCTGAATGCAATCGAGACAAGCACATACTTTTACTGCAAGTGGTTCCCCTTTACCGAATACGACACGAGCCCGTGGAGATAGAATCTGTGCATGAAGGGTGCAAAAGTCAAAGGGTGATTGGAGACCTCGCTGATATGCGCCTGTTATGCATATAGATGACACAGGAGCTGGGGATCGAGGCAAATGCCAAAATGCGAGGATGCGTAAAACAAGCGTAAAGTTAATTTTTACCATGGTTAAGTGTTAAACATACTGCTCTCTCTCTCTCTCTCTCTCTCTCTCTCTCTCTCTCTCTCTCTCTCTCTCTCTCTCTCTCTCTCTCTCTCTCATATATTATGTATATATATACACATATATACTGTATATATATATTATATATTATATATATATATATATATATATATATATATATATATATATATATATATATATATATATATATATATATATGTATATAAAAGAGAGAGAGAGAGAGAGAATGTGTGTGTGTGTGTGTGTGTGTGTGTGTGTGTCCCGCATCCCCTCCCAAACGACTACACCATGTCAGTTGGTCGACTGTTCAAACTTTTCACGAGGAACTGTTTGGAATTTACAATATTTCATGAGGATGTCAATGACAAGGTCATATTAAGACCTCAAAGGTCAAACAAGAATTGGACGTTGGTCATGACGTTTGAACTGTAGAATATAGACCCCATAATCCACAAATAATGCCCATGTACAAAGTGAGATCAAGATTATGCTTGAGCGCGACCTTGAACCTGGTAAATAAAGTGAAGTCAAGATCACACTTCAAGTTCAAAGGGCAAATAAGAACTACCTTTGTCCATGTCTTCTGAAGGTGCATGCATATTCCACTCAAGATGCAGCGGTGCATAGTGAGGTTAAGGTCCTGCTTAAAGGTCACAGATCAAATAGAAAGTTGACTTTGGCCATAACTATGGAAGCTTACAGGGCAGCGATTTTACAACTGGCATCCCTAAATCACTAAGGGTGACATCATTACTGGATCTTCTTTGGAAAAGGCCCACGCTGAGGAGTGCGAAATTATCCTTTCTAAAATTAATTTTCATTTTGACAATCTTGCGAACTTTATATACACCAACATCAAACGGCTACCTCTGCAGTTTTCAACTTGAAGCCGCCAAATTGTACCTCTCACCTAAACAGTTACCCCTCGAGTAGGACGCCTTGACGAGGTGAGGGGCTAAGGGACCCTGGCCTTTGGGCCCGGGTCCTGACGAATCATCCTACATAGTTTTTGGTTTAAATGGCGTGGACATTTCCACGTTCGCAAAATTTTACTGCTTAGGTGAGTCTGAGAAGGGATCGTTTTTTGGAAGGGGTTCGCATTCGAAGCTAATTGTGGGAGTTGTGGTGGTTGAGTCGCCACCCGAGATAGTTTGGACCTAAGAGATGGTGATGGGATTTTTCCCACTGCTATCTTGAGGGCGGAACCATCTCTGGGGATCAGCCCATCGGAATCCAGGGGGGGCTGGTTTTTGGAGGTGGGACTCCTGGCTTTTGTCCGGAAGCCCACGAGTACGGTTGGAGTGGGGAGTCAGTCCCCATTAGTGGGGGCAGAACTCCCAGCAGGCAGATTGGCTTATACCTGGTCCACTGCAAGCGTACTGGTGCTATCCTGAAAGGGTAGGGTATGGGGTGGACTGTTGGGAGTCAACTCTCACTTGTGCCATTGGTGGAGAATGCGAATACCTGACTGATCTACGATACTTTCTTGATATGACCAAGCAGTTTTGGGTGGGTGGATGAACCAGTTTGTGTGTGGTGGTCTGATGTGTGCATGCTTGGCATCTTGGGGTCTCTTCGTGGGCTTTGGGAGTGTATTGGGGTGGGGAAGCTGAGCAGTAGAGCTGCCCAGTTTGTCCTTTTTGATATGCTGTCGGGGTCTGTGCGGGGGCTCTTGGGTGTCGGGTGTGCACTTTTTGGACCTTTGCATGTGGACTGGTTTAAACTTATGGATTTGGCTTTTAGTTCTCCCTCCCCTGGATCCGATGACTTAACGGCACTGGCAACGACTTCTGGCATGAACATGGATACGGGCTTGGCTGTTGGATAGAACCAAACACTGAGACACCAGGGTGTTAATAAATCTGGTGGATTTGATTCAAATAATAGGGTCCTTTATTGCACTAATGTAAACTTATCATTAGATTACGAATGTTTATACAGTGTGGTGAAGCAATTCGGCAAAGTGGAAAGAATTAAATTAATTCTAGAAAAAGATAAGCAGTCATTTTGTGCTTTTATCAAATTTTCCTCTCCCTTGGAAGCTAGTGAGGCACAACAAAGACTCCATGGCCACATTCTAAATGACTCAGTTGTCAGCACGAAAGTGTTTTCAGTGAAAAACTTGAATGATGAGCCATTTGACTTTGTTCCAAAGGCTGAAGAACATGGACCAGTCCCATGTACCAGAGCTCTTCCTCCCCCTTTATGGCATGTTGCTATCTACAAGGAGGGAGGGAAAAATTTGATAAAAGCTGCTGACTGCATTGAGAGCAAGGTTGGTTCCATTCCCATTGGAAATTTAAAACGGTATGGAAAGAATCTTCTAATAAAAGCTGGAAATGAGACTCAAGCAGTTCTGTTAGCTAACTTTAAACCTCCTGAAAGTGGAAATATTGAATCTATTTCATCTCACAGATTCTTTAATACACTGAAAGGAGTAGTTTACTCAAAAGATCTGCATGTTTTTAAAGAGGAGGAGATTCTCCATCGATGCCCTCCTTGTGTATCTCATGTAAAAAAACTGGGTGGTGATGCAGCTATCCTTTTAACCTTCTCCTCCAATTACCTACCTGATACCATCATTGTTGGCCATGAGAGGATGCAGGTTAAAAAATATAAAAGAAGTCCTAGACAGTGTCGCAAATGCTTTGAATATGGCCACATTCAAAACTCGTGCGATAACAATAAAAGATGTCCTGTGTGCTCTGCAGAGCACAATAATTTTGATGATTGCAAAGCAGCCCGATACTGTTTTCTTTGCAAGGGTGATCACACACCAAACTCTAGGGCTTGTCCCAGATATAAATTTGAACAAGAAGTGTTGGCAGTGGCAGATAATGAACATATCAGCATTAGTGAAGCAAAGCGCACGGTAATGGGGGCAAACAAAAGTGCCAACACTACGTATCCTTCTGTAATAAAACTTATGAAAACTTCCAACAATATAAGGCCACCAATAACTGTGTCTGATGGAAGATATCACAAACCTGGTATTTCTCGAACCATAAATAATAATGAAAATCTCCAAACTGGTGAGAAACTTTCGTCGGCAAGTGCTTTGAAGTCCAATAGCAAAAATTGTACTTCCAAAAGCACAGAAAATTTATCTTCCACCACATCCACAGCTGTCGATTCATCTCCAAAAATAAGGGTGCCAAAATCAGCCAATAATTCAGGAAAATATTCTGAAAATACTTCAAACCAAAATAAGCTAAAGGAACAATCCCAATTAGATAGAGCTAGTTCAGAGCCATCAATCGCCACAGCCACAAACAAAAATAATAATAAAACTACGGTTGCAACTACCAAGAAACGCACAAGAAATAGTTCCCCAAATAATGATAATTTTATGATAAAAACTTCAAATGGGTTCAGTGTTTTAGAAGACATCTCTCCTCCTAGAAAGGTGGTTCCAAAAGTAGTTTCAGAACAAAAACATCTGAGTTCAATTCAGTCTTGCCGCCCTAAGACAAATAGGATTAGTGGTGCACAGAACCACAGCAATAATTCTGAACATCAGGTTCATAATAAAAAATATGAAGATCAACCAAAGACCCTGAACACCAATTCAGATGAAAAGGGATTAAAAAAACAATCTCTTATAAAGGAGAATTTCCCACTCCACCCTAGGAACAGTACTTCCCCTCCAAGGAGTGGGAAGTAGCACATTTTACCACCTTAGCATTCTTGCTCGATATTCTTCAGTGGAACTGTAAAGGTCTCAGAGCCCGTACAGAAGACCTTAAAGTTTTAATGCATGAATTTAATCCAGGGATTATATGCCTACAGGAAACAATGTTAGGCAACTCTGTTTATAATCCTGGACTAAATTATTCAATATTTAAATCATATCCCCCAATTGGTGATCGTGCCCATGGAGGTGCTGCAATTATTATTAATAAATCTCTACAGCACTCCACAATACAATTAAATACAACACTACAAGCTGTCGCTATTTCAGTCATTTTGGAAAAGAGGATAACAATCTGCTCCTTATACCTTCCACCAGACCTTGATTTTAACATTGGAGATATTCAGTCGTTAATTGACCAACTTCCAGCTCCTTTACTTCTGCTAGGTGATTTTAATGCCCACAACCCCCTTTGGGGAAGTCGGCTTTTAGATAGTAAAGGGAAATTAATCGAAGACCTTATTGACAGGAATGATGTTACCCTGTATAATAATGGGTCAATGACTTTCCACAACATTCACGATAATCATTTCTCTGCACTGGACCTTAGTATTTCTTCAACTAGTATCCACCTTGATTTTAATTGGTCTGTTAATGAAGATTTAAATGGAAGTGATCACTACCCGATCCATTTGAAATATGCTCTGAATGCTCCGTCTGAAGTTTTACCTAAGTGGAAGGTAGAGGACGCAGACTGGGATAAATTTAGTAAGGGTGTCAATCTAGATAGGGAGTTTGAGTCCTTTCATTCTCATCTAGATGCCTATGATTACTTTATTGAATCTACTTTGAAGAGTGCTGAAAGCTCGATTCCAAAAACAAAAGGCAAACCTCGTAGACCTGCAGTTCCCTGGTGGAATAAGACATGTGGTATTCTGAGAAAAGTGACTAGGAAATGCTACAGACGTTACAAAACTAGTGGCTCCCCTCAGTCTAAATTAATCTACAAACGTGCTTTAGCCAAGCAGCGGCGCTTTTATAAGAAAGCCAAAAGAGAATGTTGGCTTTACTATATTAATGGAATAAACTCCAAGACCCCACTAAGAGTGGTGTGGCGCAAAATAAGGAAACTGAGTGGAAAATTTGTAGCATCACCATTGCCCTCATTAAAAATAAATGACACTCTAATCACAGAGCCCACTGAAGTTGCCAATGAGCTAGGAAAACACTTTTCTAAAGTTTCCAGCCCTAACAATTATTGTCCAGAATTTCAAAGAATTAGGAATTCTGAAATGTGTCTGAAGTTTGATTTGGGAAAATCTGAACCATACAACTACAAATTTTCCCTAAGAGAACTTCGTGAGGCGCTCTCCTCAAGTGAATCCACAGCTCCAGGTGAGGATACAATCATATATGAAATGCTGAAACACCTCCCAGATGATGCCAAAAAATATTTACTGAAGATTATAAACAAAATATGGGAAACTGGAATTTTACCCAAGGACTGGAAAATATCCATAATTGTCCCCGTTAAAAAGCCTAATAAAGATGCTTCCCAAGCCACCAGCTATAGACCTATAGCTCTTACCAGCTGTGTATGTAAGCTGATGGAGAAAATGATAAATACTAGACTGGTTTGGCACCTGGAGGCCAAAGGATTACTATCGCCATTTCAATTTGGTTTCAGAAAAAACCGCTCCACCCTTGATCCCTTGCTGAGGCTGACTAACCAAATCCAGCAAGGATTCGCCAAAAAGTGTCAGACCATTAGCATATTTTTTGACTTGGAGAAAGGATATGACACTACCTGGAGAATTGGCATCATGAAACAATTGCACAAGATGGGCATATGTGGAAGAATGGTCAGGTTTATATATTCCTTTTTATCAGACAGACTTTTTAAGGTAAGAGTGGGAAACTCCTTCTCCCAACCTTTTATGCAGGAGGAAGGAGTTCCCCAAGGAAGCGTTTTAAGTGTAACACTTTTTCAGTGGCAATAAATAGTGTGATTGAAAAAATCTCGCCCCCTGTTAAATGCTCGCTTTTTGTCGATGACCTTGCAATATACTGCACAGGATATGATTCCTTGTCCATATGTAAACATTTGCAAAGGTCTATTAATGCTATTACTAAGTGGGCTGATGAGAATGGTTTCAAATTCTCCTCTTCCAAAACAGTTGCAGTAAGATTCACCAGGTGCCGGCGTGTGGATGTGGAAGAGGTTCCCACACTTAGTTTAAAAGGGTCCATCCTTCCTTACGAGAGTGAAGTTAAATTTCTGGGGATGAGACTATTGACCATAAATTAACATGGGCTAGCCACATAAATGCCCTAAAGTTTAATGTTAAACAATCTATGAATATTTTAAAGGTTGTCTCTGGATTTAGTTGGGGGGCTGATAAGAAATCCCTTCTGAGGCTATATGACTCTCTGTGTCGATCTAAGTTAGACTATGGCTGTCAGATTTATTCCTCAGCCTGTAAAACCAAGCTAAAGGAACTGGATGTTGTACACAACATGGGGTTGAGAATATGCTCAGGGGCTTTTAGAACTTCGCCTGTTGAAAGCATTTATGTCGACACAGATCATTTACCCCTTGATCTAAGAAGGCAAGAGCTAGGGTTGCGATACATGGCTAGAATGAAAAGTGCTCCCAAAAATCCCTCCTTTCAAGCACTAAAGGAAACAGACTCTCGAAGTTTTTCTGGTACAAGAGCTTCTAAACCATTCCAAATTCGACTGAATGAGGATGTTAGGAATAATCACCTTAAATCCCAGAAAGTCCTGGAAGTAGAATATCCTGTAAATCCTCCATGGCTTATCCCAGAAGCATCAATATGTAAGAAACTGTTTAACAAAAAGGACTGCACTGTAGAAGAGATTAGGGGAAAATTCTTAGAGCACGATGTTACCCATACTAATTTTACAAAAATTTATACAGATGGATCTAAGTCAGATAGTGGTGTTGGTTGCGCTGTTATCCTTGGTGATACAGCGTACACAGCTAAATTACCTGACTCTGCATCAATATTTACTGCCGAATTAACAGCCATAGTGTCTGCCCTAGATTTAGTTTTTCAAAGTAGTGACTCTAATTTTGTCATATACTCAGACTCTAGAAGCACCTTAGAAGCTATTAAAAAATTTAATAGCTTTCATCCATTAATTGAAAAAGTTCAGGAGTGGCTTTTTCGTATATATTGTCGACGTAAATCAGTCTCTTTCTGTTGGGTCTCTTCTCACGTGGGGATTCGCGGAAACGAGATGGCAGACAGGGAAGCGAAAGCTGCTAGTATTTTATCAGAAACCTCTTTTAGAAAAGTGCCTCATACAGATCTAAAAGGTCCCATTAGATCTTATGTTTTAAGTAAATGGCAAGAAAGGTGGACTTCTCCCCTTCTTGCCAATAATAAGAAATATAGAAATATTAGGGATAATGTACTACCGTGGTCTTCGTCATTCCAGCTTGACAGACGAACAGAGGTTATTTTAACGAGATTAAGGATTGGGCACACTCGTCTAACCCATCAGTTTATTTTAGAAGGAAGCAGCCCTCCAGAGTGTGCTTACTGTGACGAGACACTAACAGTGGAGCACATTCTGGTGGTCTGCCCCAGATATTTTAACCAAAGAGAGAGATATTTTCAGGGTAAATCCCTGTCTGATATTTTGGGAGATGAAGCAGATATTTCTGCTATCATCTCTTTTTTAAAGTGTATTAAAATTTTTAACGATATTTAATTTTATTTAATTTATTACATCACGTAGAATTTTAATGACATTAATTTTTTTTTTTGTATATAGCACATCATTCATTAAACTTCATACCCTTATTTATTGGTCACATCACTTCATTTTATTTATTAATCATTTCCTTCATGAATTCATAACTTTAACATAATTTATTTTCTTTCCATTACGGCGCTGAATGGCCTTGTTGGCCCCAGTGCCTGGGCTTTTGCCCTAAATATCATACATCCATCCATCCATCCTCCAAGGAGTGGGAAGTAGCACATTTTACCACCTTAGCATTCTTGCTCGATATTCTTCAGTGGAACTGTAAAGGTCTCAGAGCCCGTACAGAAGACCTTAAAGTTTTAATGCATGAATTCAATGCAGGGATTATATGCCTACAGGAAACAATGTTAGGCAACTCTGTTTATAATCCTGGACTAAATTATTCAATATTTAAATCATATCCCCCAATTGGTGATCGTGCCCATGGAGGTGCTGCAATTATTATTAATAAATCTCTACAGCACTCCACAATACAATTAAATACAACACTACAAGCTGTCGCTATTTCAGTCATTTTGGAAAAGAGGATAACAATCTGCTCCTTATAACTTCCACCAGACCTTGATTTTAACATTGGAGATATTCAGTCGTTAATTGACCAACTTCCAGATCCTTTACTTCTGCTAGGTGATTTTAATGCCCACAACCCCCTTTGGGGAAGTTGGTTTTTAGATAGTAAAGGGAAATTAATCGAAGACCTTATTGACAGGAATGATGTTACCCTGTATAATAATGGGTCAATGACTTTCCACAACATTCACGATAATCATTTCTCTGCACTGGACCTTAGTATTTCTTCAACTAGTATCCACCTTGATTTTAATTGGTCTATTAATGAAGATTTAAATGGAAGTGATCACTACCCGATCCATTTGAAATATGCTCTGAATGCTCCATCTGAAGTTTTACCTAAGTGGAAGGTAGAGGACGCAGACTGGGATAAATTTAGTAAGGGTGTCAATCTAGATAGGGAGTTTGAGTCCTTTCATTCTCATCTAGATGCCTATGATTACTTTATTGAATCTACTTTGAAGAGTGCTGAAAGCTCGATTCCAAAAACAAAAGGCAAACCTCGTAGACCTGCAGTTCCCTGGTGGAATAAGACATGTGGTATTCTGAGAAAAGTGACTAGGAAATGCTACAGACGTTACAAAACTAGTGGCTCCCCTCAGTCTAAATTAATCTACAAACGTGCTTTAGCCAAGCAGCGGCGCTTTTATAAGAAAGCCAAAAGAGAATGTTGGCTTTACTATATTAATGGAATAAACTCCAAGACCCCACTAAGAGTGGTGTGGCGCAAAATAAGGAAACTGAGTGGAAAATTTGTAGCGTCACCATTGCCCTCATTAAAAATAAATGACTCTCTAATCACAGAGCCCACTGAAGTTGCCAGTGAGCTAGGAAAACACTTTTCTAAAGTTTCCAGCCCTAACAATTATTGTCCAGAATTTCAAAGAATTAGGAA
Source organism: Macrobrachium rosenbergii (assembly GCA_039081455.1). Taxonomy (NCBI): domain Eukaryota; kingdom Metazoa; phylum Arthropoda; class Malacostraca; order Decapoda; family Palaemonidae; genus Macrobrachium; species Macrobrachium rosenbergii. The sequence continues at coordinate 12,904,845 of JANJGK010000048.1, forward strand.
TTCTGAAATGTGTCTGAAGTTTGATTCGGGAAAATCTGAACCATACAACTACAAATTTTCCCTAAGAGAACTTCGTGAGGCGCTCTCCTCAAGTGAATCCACAGCTCCAGGTGAGGATACAATCATATATGAAATGCTGAAACACCTCCCAGATGATGCCAAAAAATATTTACTGAAGATTATAAACAAAATATGGGAAACTGGAATTTTACCCAAGGACTGGAAAATATCCATAATTGTCCCTGTTAAAAAGCCTAATAAAGATGCTTCCCAAGCCACCAGCTATAGACCAATACTCTTACCAGCTGTGTATGTAAGCTGATGGAGAAAATGATAAATACTAGACTGGTTTGGCACCTGGAGACCAAAGGATTACTATCGCCATTTCAATTTGGTTTCAGAAAAAACCGCTCCACCCTTGATCCCTTGCTGAGGCTGACCAACAAAATCCAGCAAGGATTCGCCAAAAAGTGTCAGACCATTGGCATATTTTTTGACTTGGAGAAAGCATATGACACTACCTGGAGAATTGGCATCATGAAACAATTGCACAAGATGGGCATATGTGGAAGAATGGTCAGGTTTATATATTCCTTTTTATCAGACAGACTTTTTAAGGTAAGAGTGGGAAACTCCTTCTCCCAACCTTTTATGCAGGAGGAAGGAGTTCCCCAAGGAAGCGTTTTAAGTGTAACACTTTTTTCAGTGGCAATAAATAGTGTGATTGAAAAAATCTCGCCCCCTGTTAAATGCTTGCTTTTTGTCGATGACCTTGCAATATACTGCACAGGATATGATTCCTTGTCTGTATGTAAACATTTGCAAAGGTCTATTAATGCTATTACTAAGTGGGCTGATGAGAATGGTTTCAAATTCTCCTCTTCCAAAACAGTTGCAGTAAGATTCACCAGGTGCCGGCGTGTGGATGTGGAAGAGGTTCCCACACTTAGTTTAAAAGGGTCCATCCTTCCTTACGAGAGTGAAGTTAAATTTCTGTGGATGACTATTGACCATAAATTAACATGGGCTAGCCACATAAATGCCCTAAAGTTTAATGTTAAACAATCTATGAATATTTTAAAGGTTGTCTCTGGATTTAGTTGGGGGGCTGATAAGAAATCCCTTCTGAGGCTATATGACTCTGTGTGTCGATCTAAGCTAGACTATGGCTGTCAGATTTATTCCTCAGCCTGTACAACCAAGCTAAAAGAACTGGATGTTGTACACAACATGGGGTTGAGAATATGCTCAGGGGCTTTTAGAACTTCGCCTGTTGAAAGCATTTATGTCGACACAGATCATTTACCCCTTGATCTAAGAAGGCAAGAGCTAGGGTTGCGATACATGGCTAGAATGAAAAGTGCTCCCAAAAATCCCTCCTTTCAAGCACTAAAGGAAACAGACTCTCGAAGTTTTTCTGGTACAAGAGCTTCTAAACCATTCCAAATTCGACTGAATGAGGATGTTAGGAATAATCACCTTAAATCCCAGAAAGTCCTGGAAGTAGAATATCCTGTAAATCCTCCATGACTTATCCCAGAAGCATCAATATGTAAGAAACTGTTTAACAAAAAGGACTGCACTGTAGAAGAGATTAGGGGAAAATTCTTAGAGCACGATGTTACCCATACTAATTTTACAAAAATTTATACAGATGGATCTAAGTCAGATAGTGGTGTTGGTTGCGCTGTTATCCTTGGTGATACAGCGTACACAGCTCAATTACCTGACTCTGCATCAATATTTACTGCCGAATTAACAGCCGTAGTGTCTGCCCTAGATTTAGTTTTTCAAAGTAGTGACTCTAATTTTGTCATATACTCAGACTCTAGAAGCACCTTAGAAGCTATTAAAAAATTTAATAGCTTTCATCCATTAATTCAAAAAGTTCAGGAGTGGCTTTTTCGTATATATTGTCGACGTAAATCAGTCTCTTTCTGTTGGGTCCCTTCTCACGTGGGGATTCGCGGAAACGAGATGGCAGATAGGGAAGCGAAAGCTGCTAGTATTTTATCAGAAACCTCTTTTAGAAAAGTGCCTCATACAGATCTAAAAGGTCCCATTAGATCTTATGTTTTAAGTAAATGGCAAGAAAGGTGGACTTCTCCCCTTCTTGCCAATAATAAGAAATATAGAAATATTAGGGATAATGTACTACCGTGGTCTTCGTCATTCCAGCTTGACAGACGAACAGAGGTTATTTTAACGAGATTAAGGATTGGGCACACTCGTCTGACCCATCAGTTTATTTTTGAAGGAAGCAGCCCTCCAGAGTGTGCTTACTGTGACGAGACACTAAAGTGGAGCACATTCTGGTGGTCTGCCCCAGATATTTTAACCAAAGAGAGAGATATTTTCAGGGTAAATCCCTGTCTGATATTTTGGGAGATGAAGCAGATATTTCTGCTATCATCTCTTTTTTAAAGTGTATTAAAATTTTTAACGATATTTAATTTTATTTAATTTATTATATCACGTAGAATTTTAATGACATTAATTTTTTTTTATGTATATAGCACATCATTCATTAAACTTCATACCCTTATTTATTGGTCACATCACCTCATTTTATTTATTAATCATTTCCTTCATGAATTCATAACTTTAACATAATTTATTTTCTTTCCATTATGGCGCTGAATGGCCTTGTTGGCCCCAGTGCCTGGGCTTTTGCCCTAAATATCATACATCCATCCATCCATCACCTAAACAGTTAGATGATAGTGCACTGTTTTGCTGCCGATGAACAACAGTCATCGGCCTCCTAAGATTAAGGCAGATAATATACTAATTGTATGGAGACTTAAGGGGGTTGCAGGGTGTGAGGACACGGCCCCTTCAGTCAGGTAGTACATGGAACGTTAGTCCAAGTTAAATTAAGGTAGGTTAGGCAAGGATATATTTATGCGAGTACTGATGACAATCATTTTAGGTCAGGGTAATTTGGATTGTAGGGCAGAGGAAGCTCCCACCCTCCATTAGCCAGGAAGGAGGCAGCATCCAGGGTTAAGTTAGGTTAGGTCAGTTTAGAACGTATCCTTGTTATTGACGAAGCTTGATTGTCACCCCCTCCTTGTGCTTGTTTCCTTTTTGATTTTTAGTTGATACATAATTAAACCGAGGAATATATGTTTCCAGTTACTTTTCTTGTATTTTGAGCTTATTCCACGATTGCTGCCAGTGTTATGGACTCCTATTTGTTATTCTTTATCCGAAAACCTAGATTTGCTTGTATTGTCTTTACTGTAAGTGTTGGACGTTGATATAGGATCTTCTTCTTCGTCTTCTTTTAACGTGCTTTTTTCCCATTTTTGTATGGGATAAGCACGATGCCTTCTTTTGAAGATAAACATAAAAATTGGTTTGATCCAGCAATAATGGTGAAAATTCACATAGCTTAACATATGGTTCTGAAAAAATATATGATTCTTGCGTTAGGCAAGAAATTAATTTATTTCCTTACCAAAATCTGCCCTATATATAACATTTAAAGTTTAGCGATATTTTTAAAAGAGCTGTTTCAGCTCAGCGAAGACAGGCACCTGAAGTGACACAAAATTACGTCATTTTAGGTTTTGTCTTTTATACTGAAAATGCAGACCGTACAAGCCACCATTTTGGATTGTTCTAAAGCTGTTAGTTGTCCCATAATTAGAAACAGACAGGCAAATTAAATATTATTAGGATTTTGTTTGAAATATCTATATTTAAGAAGGTATTCGGATCCAATTCTTGAATAAATTTGCCAATTTTGTTACCTTGTTTCAGAATCTGTCTGTCGTAATAGTTCAGGTCGAAAACGATTCTTAGTTCCAATGTGTTAAAGATTTACTGTACAATTTATGATCGCACATGTTAATATTGAACTGACGTTTCTGCACCAAGGTCTTCGACGTCGACCACCCAAAAAAGATTCAGCATAACGAAAAAGATGGCACATCTGTTCAAATTCTGTTCCCTATGTTAATAAAACTACGACATCTGGATAACAAGTTGGAGGACGTCAGATCTTTGAGGTAAAACAAATAGCAGCTCGTCTGGGCTTTTAACATGAAAGATTTTACCAGTGACACCTAATGTAAATGACCTCAACACTGCAGTTTCCCTTAATAAAACGGGAAAGCCAAGGTTTCACCTTCACTAACGAGAGTGATATTTTGTGTTGGTTCCACAAATGTAACAGTAAATTAATCATTATAAGAAACGATTATCATGATCTAACATGTATAAATAATATTACGTGAATCCACTGTCGGCATTCCAAAAACTCTCTATTAACTAAAGATAACCTTTACTAGCGTAATATATTAACAAGGATTAACAGCCACAAGGGGAAAACCAGATGTACACAAATTTACTGCGATTCGCTAATGAAATCATGTAAATGACCATGTGTAACTCTCCCGGATCTCACAGGGCTTGCGTGTGTGTGTGTGTGTGTGTGTAGAGAGAGAGAGAGAGAGAGATGGAGAGAGATTAGACCGCTATCCATTAAGGGCTTAGACCTTTTCAGATATATTCACTTAAGTGCAGTCAACATTATCATATTTTTTTGCATTTGCAGTAACTTTCACGACCATTATTCTTCCTAAGATAGAATTCGGCAACCTTTAGTGCCAAAGTGCCGTTTCACTTTTTTTAAAATATAGTCTTTTAAGCAAGAAAATCATTATTCCATTTACAAATGTGGAAACAAACGAATAATCTTCGAATAGACATAACTTTCTTAACTAATCATTATGTACTTCATGTTTTTTAGAAGATTGCGAATGTTGCATTGTTCCCAATGTTTAAGATAGATATAAATTTGATTACCAAAAATCCTATGCCTTTGTTTTGTCTACTTAATGTCTGTTTCGCTACTGAACGTAAATAAGAGGTTTGTGGCTTCTGTCTGCACAAATCGAGCACATAAATAAAATGAAAATGTTTCCTTAAGTGTAAACGATCCTTGGTTTAATCTAGGCTTTTCGTAGGATAGCAGTGACATTTTTCCACCTCATTCAAGAAATTCGTTTTGTTTAAGGGGAAAACCCCCTCGACATGGGACCACCTTAACGTGGTGAGGGAGCTCTTGAACCCCTGGAATTTGTTACAGGGTTTGAGTCAAGAGTCCCATATATCATTACTTATTACTTTGGGTTAATTTTTGTGGAATGTTCCACTTTTGGTACAGTTTATTGGACCTGATAAATAGGAAAAAGTATCATAGCTGGGACTGGGTTTATATCAGAAGCTAATAGTGGGAACTATGGTAGGATCATCAACTGCCCCATCATGTTAGATATCACATTGATAGCTCAAGGGCGCAACTATTCTGCAGGGCTGGGCCATGGATTCCAGGGGTGGCCTGGTTCTGGGGATAGGACTCTCTGCACTGACTGGTTTACCCATAATATCATTAGAGTGAGGATGATTGTATTATTGTAATACTCTCAGTCCCAACAAGCAGGATTGGCTTAAGCTTGGGCCACTCTTAATTTTGTTGTGCCATCCCCTGTGGGGCTAGGGTAGGGCAGGATATTTGGGAGTCGGCTCCTGCTGGTGCTATTGGTGGAAAAATAAACTCCTTGAAAAGCTGATGATATAATTTTAATGTTTTCAGGCTTACGTAATTTTTTTTATTCAATCTTTATGTGAAGTAGCATTAAAGAATCAAGCACCCCTGGACCCTCTGATGATACCCTCCTTTGACAACCTATGTTTGGAAAAGCCTTGGGAAACTTCTATTATAATTACACTGGAACCCTATGCTCCAGCACAGAGTAAAGAGAAATTGACCAGAAATATGTGAGAAATAGGACCAGGAATAATTGAAACCTCTTATGGTAAGTATTTGAACCTTAATCTGGAAGGTTTTAATTGTGACATTTTTAATGTGTACAGAGATATTGTGAAAGTGTTGTGGGTGAGAGCCTAAGATATCTGAAGGCCTAGGCAAACTGACAGTAGAATTGGCCTCGGCAAAAGAAAGTGAAAAATTAAAGGCATTACTGCTTCTTGGAGGACTTAGAGTAGACTGCTTGGTACATGCTTTTTGGAATAATTCTAAGGGAATGATATTTGCACCCCAATTGATGGCATAATCAGAAGAGAAACTTGCAGAAGAACTAAAAGATCAAGGTGTGATTAAAGTTGAAAGAATGAAGAATACAATCAATGGAGTCTTAGTCCCAACTCCAAATATAATTATTACCTTCAATTCAACCCGATTACCTAATGCAATAAAAGCAGCATGGTTACGTTTTCAAGTTAAGCAGTATATCGCAAGACCAAGAAAATGATTTTATTCCATACAGTAAAAGCAGCATGGTTACGTTTTCAAGTTAAGCAATATATCGCAAGACCAAGAATATGATTTTATTGTCAAGAATATGGTTATATGTTAGGGTCTTGTAGGCAGAAGGTACAAGGCAAGCCTGCCATATGTGTTAAGTGTAGTGAACCAGAGCATGGTATATGTTATAAAGAAGCAAAGTGTTTACATTGTGGAGAGAATCATCCAGCCTCTTCACAAAATTGTGATGTGTACATCATGGAAAAGAAGTGACAGACCTTAAGGGTAACTGAACTCATAACATTCACAAAGGCTAAACAGAAAGTTTTAAGCCAATATATCAGAACGGGAATATCCTTTTCAAGTGTTGCTGCGAACCGTAGAAGAAATGTAAATGCTACCAGAAGTGCTTCCATTGGTAATACAGAGGAAGATCAGTGGTGACATGTACTCTTGCCTCTTTGGAGGCTGTGCCATTAATTTCTGGCAGTACTGCCTCTTTGAAGGCTACCGCCAGTAATTTCTGGCACACCTGCCTCTTTGGGGGCTGTGCCAGTTGTTTGTGGTGCTCCTGCCTCTTCAGAGTCCGTGCCGGATTTGCCTGGAACTTCTGCCTTTCTGGAGGCTGCACCAGTGATATCTTGCGTGTCTGACTCTTTGGAGGCTGTACTACCTGTATCTGGCAGTCCTGCCTCTTTGGGGGCTGTATTATCTGTATCTGGTCCTTGTATCTCCTGGAAGCCTGCACCGGCTGCGAATGGTGTTCCTGATGCTTCAGAGGATGCACAAATTGTATCTGACATTTCCACCTCTCCTCAGGCAGCGCCTGCTTTGTCTGGGGCTCCTGAGTTTGATACTCCCTTGGCAAAGATTGCATCAAAGATGCCCAACACTCATAATACTTGGGAGGTTGTGTACTCTGCAGCAGGTTACTCCTCCATGGAAATGGTACAATCATCAGGCTTAAAGTGGAAGGCAGCCATAAGCAATCACTCTACTTCTGGAAAAAAGCAGGAGCAAGGCAATAAAGTTAAATCACTGAAAAGGAGCTCCAGTATAACGGCCTCAAAATCTAAATAACATTCATTCATGCTCTCCAGTGGAATTGTCAGGGATTAAGAGTACAAAGGGAAGAACTAAGGCTGCCCATACCAGAAGTGTCTCCTGTAGGTACAGCTTTGCAGAAGACTATGATTTGTAACAATACGTGTCCTAGCCCATGGGAGTATATAACATAAATATATGAAGCCATGGTGATGTAGTTTCATATATTCATAATGACACCCCACAAAATCATATTAGTATCCAGTCTTCACTGCAAGTGATAAGTGTTCAGATCCATTTACAAAGAGAATATACAGTATTCTCTCTCTATCTTCTACCACCTAGTGAAGTCTTCCCCACTGATGAATTTAAATCCCTCCTTCCACAGCTACCACATGCCTATGTTATTCTACAGGATATGAATACTAGAAACCCTCTTTGGGGTGACATCTTTACCAATCAAAGAGGAAATTAATTGCCTGTGTTCCGTCATAGAAAGTGAAAATGTGGGAATACTGAACACGGGAAGTCTGCACATTTTCATGTTCAAAAAGGCACATTATTTGTAAGCAGTGATGACTGCTTTCTTGATTTTAATTGGTAAGTAATAAATGATAGGTTTACCAGTGACCATTCTCCAATAGCAATGAATGCAGCTTCAAATCCTCCATCTTCAAATGGAACATTGGTAAAGCTGAGTGGGCAACATTCCAGAACAGCTCAGCAGGTGACTCAGCTGTTGACTTTCCCTGTGTAGATGATGCTCTTGATTTTTTTAATACTATTATATTTTTGGCTGGTCTTTAATAAATACCTACAACTTCAGGCATATTTATCCACCAACCAGTTCCATGGTGGACTTGTAAATGCCAGGAAACTCATAGAACTATTAGATCGGTTTTCACCAGATATCCCAGACAAAAATGTGAGTATTACCGCATTGAATTTCGAAATCAAGCAGCTCATTTCCCCATGGAAATTGAAAAGGCAAGAAAGGAATCTTGGACAATTTTCATATCTTCACTAAATTCAAAAATACCCTTGACTTTTGTCTGGAAGAGAGTTAGAAAAATTGTAGGCAAATTTACTCCATGTCAACCTCCAGTTATCAAGATCAATGGTTGTGAAGTAGCAGATCCCCAGTTAGTGGCCAGTAAGTTTGCTAAACATATTGCTAAAGCTACAAAGAAAAATGATGACAGACCCTATTCAGCACAAAGAAGGGTAATGGAACAGGTAGAAATGAACAATACAATGTACCTTTTACTATTTGAGAATTTAATCAGCCTTAAATAAATGTAATGAATCAGCTCCTGGACTGGATAATGTAACATATTCAATGATTAAGCATATCCCCGAAAATACCAGACTTTTCATATTAAGCCTTATTAATAGAATTTACCGAGGACATATCTTCCCTAAGCTTTGGGAGATGTTAAAATTACTGCCATTCGTGAAATCAGGGAAAGACCCTTTCAAGACAGAATTATTGTCCTATTGCACTGACATCATGTATGAGTAAGATCATGGAAAAAATGGTGAACACATGTTTGATGTGGTACTTGGAACATGGTAAATTTCTGTCGCCTACTTAGTGTGGTTTTCGAAGTATGCACTCCACAACTGATGACATATTGGTCCGAATGGAACTTTAATATGTGATGCTTTTGCTAAGAAGCAGCATCACGTGACTGTTTTCTTTGATCTTGAGAAGGCTTATGATACAACATGGAGATATGGCATTCTGAGGGTTCCTTATGAATTTAACCTGAGAGGCAATTTAACCAACAGCGATTATCAAATTTTAGAAGTAGATCAGTGAGGGAAATTTTATCAGAATCTTATATATTTTCAGTAATTCCGAATGTAATGTTCATGAGGAACTGTGTTTTAATTAATAAAACATAAAAATAAGTAAATAATAAAAATACAAAAACCCTTAAGGCGTTTAATGAATTTTAAAACAAAGTTTTAAAATGTTACGTATTCTGAGTTTTATTATACCTTTTTAGTGAGTATATATGGAAACATGAGTAAATGTTTTTGTGTGAGGATCTTCCAGTATGGGAGTATATGCCTTTGTGCAGTTTTTAATTTAATTTTCACTCATTCATCACCATACCGAATGACCTATTTGGTCCCAGTGCTAGGCCACTTGCCTAGACATGTCATATCATTCAAATCCTTTGGGCCAGCCCTATGAGAGTTTTCCTTCCAGAATTCTAAGTTTTAATAAATATTTATAATAGATGCACAATTTCAGTTCTGCATCAGATATATTGGTGTAATATGTCTGTTGATAAACGGTTAAAGATGCTAGAAAACATATTCTTTTGACAGTATACAGCGGGACTCTGTAACTAAAACTTTGTAACCTTTTCGTACCTCGAAGGCTGTTCGTTATTTTCATGTACACATACATAGCTGGTACACATTCACAGATGTCAACCCACTGGCCTTCTTTTCGTCAGCTACCGCTCCCTCTTTATAGAAGAAATGGTGTCACTTTAGAAAAGGAGATCCATCATCATAAAACTTCCTTGCAGTTGGCGAGCTTTTTTTTTTTTTTAATTAAGCCTGTGAACTTGCGATTTCTGTGATAAATTTTGCATTATTTTTTCATATATTTTTCCCTTTCTCTCTATATATATTATATATAAATATATATATATATATATATATATATATATATATATATATATATATATATATATATATATACACACATACACACACACACATACAAACACACACACACACACATACACGTATATGAACAGGTCATAAGCTGTATTATTATTATCATCATTATTATTCAGAAGATGAACCATATTCATATGGAAAAAGCCCACAGGGGCCATTGACTTGAAATTAAAGTTTTCAAAGAACATGCTGTTCATTCGAAAGAAATAATCGAAGGTAAAAATCGGATTTACGTACAGAAAGAGGAGATCAATCAACAGAAAAACAGATAAATTAGCAAATTAATAAATGAGTAAAAATGTAAGTGAAATGCGTTGCATCTTCTCTTGAATTTCTGAGGGTCTGATTGTACAGCATCCTCAAGGAGGCTGTTCCACAGACCAACGGTGTGAGGAACAAAGCACCTCTGGAAAGTTTCCGAACATTTGGTCAATAGCGCTTGCTCATTATCGTTTATTTACACTTGAATGTCAAGCAGGAGTATATGAATGTGATGCTTTCCAGCTTTCAACCATGGGAAAGCCAGAGAGGTACTACAATTGTTCTGCTCGCTCTTTAACTGTATTTATGACAAGTATGTCTGTTTAGATTCAACATCTTGTAAACAGTGAGACAAAGCGGTTGTCATCATTGGTACGGGATGTTATAGAACCCTCACATTAAATTACCAAGGAAAGCCTTGGCGGAGGACGTACTTCTACAAGAACAACCTAACCTTGTCAAGGATTCCTCGGATGCCAGCCTCCAGGTTAGCAAAGTAATTGTCAACGACGTTGCCCTGATTTTTGTTGCTTTGCACTTTGTTCCATATATCCTCCTGGAGGAAGGGAAATTTTAGAAATGTTCGTAGTAGGAATATATTACCGTGAATGTAGTCAAGATGTTTATTAACATAAGCATTACTTGCAAGTATGTTAACTAAATATTTCTTTTAAAAAACGTTATGGCAGTGATGTCGCATTTATTAGAAGCAATAATTGGAGAAATGTGTAATGAACGACGCTAATTTTGCAAGAAAGTCATCAGTGTAGTCCTAGAATGAAAATTAAGCAAAAGATACAGGAGCTTTACTTGAGTTGTGGGATAATGAACTTTCAAGAAGTAACTAAATTTAAAATGAGAATCTGCAGCCAGGTTTTCCAAGCCTGAGTGAAAGAAAGGGTTGAAAATTTCTTTTCTTTATTTTATTAACAGACTGGAATATTCAAATTCGTTCAGAAGTTATAGGACACAAACTTGGGAAAGCAAAATGTTTTCACTTTTATATACAGAAATTATTTAACTACAATAGCAAAGGGTGCTTATTGGCTTTCAGGAACGGATGTCTCGAATGAAATGTATTCAGACCAAGCATCTGAGCTGGCAGGATACTTAAGTGCAATGGAGACTCACATACTCAGGACATAGACCAGAAACTCTTGCGGAAGGCAATTCCTTATGAAAGTAATGCCTTGCACTTCCACATCAGTATATACTTGTAAAGGTAAAAACGCCTAAGCATATAAATGCGACTGTAAAAGTGAGAGAAAATGAAGCGCTGCAAGAAATACGCCTAGTCTCCAGACTTGTCCCTAATCTGGGAATGTTTCCCATGAAAGAAAAAGTTCCCGAGACAAAACTTTCCAAAATCAGGAGGCGAAGAATGCACCCTCACGCCACGACAAGAGACGGAAAATGACAAAAGATCCATTGTAAAAATGTGACACAATCTTTTTCAGCTATTTCTTTTTCTTTTATCTTCCAGGATTTACGTAATAAGTGGATTTCTGATGTAACAGTTTTCTGATAAAATTTTTTTCGTTAACACACAATTTTTCGTTCGATTACTGTAGTCCATGTCTTTCAACAGGCACAGTAACAATAATATTAGCAATAACTCAAGTCTTAAATAGCAAATTCTTGTACAATGTGGTAAACTCTAGTTAACAACTTGAGTCCACTTTTTTAGTTTTTTAAACCCACGAAAGATCATTGTCTTTTATTTTATTATTATTCACAAACTTACCCCAATTTTCCATTTTTTTTATACATCTGCACCTTATAAAGTCACCTCAGATCTCATGCGAAACCTTTTTCTTTCCATTTAAGTTATATATTCACAAGTGTCTTTTCTTCTGATGCTTAATTAGTGCAAAACCCTGTTTTTATTTCTTTTCTAATTACTTTCTCAGTAATTATTTTGCTATTCGGTGCTTTTTCTGCCCGTACCTGTTGTTAACCTTACGTTTTCCATTAAACTTTTTTTATTTTAAAACTTGCATGGTATAACCAGAACCCTTCCTAGACTACGATATTGTAATCCAGAAACGGATGAAGCTTGAACTGAATATTAAGAATTTGTTTCACTTGTCAAAAAACCAGTAATGGTTACAACGATGGAAAGCCCAATGTAAAATATAAATAGCAGTAAAGAAATAAAGACCAAATGAAATCCCAGAATCCCCAGATCAAGTTCCAGATTCGGTTCACACCAAAAGTTAAGTATATCTTAGTTTAACCAGACCACTGAGCTGATTAACAGCTCTCCTAGGGCTGGCTCGAAGGATTAGATTTATTTTACTTGGCTAAGAACCAACTAGTTACCTAGCAACGGGACCTACAGCTTATTGTGGAATCCGAACCACATTATGACGAGAAATCAATTTCTATCACCAAAAATAAATTCTCCCACTAAAATCTAGTCATTTTTTCCCGATATAAAATCTTTAAAATAATTCATTAAAACCCTTTCGGTAGTTCACGCGATCTGGCCAGCTGGCGAGCAAATAAGAATAGACAGAACGAAAATGACGTTACCACCCTGACAGAGGTAATTACAGCATCAATAATAACAAGGACGTCATCAACAAAAAAAATTGGTAAGAACAACAATGATAACAATGGAAATAATTCCTTTCATCTTTCAATTCAAGTAAAATGAAAAGAAATATCTAAGAAACGCAAAAATCTAAATACAGTGACGAAAAGACTTACAGGAACCCGACTCTGCGCCGGAGCATTTTTGTAGCAATAGATCATCTCTCGGAGAAGACTCATTCTTCCTGAGAATGGTGTTTATAGCAGCGATGTAAATCAGGTCATTTCCAATTCCATTGTCCGGGGAGGAAACTACCATCCTTTAATAATTTTTTTTTTAATCTTTAGAAAAAGAACCAAGAGGAATAAATGTTATTTGTTCCGTTTTTCTTTTGCTTCGGATCATTCGAAGAATTAGTGAACCATCTTGCGAGGTGAACCGAGAAAGAATGGTGAAGAGAAGAAAGAAGTCTTGGGCGATAAACAAAGTGAGACAGATTATACGCCTCCGCAACCATAAGACTCCGGGTGGACCATAAAATTTCCAGACCTCAATAATAATCCACATTCCAAATTTTACTCATCCCACATTTACCATACCCACCAGAATATAATGAAATTTTCTTCCAGACTCCATTATTATTATTAAAATAGTTTAACCAGAACACTGAGCTGATTAACAGCTTTCATAAGGCTGGCCCGAAGGATTAAAATGAAATGGAGTCCCACGGTCTAAGCCGTAGGCTATGCACTGGGACTAAATGATGAATGAATAATTTAACTTTAAAAATATGCAAAAAGGCAAATGCTTCCACACTAGAACACATGCACACATTAAATACATTTAATCAAGCTTCCCTGTGCACCACAAAAATGAAATAAATAAAACTGAGTGATGATAAAAATCAGAATAATTTAACATTTTTAAAATTAGGATTTTATATATATATATATTAGTTGCCCAGTGGGCTTTTGTATTTTCATACATTAGTTTTATACTTTATCAATTAATTCACACTTCTTCATGAATATTAAAATTGGATCAATCGAAAATGTTGCAGACATTGATCAAATTTCGCCAATCGATCAGTTTCCAAAAGTTGATAACCGTTGTTGGTTATATTTTGCATGCTGAGCATTCGGGAGCTGATTCATGTGGGCTGCTCATTAAGTGTCGTGTCAGACGAGTATGGCCTGTTCCGAGACATGTCAGAATTACTTGCGCATGCCTCTCTCTTTGATATGATGAACTCCATTTTTTAACTCCAGGTTTTATTTGCTTCAACTTATTATTTTCAGGTTCTTCATTCCATTTATTTTGCCTTTTGTCATTATAAACAAAATAACTACTTTTATATATGTTATGTAATCGTTAACAGGGATATTAACATTCGATCTTGTCATATGGGCTGCTTCTTTAGCTGCTTTATAAGCATCTTCATTTCCTGCATGAGCAGGAATCCAACATATTTATATATTTTTCCCATTAATATATAACTTATATGGAGAAATAACTTTTATTTCTTGTACAATGTTATTTTTTGGTTTGTAACTCTGAATGACTTCGATGGCGCTCCTAGAGTTGCTAAAAATCACAAAATTACTCCATGAGATTTCTTTAATTATTTTTTATGGCTGATGCTATTGCGCATAACTCACCTGTAAATACCAAGGCATTATCAGGAAGAACCGACACATTTTGTCTTGGGATATTGCAGCATAACCCATTCCATGCTCTGATATAGATCCGTCGCATTCGGGTCGTTCCGGCTGTAAGCACATTTACGTGGAAAATGGGCGCCGTGTTTAGTACTAGCCCCTTGGGGATGTACGTAAAACATGAAATAATAATGGTAAATACCATAAACACAACGTCTTACATTGTTTTGGATGTTACGGCCTAAAGCGACTTACGGCCGAAACGACCAGGACCGGATCCGTCTGTGTATATTGAGTAATGTGGACCTTTTCGGCTTATACTGTATGTTCTATTGTACGTTGTCTATGATGTTCTGGGGTATATGTGCAGCTTTTTGATAAATATCTTAGGTGCGTGCAAATTTTTGTTTTATTCATAGTCCAAGGAGGAGGTAATTTTACTGCTGAAGGCAATTGCATATTTATATTCAATGACCCAGACAGCCTTCTAGCTCTAATAAGGAAAGGTGGTGAATGATTATTTATAAATACATCTCTTAATTCAAATAATTTTTTGGTCGGAGAATCACTTGTCTGAATTCTCAGGGCACTCTTTATTGTTACAAACTCTCTATGGAGAGACAGTGTTAGTTCACCACATTCGACTTGTAAAGATGAAGTTAGTGATGATCTAAAGGCTCCTGAACATATTCTAAGGCCTTCATTGTGAATTGGATCCAATGTTTTCAGCGTTGCGTCTCATGCTGAGCCATATATTTCGCTTCCGTAATCAATGATAGGCAACAATGTTGCTTTATACAGTAAAGTAATGATGGTATGTCTATCAGCTCCCCAAGTAGTGTTTGATAGTTTTTTGATTAGACTTAATGCTCTTTTACACTTAGATTTCACGTATGTTAAGCAAGCTTTCCAATTCAAGTGAGTATCAGATACTAATCCTAAAACATTTGCTGTTTGACCAATTGGTATGGAATGATTTCTGAGTTTTAAATCTATTTCTTCACCTTTTTTCCACTTTTTAATTTTATGAAACATTATTGCTCGAGTATTTTGTGTGGATAATTTAAATCCTGCAAATGAGGCCCATTCATCTATTTTTATTATAGTTTTAATAATGATTCGCTCTGCATGTTTTAAGCGAGATGCTGAGTAATATATGGCAAAATCATCCATATACAAGCTACTTTTAATTCCAATAGGTAAATTATTACTGATGTCATTAATTTTATTGCTAAAGTAAATAGTGTGCCACTAAGGACGCTTCCTTGTGGGACACTATTTTCAAGTGGAAATGTACTTGACACTACATCATCAATTCTCACTTGAAAAGTGCGATTTGTCAGAAAATTTTGTATAAATCTGGGTAAATGTCCACAGATTGTGTTTTTATGTAAGGTTTTTAATATTGCATATCTCCATGTAGTATCATATGCCTTTTCAGTGTCAAAAAAGACGGCTATAGTAATTTGTTTTCGTTCAAATCCTCTTTATATGTGGTCCTCCAAGTTAGACAGAGAATCCAGTGTAGATCTGTTACATTGTGACCCAAACTGAGTGGGAGTCAAAATTTCATTTTCTCGAATGTGCCACGTTAGACGAGCATTTAATATTTTCTCTAGTAATTTGTATAAACAACTTGTTAAAGAAATTGGTCTGCAATTGTTTACATTACTGGGATCCTTTCCAGGTTTGGGGATAGGAATAATTATAGTTTCATGCCATTGGTCAGGAAATAAGTTTTGAAGCCATAAGTGGTTATAAAACCCTAATACGTATTATTTTGTCAAAGGTGCTAAGTGGCAGATCATTTCAAAACAAATATTTTAACCTCCAGGGGCAGATTTATTGCTGTTCAACAGAGCAGATTCCAACTCTTCCACATTAAGTTTTCTGTTATATATCTTCTATTGTTTCAAAATTTTTTGTTATTAATTCTATACTATTTTTCTTTGTGCAAAAGTGCTCATCTGAATTTTTGTCACTACTTACTTTTGCTAAATTTTTTCCTATTACATTACTTATTTCTTTTGGATCAAGTATTCTGCTCCCATCTTTTAACAAGGCATGTATAGGTGGTTTAACGTGGGTACCATTTATTTTCCTGAATTTTTCCCATATTGTTTGTATGGGAGTATTATTGAGAGATCTGATATATATTTCTTCCATGAAATGATTCTTCCTTGGATTATTTCTTTTTTAAATTTTGCATATATTTTGTTATATAGAGGTTTTACTGTATCAATTTCTAATAATAATATTGCTAGTTTTTTTTTCTTCTAATATCAGTAATGTTTTATTTTACTAAAATTTCTATTTAAATTATCTAATTGTCTTCCAATCTGGTGTTTTGATGGATGAGATTTGATTTTGGTATTGCTTTATCAGCAGCACATTTAATGAAATCATTAAGAAACCTATTTGTTCCATTATGATCTTGTATATACTCAAACGGTGGGATATTCCTAGTGGGGAATTCATATTGCCAATCTGCTTTGTAAATATTATATTGAGGGACATGCTTTGGCGGGGTTGTTTTGTAATAATGAAATTAATATTGGGAAATGATCACTGGTATGGAAGTCATCAACTGCATTCCAATCCAATCTGTCAACTATGCTTGTTGTACATAGAGTTAAGTCTACTGAGGAAAACGTTCCATGTGTTTTTGAAAAATATGTTCTATTTCATTATCACTTATACAGCACATGTCATTTGAATCTATGAATTCTTCTATTTTACTTCCTGCTCTATTTGTGTTTGCACAGTTGTAGTCCTATATTGGGTTGTGAGCATTAAAATCACCTAGTATTAATGTAGGTTCCTTGGCACTATTAAGTAATTCTTTAAGTTTATCACTGTCGTAATTTTTATGAGGTTGGTTTTATAAATTATAAATTAGATAATTATCGTTTTTTATTTGGATTTTAGTACCTGATATTTGTAAGTCAGTTATGTTTACAGGTACTTTGTCGTGAACTACTTTGTTATGTACATATATGGCTGTACCTAAATTTCCTTCTTCCTCTCATGGTGTTGATGCTAAGCTGTATTTACCTATTGGTGGTACAGTTTTGATGACATGTTGTAAACATAATACCATTGGTTCATATTCTTTTAATAACCGTTGTACTTCTCCTAGGTGTAATCTGGTCTGTAGTCCATTTACGTTCCATTGTATAACATAGCTATTGAAAATATTTTGTAATATCGGTCGATTTTTGCTTTCTTTTTTGTATTATCAACTTGGATTTTTTCTAATACTTTACTCACGACATTAATTTGTATCTTTATAATATATTAAGTGATCAGTGCACACGCAACCCTTTTCATAGGTGCTTAAATCAGTGGTTTCTTTTTTTCCATATCATAAAATTTCTTATAACGTTTGTTAAACCATCATTTGTTATGTTATTGTTATTTTTGCACAGTACAATGAAACAGTCATTACATCCACATGTGTTATCATGTATATTTCTTTCTTTATTTGTTCTTGTCGCATCAATTATTGGTGATGGAGTAATTTCTTCTCCCATGACATAGTCATTGTAATCTATGGTATGGTTCTCTTCCACTTCTTTGGTATTTTGGATATATTTATCCATAGTTTTTAATATTATTTTAGGAGACAAAGGTATAATCTTAGCTTGTTTTTGCTCTTTCTTCATATCTTTTGTCTTTGGTTTGTCCGGTATTTCTCTAATAATTGATGGTTTCTTCGTTTTGGGTGGCTTTCTTTCCAAAGGTCTCCTTTTAGCTTTAATTTCCAGTCCATCACGACCTTCCTGTTACTTCCGTAGCAGCATCCTCTTGTGTTCCTATTTGCATGCATTTTTTGTTTCAGTATTGGTTCTTGTTATTGAAGATTATGTATGTTTCTTAGATGGATCTTGAATTCCTGTCACTTTTAATTCCAACTTGGCCTTTTTTTTTATAGACATCCCTGTTCTTTCTTGTGACATTTTCAATTCTGTATTGTATATATAGTACATACATTCTTTGGACCTTCCCTGATGATCTTGTCCACATGCCATTGTGTGGCATGTTCATCAGATCCACAGTAAGCACATAATAGGTTCATTTCCACAGTTTTTCTTCGCGTGTCCATATTTACTACAATTTTGACATTTAGTGTCAAAATGACATTTAGTGTCAAAATGACTTTAATGTTCTGGAAAGGATCTTAAGAAACAAGAGACATTAATACAGACTTCAGCCCTGCATCAGGAGACCTCAAGATAAAGTTTGGAATAGAATAGTGTGCCCTAGTAAACATTTAGAGAGGCAAAGCAACAAGAACTGAAGGAATACAACTGCTCAGTGGAAATACAGTACTATGAATAACATAGAAGCAGGATAGAAATACATGGGGATGATAGAGAAGAAATCAATAAAATCCCAAGAGATTAAGGGCAAGAAGAAATAGTTATAGACAAGACAGTGGATGCAAATAGTCGGGGATAGGACAAGAATACATGCGGAGAAGAAAGGCAATACTGAAATAAAAAAAATCACCCTGGAAATATATTAAAAGCCGTAGACACCAGAGCAGTTCCAGACAGAAAAAAAACAAATATAAATGTGATGAACTTTTTTTTAGCTCTAAACCCAAGAGCAAACACAGACAGATTTACACACCATGCAGAAACAGATGGAGGGGATTACTCAGTATAGAGGATTGTGCCAACACCAAGAACAGAGCTCTAGGACAATAATTGAAGACCAGTGAGGATGAATGGCTAAGAAGTGCATGCGAGGAAGACCTGACTAAGGAGGATGAAAACCCACAAAGACGAGATCTCTTGAAAGTGTTGTGAATTATGCTAAAAACCCTTTGTGTCTCTGATCATACTGTGTTTAATTACTTTTCCTCCTGTGGGAGAAATGGTTCAAGGAAATACACTAGAACGTTTTTGAGATTCATGAATAATGCTTATTACAAATCTTATAATTTCAAGTAATTCATAAAGAAGTAAATAAATTTATGACGAATATAATGAATGCCAGATCACATTCAACAAAGCTCTATTCAGTCCAGTACCTGAGCCGTAAATACAAGCTTGCATAGATTTGAACAAGCAAAGCAAAAATTCAAATAAAAAAAGCAATTAATGATAAGAATAATTACAGATTACCAAGATCATTTGGATTCCTGACGTGAAACTGATATGGGAGAGAGAGAGAGAGAGTATTATGTATAGGATAAGAGAGAAAGAGATCCACAGAGGATCTCCTGGCTTAATGGAAGGGATGGCGTCGAGAGGACTAAAAGGGCCCTGGTGAGAGGATAAGTGAACCAATTTCCCGTGAAGGAAACAAGAACGCGTACAACGACACAATGCTATTCGAGATTCCCTCTTGGTACCCTGTGTTCCCTATGGACGCAGCACTACAATGGGAATTCTGTCGTAAGGAGTCCTTGGTATCACCAACTCCATTCTCTTCTTTCCTGAAAACTTTTCGTTCGATATTCCATTCAATTCATGAAATATTCTCTGCTTCTCGCTGTCTTGCGTTTCATTACCATATTAGTTCCTCGTTGGACGGGTCGATATCGTACTCGATAGCACTCTGCTGGGCCCGAGTTCGACTCTCCGGCCGGCCAGTGAAGAATTAGAGGAATTTATTTCTGGTGATAGAAATTCATTTCTCGGTATAATGTGTTTCGGATTCCACAATAAGCTGTAGCTCCCGTTGCTAGGTAACCAATTGGTTCTTAGCCACATAAAATAAGTCTAATCCTTCGGGCCAGCCTTAGGAGAGCTGTCAATCAGTTCAGTGGTTTGGTTAAACTACGGTATACTTAGCACTTTTTAGCCGGCCTTTTATTTTTTTTATCAAATTTTTATGCTGTAATTTTCTCCTCAATCACTTCGTTTAATATGTAAGCTGATTCCTTTAACTAGGTGAGGTTACCGTGAAATTATCATTATTATTATTAAAATCAATTGCTGTTTCAACGGCATTTAGCTTGTAGAGTCCTCTCTATTCTTCTTCTTATATTCTTCTCGTCTGCAGGTAGGTGGTGTAATAAATTTGTAAGGACAAAAAGGTATTCTGTTTTCGTTGTATATTTTACTCTTGCGCCTCGACGCACAGTCTGGTGATCATCTAATGAGAGACGGTATGAAATTAAAAGGTGAACAGGTATTTATAGCAGGAAAGCTGGATTGATGTCATGGTGGGTCGAATTTTCATTTGTCAGTTTTCTTTCATTAGACGAACGCCTGCGTGTGCGTCGTAAGAGAAAAAATAAACTACAAAAGCAGAATATGTGACCCCTTGTCTTTCGGAAATTTATTATACCACCTACCTCCAGACGAGAAGAATATAATAAGAATAGAGGAAGACTCTTTACAAGCTTAATGCCGATGTAACAGCAATTGTTTTTTGATAAATTTGCCCTAAAAGAGGGAATCCTTCCATATTATTATTATTATTATTATTATTATTATTATTATTATTATTATTATTATTATTATTATTATTATTATTATTATTATAAAACCAAACAAAAACTTCTTTCAGTTTTCTTCTGAAGATGGAAAGAGAACCCCACAAGATTCTTGTGTATAACTTGTTTACTGATAAATATTTACATATTACTTTGATACTCGAGATCAAAGTAATATGTAAATATTTACCAGTAAACAAGTTATACACAAGAAGCTTGTGGGTTTCTCTTTCCATTATTATTATTATTATTATTATTATTATTATTATTATTATTATTATTATTATTATTATTATTATTATTATTATTATTATTATTATTATTATTATTATTATATAGTTTTGACATAAAATTTTTTTAGTTTTGCTTTCGGCTTACAAGATAATTTTCCCAAAATGGTAAAAAATCCACTTTTGTACTCCTTTCGATGTTCCGTGGGAAAAACCCAATCTTCTGATCATTAAAGATAGAACTCTCTTGTGGCCCTTTTAAACGCGGGAACAGCTAGAAAGGGCGACGCGGCTGCCTTAGGTGTGAAATTTGCACGAC
Organism: Macrobrachium rosenbergii; assembly: GCA_039081455.1. Lineage (NCBI taxonomy): Eukaryota > Metazoa > Arthropoda > Malacostraca > Decapoda > Palaemonidae > Macrobrachium > Macrobrachium rosenbergii. Next base: position 12,926,324 of record JANJGK010000048.1, read on the forward strand.
CGTAAAGGGGACCCACGAGTGTGATTGCAAGGAATAATCAAGTTTGGAATGTGCATTGCAGTGTCCCATGACGCGTAGGGGAAAGCCTTGCGGTCTCCGAATGGGATTTAATGTTAGGCTACCCGTTATTTCATATACTTTATTTTATTTCTATTTTGTTTTTTGTGGATGAGTTTGAGTGTTCGCGCACAGCTGATCTAGTATTAGAGATATGAAAACGTTAAAAGATGTCAAGAAAGTACCTTAGTTTGTTATAGCCATCACAACGTTTAAAAATAAGTGAGAAGTACACAAGTTCTCATTCAAGGGCAAGAACCAGGCTCTAGCGCCAAACTGTTACCAAAATGAGAGCGAAAACTGCTCTTAACGCTTCGGAGTTGTATTACTTGTGCACGAACAATCGTTTATTCTTAAAAAGTCCCTCCGACACATTTAAGCTAAGAGGTAGCAAACGTGATCTCCATTTTAAAAGGGCATTATGGAATCTTTAGCTTGGGATGTGAATGTTAATTTGTATTATATTCCAAATATGTTGTCAGTATTTTCTTTAATAAAGATCTGCCGGAATGAGTAATACGGAATATGATCAAGGGAGATGTTCACACCAGCAAAGCAGGTAAATAATTTTCAATCTGATTAAAATTACACTGTTTGAGCTACTCACATTCCATCGTAGAGAGAAACGTTTTTATGGACCACAAAATAACATTATCTAAATTAAAAGAAGTTGAATGAACAGGTATTCCGAAAACAGTTTTTAGGAAGACTTGAGTGCGATATGTCTGCATGGCAAGCTGATTTTGGATTTTCATTTTATTCTACTTTTATGTTGTTTAAAATGTCTTTTTTGTTTTTATGGATAGAAAACACGCACGCACACACACACTATATATATATATATATATATATATATATATATATATATATATATATATATATATATATATATATATATATATATATATGTATATATATATATATAAAATATATATATATATGTATATATATATATATATAAAATATATATATATATATATATATATATATATATATATATATATATATATGTATACTGTATATATATATACATTACTGTTTGTGTGTGTATTTTGTGTTTGAGTGTAAATGCAAAAGCTGTACAAGGCACACATGGATACCGTAAATGCTTATGATAGGAAAACTGATAAAGATGCAGTGTGTGATGGTATAGAAAATTTGAGTTAGAACAATTGAAAATTTTAATGACGGAAGTGTATTGCGTATCAACAGAAAAGATATCTGACGAAAAAGCTAATATTTGAATAAGAAGGTGGGATAGTTAAAGATGATACCGAAAGAGCTTGGAACGGAGAGAGTAAACACGAGATTAAATGTGATCAAGACTGAGGTAATGATGGTAAATGAAAACCGGGAAGGAGGAATGATTGTTAACAGGGATGTTGGAAGAATGGATGCGATTGATTGGTATACTTCAAGGGGCGAATATAAGATAAGTTTTGAAAATAAATTGATGGTAGGATAAAAATGCCCAAGTCCCCTTACTTTGTTCCACTTTTAGTTAATTTTTTTTTTTTTTTCGCATATAACCACCCTTGGCGGGGGCTTATTTCATAAGAATATGCACACTTCTTGAAAAATAGTATGAATAAATGCCAGATTTCAAGTGAATTTCTTCTGATGAACTGTTACTGTCACTTGACATTGACATTACATTAAGCAGTTGCGCTAAAAGGAATAACTGAATTACGGGAATTACATTATTTCATGAGATTCAGTGAAAAAAGGCCAAAGTCAAAATTATTTGGTGAGAGACAATCCAACCCACCATGGCCGACATGTACAAACGTCCATAAAAATTTTAGAAAAATTCAGTGCTAACCCCTAAATGACCTCGTGATCTATAAAAATAAACCATAATGAGAGAAAAAATTATGAAAACTTAAGACTTAAGTTCTGGCCTTCAAACGGAACTATAATCTTGAAAAAATTGGACAACTTAACAGTACCTTGAAAAATCAGTTACCCATACGGTGCTTTCCTACTAGGTTTCATAAAAATTATAAAAAATACTTTACAGTAAAAATATTTGATGAAAAATTCCCCAACCAACAACCTTATCAGTTTTCATCAAAATAAACGAACACATGAAATATTATCCTTTAGTTGTATAGCAAAAGAATAAAGACTTGAAACCTCTTCAGCACTATGTTTCGAAATCTGAAGATCGGAGGCCTGTGACTATCATAGTTTGGGTGATACAAAAAAATTATTAGTAAGCGTTAATCTGTTAATGATGCTTGAGCTTTAAAAATATCTAGGTGAAAAATACCCGTGGAAAAAATCACCAAGCCTTAAGCGTATATCTACAGATTTAATAAAAATTACAGGAAAAGACGAATTTGACTAGGAATGATAGTAAGAATAAAACAATACTTAAAAAGGAACTCCACTTAGGTGACCGAGTTGAGATAAAGGATGGTTTAATAGGAGGCAGTTATATCATGTCCAGTTTTAACAAAATAAAAATGTATTATTACGCTGATGTTAAACTGAGAAAACTCAAACTTTGACAAGAGACGAGGATGATTTCCAGAGTTAGAAATGCTGATTTGGCAGAAAGGATGAAGTGAAATGGGTCACAGTTTCTCCAGCTTATTTGTTTCATTGTCGTATCATTTCACGCAACCTCAAGTCTTGACCTGTGCCAAAGCTCTTCTGCTTGGCCTTATAAAGTTTTGAGTTTGAGTTCCCATTTTTACTGTTTTTTAAGAACACTTTCCAAGTTTTATTTGAGTGTGCATCAGTTTTTAATATTTTTAATTGTATATGTTTAATTTCTTTTTTAATTGTTAAGGATGATCTATCTATCTGTCTATCTATCTATCTATGTATATATATATATATATATATATATATATATATATATATATATATATATATATATATATATATATATATATATATATATATATATATGTGTGTGTGTGTGTGTGTGTGCGTGTGTGTGTGTGCGCGTGTGTGTGTGTGTGTGTGTATACAGCGTCATTTAAATCTACTTCTTAGTTAATATGTTTCACTTCTGATACTTCTCCCTCGTCTTTACTCTTATTTCTAGTCTCAGATAATTGTATTCTATCCTGGGGAAGCTTGCTAAGCAAATTCATGGCCTTTTGACGTATCCATAAGAATATATAATCCCTGTAAACAGTAAACATGGTGTTATCATTTGTGCTTCAATTACAGTTTTTCCAATCCTTTCCTTGTCGACTTTTCTTGAGTCTTGGAATTTACCTGAAGAAAATAGAAGCAGGATACCTTCCAGTTTAAGGCAATAAACAGGTATCGTAGACTTAATCTTTATTTACCGAAGATTAGACCTGACCTTCATTCTCTCGCAAGGTGCCGTTTACAGTGTAATCCCCTCCACTCGGCTGCTATTGTTGGACGTTGTTAACATAGCATTAGGTCAATATTTATTATACTAGCAAAAGTCGTCCGGCACTTGGGAAAATGTTATTTTCAGGTCAGCCTCCTAAAGCTTACATACGTATGCGTACTAATATTAGTGCCGCAGCTGAGTGGTAGAGCAATAGCCTCACGTTCGCCAGGTCTATGGTTTGTTCCCAGCAGTGAATAAGAACCAGAATCAGCTGGATTTAAGGAAAAGGCTAGGGATTGGCAACCTCATCCCTAGAGATCTGCAGAAAACCGGAAGACTCAACTCCTCTAGAAAAACCCATGTAAATTTATTGCTTGAATGTTGCATCCTTCAACACCTCTTTATATAATGCCTCTTACTACATAGAGAAGAATCCGTGTTCATAGACAACCGAAACCCGTCATTAAGCGCACAACGGCAAAATCACAATTTTTAAAAGTAAATTGTATTTTTTCCTAGCTATACAAACCCGAGGTCCTTTACATTAGGAAATGTAATGTAAAGGACCGACAGTTTGTATATCGCGTCGGAACAAATGAATTGCGTCCGCCTGTTTTTCCTGTACTAACGTTCAATAGCAATCATCATTTTTGTAAAAGGAGAACTGTCAGCCTCAATAGTAACAAAAGACATATTACAATAGTTAAAACTACGTACCTCTTGCATTACAGAAATAAGATGGTAAAATTATTTACGGCCACTGCCAAACTTATGATGTGTATTTATTTTCACCGATAAAGCACGTTTATGTCGTAACTCAGAATGGATTTGTCAAGTGTGTGTTCTTATTTAAATAACCTGTACTATAACAATTAAATCATCCAGAACAGATAATGATGCAAGACTTATCAAGTCTGGCCATTTTCAGTAATGTAGATTTATACCTTTTGTTAACCACATTCTTTTATATACAAATGAAACATTTTTTTTTTATGAACAAGTTGCTTTAACGTCTTTACATCATATTTGTTTCCAATTTTTACGTAAATTTACCTATGTAAATTTTAATTTTTATGAGAAATAATACCAGAAAATACCAGTTAGAAAAAATTATAGAATAATCCTGGTGAAAATTTTGCTCTTGCATTAACACTGACCTATAGATGTCCTAGACATAATTATAAAATAAAATATAACAAACTTTTAAAGATAAGAAATGAACAATCATTACAAAATTGTATCTTCTGAAGAAAAGCATCTTCCACAAGCAATAAAACCTGTCTTGACTAGAAGGAGCTTCCTCGTGAAGATAGGTGAACAATTATGAATATTGATAAAACGCAAGGAGCAAGCCCAGGACAGTGACGAGGTCATATTTAATTGGAGAAATAAATGCACTATCTTTAAAATATAATAGTTAACTTCGTATAGAGCATTTTTTTGAGTGTGAAACGTCTTTTTTGTCAAAAAAGGAATATTTAGAAATAACCTTCTGTACTGCTGCTAACCACAGATTGCAATATAACGTACTATCAAGTCCCTAGGACTGGGGGCTCTCAGTTAGTAACAGGATCATGGTTAAGTGGAATAAGCATTCCTCCTGGAAATCCTCGCATCGACCGGCCAATCAATACCTACTGTATGTGTTTCAGGTGGTTATGGCAGTTAGTATTTCCTCATAGGACGGGTTGGTATCGTTTCGGCTAGCACTCTGCTGGGCCCGCGTTCGAATCTCCGACCGGCCAATGAAGAATTAGAGGAATTTATTTCTGGTGATAGACATTCATTTCTCTATATAATGTGTTTCGGTTTCCACAATAAGCTGTAGCTCCCGTTACTAGGTAACCAATTGGTTCTAAGCCACGTAAAATAAGTTTAATCCTTCGGGCCAACCCTAGGAGAGCTGTTAATCAGCTCAGTGGTCTGGTTAAACTAAGGTATACTTATGGCAGTTAGTAGACGACATGCCCAAGTCTCCCATCTACGTGATATCAGCCAGCGAAGGAAGAATTCGATCATTATGGATTAAACTCATTCCAAAGAGAACCTTTCATTTCACGTAAATCCCACATCCCGACAAGAACTCGGCGAGGAAACGACAGATAACTGAACACTTCTGCTTTAATTTACAAACAAAGTTCCTGGATTTCCAATAAATATTCTTGTTTACATAATTCGACGTAGGTTTTTTTTTATGAAACGGACGAATAAAGCTGAAGTACACGAGCGAGAGTGGCTCGTTACAGTAATTGCCGTCTTCATCAAATGCATGCAGATCATTATTACACATCTGACAGAGTTTCCCAGAAAAAGAAGAAATTATTGATACAAAGCTCAAGTTAAACACGCAGAACAATGGAACACTCGAGCCTCGCGTAATAAAAGGTCCCATTGTCTGTGTGCATGAAGCAGAATGATGAAAGAAAATAATTCTTTTCTGGGTTTACATTCTATTATTCCTCGGTTCCAATAAGCCTACATAATACCCTTGGCCTCAGGTTAAAACGGAAAACAATATTTTTTAATTTACCCCAGGAATTTTTTTTCATTTCCCAACATACAGATTTTATTCCTGACTTAGTTTTTACTTTGTGTTTGAATTCATTAACCAGGTGCGGTATAATGGTCATCATGGGTTTGTAATTAACTTTTAAAATTACTGGTTTCCCATTATAAATAAAGGACGTAAACTGCATCGAAAGTCATTGCTTTTATGGCCATGCAAGAAGAAACATGAAAATAGGTTCACTGTCCCAGAGAAATGTGGTAGTTTGGAAATCATTTTTCCACGAAAATATGTACTGTATTTTCGTTTCACCAGAATTTCGAGAGAGTTAGACAGGCAAACAGACAGAATGAAGTACAATGTGGAAAAGATGCGATAATTTTATCAGTTGTGGGTTACTAATAGAGGTATTTAATCATTCTGTTAACAATTTCAAAATCTGCCTTTTGGAACCTCTGTTCAGTCTGAGTATTTGTCTCTGAAACCCACAGTATTTATTGGATTTACATTAAGAAATTATAATTCATTTTAATTAAGTTCACTGTATGTACCTGAGAGGTTTCCATTTGAAGATAACAGACAAAAATTTACTCTAGCTCGGGTGGAATCGTTTGTAATGTGACAGATATGAAACGAATACATTTAAAAGCTATTGTGCATAAGTTAATAAAGTCTATAGCAAATGTTAAATGCATATCTGCTGCCGCTTCCTTGGCGTTTTGAACATGACCACAACAAAGTATCAAAAGACAGAAATAATAATCTCAACCAAGCACAGGCCACACTCCGTTTCTTTGAGTTTTGATGATCCCAGAATCAGTGGTATAGCAATCTTGAGGTCCGTAAATTGAAATGGTTCCGTCATTGCTATAGATGTTTCGACTAAAAGCCGTTGAACATCTTTCGGAATGGCCCAAGATTTCGTGTACCGTTTAATAGCATGTGGTAACTGAGCTTGGTACAAAACTTGAATTTGGGAGCGATTGTGGGTGATGCTATTGAAGTTTCACAAGCTTTGTGGTTTTAACTTATTATAGCCAGTCACCACTGTATCCTCTGCAAACATCAACCATTCCAGGCTTCTTCCACGACTCATTTTCTCATCCGAAACCTCTCCTCTCCTCTCCATTCCCTGACTTTGCTCATTGCTCTGTTGATCGATACTGAACAGCCACTGAGACATAACAAACTCATGGGTCATGTCGACTCGAAGCCATACCAGTCAGTCTGCCGTCTGCAAATGCTAACGTATGCGTCACTTCTATCGTAAAAACTTTGATCATTTTGAACGCTCCCAATAACTTATTTCGGTCATATATTCTCAACACCCTCCACATTGTCTCTCTTGATTGTATCAGGCATGCCATGTACAGCATTTTCCATCTACTTTCAAACTTCTTGCCTAAATATTTCACAACAAAAACTTGATCCACGGACTTCTCAACATGTATCACAATGTATAATGTCGAGACCTCTTGAACTCAGAGTTTCAGTGAAAAAGTGTTGCCTAGGTAATAAGCAGTACCAAATGTAAATGTAAGTCTGAATGAAAAGTGAAATAGCATGTTTATGCAAAGCTGATCTTTCACACGCAGTCATGAACGAGTATTGAAACCAGTACAAGTGTAATTGGGTATTATTGGATTGCAGTTTTAGTAGAATATTTACATAGTTAGCGATTGTTGTGTTTTATCCATGCAAATGGATTTTTTGTTTTGATATTTGTGCAAGAAGAATAGCTAGATGAGGAGTTTGGTTTTTAAAAAAAATGGGAACCCCCCTTGTGCTGAGAATAACGATTATTATTATTATTATTATTATTATTATTATTATTATTATTATTATTATTATTATTATTGTTGTTATTATTATCCAGTTCAGCTCTCTCTCTCTCTCTCTCTCTCTCTCTCTCTCTCTCTCTCTCTCTCTCTCTCTCTCTCATATATACGTTTCACTTAGTTTAGGTTTTCCTTTCTTTCCAGTAGACTTATTGACATTGGGCGAGAGAAAATCGTAAGAAATTCTTTCTATTGAAGTTTGTCTGAAAACCACTTCAATCAGAGAACTTGTTACAGACAAACAGTAAGATTATAGATAAAGTTATTCATGGGCAAAATAACATCATGAAACCAATTGCGGGAAGGAAACAAATATATTAATTTTTTTTTTTTTCGCAAGGGAAAGCGAGTATATAGGATGTTTTACAATGATGCAATTTTGCTCATGAGCAGTGTTTGCTTATTGATGAGACGGCCTCTAAAATTTTTTTCCATTGTTTAGATACCATAAATTCTTTTCTTCATCTCTGGTATCATCTTTATGTTAAACTGATTCGCCCCATTGTGGCATAATTGTTTCACATTTTGGTTTTTCTTTTTTCCTCCTCTTACCTAGAATGAAATCAAAGTCAGTTCGTTTGATTAATAATCTCACGCTGACCTCTTCTGTCTCTCTAAAGGGGGAAATTCTCCCTACTTTCAGGCAGTCCCCGAACACCTGAGCCAACAACATCTCCCCATTTTAGCTGGGTGAAACTGGGCAATTAAGCAAGGCAAGGAAAGCTTCTCGTCATAACAAACTTTGGAATTCTCTTGTTGCTTCGGTTTTTTATAAACTTTCTTCCTTCTAGAGGGCGTTCTACCACTTTCTTCCTGGTTAAACCCCTCCCTTCTTTCCGATTTCCTTTTTATAGTTATCTTCGAGTTTGGCTGTGTTGGGTTAAATGCGTTTATTCTCTTAACCTTTAACAAAGATTAGGGCATGCTCTTTAGACGAGGGCAAGGTACAGAGAGAGCGAGTGTCAAGGTGGTAACATTGTAGCCGCCGAAAGACAGCTTACTGTATAGCTCGTACACTAAAAACCCCTACATCTCCCCTACGAGAATTTGGCAATGACAGTGTTCTTGTAAACTCAATTTTTTTGGCACAAAATTCACAAGTAATTAAGAAACAGTAAAAGTATTTGCTGAACAGACACCTTAAGACAAGAGACAAAAACAAAAAACGATTGGGAATGTTAGCCAGTACAAGCACGTACTAAGACAAAAAATAATAACATTAAATCATGACTAATTGTTTAAACAAAAAACCTCTTTGATGAGCAAAATTGTCAATTAATCCATGTGTTTAACTTACAAAATTTGTCATCCATGCAGGTTTCGATTTATTTCTTACAGGGCGCAATGGCAAAATGGGTTTGGGCAGCACAGTGGATGTGGCCGGTGAGTCACCCACAGCTACCGGCCTGTTGGTTTACTGCAGGTGTTTTTGTTTGTGTAAGGATAAGTGGCCACTGCCATCTAATCTTATTGTGTACTGGTGGTGTGAAAGAGTTTCTGTTACAACACTTGTTCATTCTGTCTCACCTGTTGTAGGCTTGATTTTGGATTCGGACATGGGTGCCTGTCTCGAGGGGCATCAGCTGTGTTTGGGTGTCCACGGAGCATAGTTTTTCTTGCGCTTTTGCCATTTACAGTTCCCATTTTCTTCTTGTCTGGTGCCAGTGCCTGGTTACTTTATAATGTTGTCTGGCTGTGGACATGCCACCGCATAATTGTCTACCTGTAGCGACTTGTGCTTGGGACTTATCCACCCCACATAAGGGGTATTAAGGTACTGGAGGACAGTTAGGGATGCTCAATAATTATCAAGACTCCCTCCTCCTATGGAGTTGGCTCTAATGATTCGCTTCGCAGTCTTGACAGCTGCCTCTGCCCTACCATTCAACCATTGGTAGTGGACAGAAGGCAGGCAGGCTGAGGTGCCCAACCTCCTGAAGAATGTGAGCATTTCTTTTCTTATAAAGTTATTACAGCCATCTGTGGAGATCTGCTCGGGTGCCCCCCAAAGGGGGAAGTATTTTCTTAGCTGTGCCATCAGCTTGGAAGAAGTTGTGCCGTTTGGGAAATGGGCTATTTCTAGTCATCCAGTTAACCTGTCTGTGTAGGCCATGTACATATGGCCCTCCATGCGAAACAAGTCCACTACTGTGCACTGAAAGGGGTAGTCTGAGGGCTGTGTGAGGCTCACCTCTTCTGCAGGTAGTGACAGTGCATGTATGATGCACAAAGTACAGTACAGGTCAATCTGTGATGTTGTTAGTCTCCTTCCATACCTGGCAAGTAAACAGAGTGCCTGGCCCTTCGCAACATGGAGTCGAGGCATTGATGAGCAGCATACGAGTTACTTGCCACTTGCTGCCTAAGACTTTCGGGATAAGTAAACGGGCACGTCCTTGATCATACTTGCACATAATTAATTCTCTGGCAACATCCCTGACGCTTTAGAATGGGCATAAATAAGCTATTTCGTACAACTTGTGCGGGTGCCAGTCCCCAACTAATATCTTAGCCATTAATAACTGATATACTGGATCATCGATTGCCAATCACCCTCTCTGTACCTTGCCTTTATCTAGAGAATATGTCTTAATCTTTGTTAGAGTTTAAAAGAATAAGGGGATTCAACCCAACATGGCACAGCGAGTTCCTCAAGAGCCACGCATCTCCGACAATGACCCCACCATGCAGGAATATGCCCGGGATCCCAAGCTTGAAGGCCAATTGTAGTCACCCGCAAAACTCCAGTGATCCCCAGGGATATCATTCCATCCATGCTACAGGCTCAGGCAGTCCTATCAGCACAGCAATAGGAGATTCATTCCCTTGAGGCTGACCTCGCTCAGGCCTCCTTCAATTAACTTAATTAGTTCTTAGATAAACATATGTTGCTAGGTTTAATTAAATTATTAGGGTTTAAATAGCTTGTCTAATCCTTCGGGCCAGCCCTAGGAGAGTTAATATTAACTCAGTGGTCTGGTTAAACTAATGTTAAAAAAAAAAAAAAAACATAGGAGCAGGCCCCCTTCCGAGGATTCCACAGTCTTCAGCCCCAGAGAAATGTGAGATCAAGATGTCTTCTGCAGAATTCCGGTCCTGGAGGTGCTCAACGTCCTGTTGATTGCAACTTTGCAGGTGGCCACTTACAAAGCTGTTTATCGTATCCAGCTATACTGTGACCCCACCCTTCAATGGGCCCTCGATGCCAGGTTACTGATGCCCAGTGGCATAATCTCACACCTGAGGAAGCTCTCGATGCTGTGGAAAAAAATAGTGCTTGCTTTGGCCATCAAATCAAGCAGTGCACTGGTCTGATTTTTTTAGTATAGTGCAAGTCCCAGATCAATCCATGAGTGAAGATTTCATTAAGTGCGCACAGAAAGCTGCCAGTTGTGATTTCACAAGCCCTAATTGCGATTTTGACCTGTCAGAATACATATTATTATGTAAATTTATGGTAGACCTTAGTAACCAGGAATTAAAATGGCAATATCTTTAATAATATTGATACCTTACAGGCCATGTGCTATACATTTGAAGTGGCCAGCAAGGATGCTAAAGGCAGGAAATCTTGGCTCGATTTCCCGAATACAGCTAGCACTGGCACCAATCTCGATACTGCACTGGAAGTTGTAGGGACACAGAATGCCAGGGGTAATGTGAACTCTACACATTGTAACTGTAGCAATTGCAGAGGACAACAGTTGTCAGAAGGTAGGTCATCTGAAGAAATATTGTAGAAGCAGTAAGAAGATTAGGGAAGGGCCTGCATCCTTTGTAGACATTTCAGGAGCTGTTGTAGTGGTTGAAGCCTGCCATACCCCTCAACGCACAATGAAGGTGGAGGTTAAACATGATCATATGTATGACCTGCACTACTGCAACACTGGGCTGGCCTGAAGAACATTGCCGACATACCCCTAAAGTGCATGGGATCAGCCACCTGCCGAATCAAGTATGAAGGGCGCTCCACTTTGCAGGACATTTATTTCATGGACAGCTAAACATACATTTCAGTAACAGCCTGTAAGAAACTAAGCTTCGTACCAGAGAAATTCCCTCATCACAGTCCTTTTGTGGCCTCAGTGGATGTAAAAGGCCTACTGCCTTCAATTACACAACTCCAGCTGCAATGGCCACCATACCTTCAAAACCAATGACGATGCCTCGTCCACCATTTCAGGAGAACGTTCCAAGACTCGAGAAATGGCTATTGCAGCCTTTTTCATCCTCAAAGTTCAACACCTCAGTGGAACCTCTACCTTTGATGACAGGTAAGTCTCACCACATCCATATTAACCCCGGAGCATTACTGTATGCCTTCCATAGTCCTGCATCAATCCTTAAATATTGGGAGAATGAGGTCAAAACCCAACCCAATGAAGATGTAAAAAGAGTGGTCCTTGACCCCGTTCCCCCTGGAGAAGCAACAGGATGGTGTGCTCGTATGGTGGTAGTTGCCCAAGAAGTCCAGCCAGCCTTGAGGCACTGTCGATTACCAGTGACCTAATGCATGCTGCATGAGAGAGAAGTACCATACACCTGCATCCTTTGATATGGTATCGAAAGTCTTGTCGAAGTCTTTCAAGACTGTCACTGACGCTTAGTGGGGATTTCATCAAGTAGAACTGGCCAAGGAAAGTCTCAAGCTCTCTACTTTTATCACGCCTTGGGGTTGGTACCAGTATCACATGATACCCATGGGCCACTGTTCCACCTCGGATGCCTACACGTCAATTCGATGATGCCATTCAAGAGATACCTTGAAAGTACAAGTATGTCAACGACACCCTTCTCTATGATGCAAGTGTAGAAGTGGCATTTTGGGACACCTACAACTTCTGGAGACGTTTGCAAGAAAAGGTATCACACTCAAGCCTGAAAAATTTCAGTTTTGTAGAAGACGAGTAGATTTCGTGGGCTTTAATTTAGGATGGGACTGCTATAAACTGGCAGAAGATAGCTTAGCAGCCATCAAGAACTTCTCCATGCCAACAAATCCAACTATCATTGACATCAGGTCATGGCATAGTTTCATGAACCAGTTAGCACCACTTATCACCACTGCACCCATCATGGCCCGTTCAAAGAACTCCTGAAGAAACCTGCAGGGAAACACATCTATTGGAAAGACCAGCTACAGACAAGATTTAGACAAGCACAGGATGCCATTTGCCAGCTGTCCATAGAAGGCCTTGCATACTATGATAAAGCCCATCCAATGGTAGCAATAACTGACTGGAGTAGGAAGGGATAAGTTTCATCGTCCCCCAACGATATTTCTTGTGTACCTCTGCCAAGTACCCCTTCTGCTGCAAAGGGGATGGAGGATTTACTTTATGTGGTAGCCATTATCTTACACCCGCCATTCCCTTGGAGAGGCAACAGAATGGTGTGCTCGTATGGTGGTAGTTGCCAAGAAGTCCAGCCAGCCTTGAGACACTGTCGATTACCAGCACCTTAATGCATGCTGCATGAAAGAGACATACCATACACCTGCACCCTTCAACATGGTATCACAAGTCTTGTCGAAGTCTTTCAAGACTGCCACCGATGCTTATTGGGGATTTCATCAAGTAGAACTGGCCGAGGAAGGTCTCAAGCTCACTACCTTTATCACGCCTTGGGGCTGAAACCAGTATTGCAGGGCACCCATGGGCCGCTGCAGTGCCTCAGATGCCCACGCGTCAATTCGATGGTGCCATTCAAGAGGCATCTTGGAATTGCAAGTGTGTCAACGACACTCTTCTCAATGATTCAAGTGTAGAGGTGGCACTTTGGCACACCTACGACTTCCTGGAGACGTGGGCAAGAAAAGGTATCACAATCAAGCCTGAAAAATTTGAATGTTACAGAAGAGGAATAGATTTCATGGGCTTTCATTAGGGATGAGAATACTATAAAGCTGCAGAAGCTAGCTTAGCAGCTATCAAGAACTTCTCCATGCCAGGAAAGCCAACAACCATTGACACCAGGTCATGTCAGTTTCGTGAGCCAGTTAGCACAATTTCTCACCACTGCCCCCATCATAGCCCCTGTTCAAAGAACTCTTGAAGAAACCTGCAGGAAAACATGCCTATTGGGAAGACCAACTACAGGCAAGATTTAAACAAGGACAGGATGTCATTTACCAGCTGTCCATAGAAGGCCTTGCATACTTAGATAAAGTTTGTCCTATGGTAGCAATTACAGACTGGAGTAAGGAAGGGATAGGTTTCATTGTCCTCCAGCAATATTGCTTGTGTGCCTCAGCCAAGTATCCCTTCTGCTGCAAAGGGGGATGGAGGATTGCTTTATGTAGTAGCCATTATCTTACACCTGCCAAGACGGGATTTGCAGCCATGGAAAGGGAGACTCTAGTGATAGTTTGGTGCATTAAGAAGGCTACAATCTTCTTATTAGGGTGCTCAAACCTCACTATCAGCACGCACCACCGCCAACTTGTCAAGTTTCTGGGTAATAAGGCCCTGGGAGACGTAGCTAACCCTAGGTTATTTAGGCTTAAGGAAAAAGCCCTGCAGCTCAAATTCAGTGCCAATGCCAGAAAAAAAAAAAACTGTGCCGCTGACTTCCAGTCATGGTTCCCTGCCCTTAGGACAACACCTGATGCAGACGACACCTTGCTGGTCAAAGGCCTAATGATTACAGTAGTTTCTGCTGCCACTGAAGCCCTAGACCATGACGGACACATCATGGATGACAAGATTAACACAATAAATTTTGAAACAATTGAAAATATATACTGTAACAGAAAATTTAATATGGAAGAGTTGGAAATGCTCTATTGAACAGCAATAAATCTGCTCCTGGAGGTGACAATATTTGTTTTGAGGTGATCAGGCATCTTAGCACCTTTGGCAAAGTCATACCTCTTACAGTTTTAATATAATTTATGGCTTCGAAATTTATTTCATGATAACTGGCGAAGTGCTATAATAACTCCTATCCCCAAACCTTGAAAGGATCCAAGTATTGTAAATAATTGCAGGCCAGTTTCTTTAACAAGTTGCTTATGCAGATTACTAGATAAAAGGGTAAATACTCGACTGGTGTAGCACATTCGAGAAAATAAAATTTTGACTCCCACTCAATTCGGGTCACAATGTAACATCTACATTGGATTCTCTATCCAACTTAGAAGACCACATACGCAGAGGATTTAAACGAAAACAAATTACCGTAGCTGTCGTTTTTGACATTGAAAAGGCATATGATACTACCTGGAGGTATGCAATATTAAAAACGTTACATAAAAACAGCATCCGTGGACATTTACCTAAGTTTATCCAAAACTTTTGACAAACTTTCTGACAGATCGCACTTTCCAGGTGAGAATTGATGATGTATTGTCAAGTACGACAAAACGTTTCCACTTGAAAATGATGTTCCACAAGGAAGCATCCTTAGTGGCACACTGTTTACTTTAGCAATAAATGATGATATCAGTAATAATCTACCTACTGGAATTAAAAGTATTGTTCAACATCTTGAATAAAACATGCAGAATAAATACTTAATAAAAGCATAATAAAAATAGATAAATGAGCCTCATATGTAGGCTTTAAATTTTCCATAGATAAAACTCAAGCAATCATGTTTTATAAGAATAAAAAGTGGATAAAAGGTGAAGAAATAGATTTAAAAATCACAAATCATTGGATACCAATTGGCCAAACAGCAAAATTTTTAGGAATAGTATTTGATATTCACTTGAACTGGAAAGCCCACATAACATACATGAAATCAAAATGTAAAAGAGCATTAAATCTAATTTAAAATCTACCGAACACTACTTTGGGGGCCGATGAACATACCCTTAGTGTTCTGTATAAGCAACAGTGATGTCTATCATTAATTATGGAAGCGAAATATATGGCTCAGCATCAGACACAATGCTGAAAACGTTAGTCCAGTTCACAAAGAAGGCCTTAGAATATGTTCAGGAGCCTTTGGATAATCACCAAAGTCATCTTTACAAGTTGAATGTGGTGAACTACCTCTGTCCCTCTATAGAGAGCTAGTAACAATGAAAAGTGCTCTAAGAATTCACACAACTGATTCTCCAACAAAAAAAATTTTCTGAATTAAAAGATGTATTTATAAACAATCATCCACCTCCTTTCCCTGTTAGAGCTAGAAGACTGCTTGAGTCACTGAATATAAATACACAGTTACCTTCAATAGTAAAACTGCCTCCTCCTTGGACAATGAATAAAATGAGAATTTGCACACACTTACAATATTTTTCAAAAAGTTACTCATATACCCCACAACACCATAGACAACCTACAATAGAGCATAACATACGGTAAGCCGAAAATGGCCACATTATACAATATACGTACATGGCCCTAAATCACAATATAGAGTGGGATATGCTGCAGTATCCAAAGACAAAAAGTATCAATTCTCTCTACCTGATAATGCTTCAATATTCACAGCAGAGTTTTGTGCAATTGCATCAGCCATAAAAATTAAAGAAACATCACTCAATAATTTTGTGATTTTTGGTGACTCGAGAAGCGCTATAGAAGCTTTTCAAAACTTCAAACTCAAAAAATACTATTGGACGACAAATTAAGTTATTACTCCGTAAGTTATATAATAATGGGAAAAATGTAAAAATGTGTTGGACCCCTGCCCATGTGAGGACGAAATGAAATGAAGAGGCTGATAAAGCAGCCAAAGAAGCAACCCTTACGACAAGATCAAATGTTAATATCCCTGTTAAAGAATATGTAACATATAAAAATAGGTATAAATAAATGGCAATATATACGGAATGAAGAACCTGAAAATTATAAATTAAAACAAATAAAACCTGGTATTATAAAATGGAGTACATCATGTCACACACACACACACACACACACACACACACACACACACACACACACAAGTAATTCTGACACTTCTCCGAACAGGTTATACTTGGCGAGAACACGGACACTTGATGAGCAGCCCACATAACCCAGCTCCCGAATGCTCAGAGTGCAAAGTGATAATCTCGGTTAAACATGTATTGTGTGAATGTCCAAAATATAACCAACAACGATTATCAACTTTTGGAAATAAATCAGTGAGAGAAATTTTGTCAGAATCTTCTACATTTTCAGTCATTTCAATTTTAATATTCACGAAGAAATGTAAAATATAAAAAGTAAATAATGAAAATACGAAAACTCTTTCAAAAACAACAAAATTTAAAAATTTTACTTAACGCATTCTATTTTAATATTTTTTTAGCGTGGGTATGTATGGAAATATGAGTAAATATATTTATTGTGTGCGTGTGTTACAGTGTAGAAGCATATGCCTTTGTGCAGTTTTCAGTTCCATTTTCATTCACTCGTCACCACACCGAATGACCTATTTGGTTCCAGTGCTTTGGCCTCTGGCCTAGACCCGGTATTTCATTCAAATAATAATAATAATAATAATAATAATAATAATAATAATAATAATAATAATAATAATAATAATAATAATAATACTGGTTTTTAGACCATGCCAGAGGTTGCTTTTGATTTTTTTTTTTTTTTTTTTTTTTTTTTTTTTTTGAGGGTACAAAGGCATTAACTTAAGAGTTTTTACGCCACGCCAAAGGTTGCCTTTGATTAAAATTTTTTTCCGGGCGTTACAAAGGCATTAATTAATATTGTAACATTCCGGCATCTCGCCCAGTAGAGGTTAGAAAGTGCAGTTACATTTATTTGGAAAATAAGAAAAAAGAGAACAGGAAAAGATTGACAGTTACCTGTCAGCAAGTTGCTCTGGTATGCTGATGCTGATTTTTATCCCGATGTTTGCCCCTATCATTCTGTTTGCGTTACATTGGCCATATCTAGCAGTGAAGAAGAAGCTTGCTTTATGCCTTCAGGAGAACAAAATATTTACTACGTTCCAACACTGGTGGGGAAAGACTTTACGGTCTCCCGCTAATGATTGTCCACCATGCCCTGAAAAAAAAAAAAAAATGAAGTGGGAAGAAACAGTGGAACTTTTCGAGAAACGCCCTGAAACGAAAATGTTTAATAGCAATGTAACTTGACTAAATTTCGAGTAGTAGATATATTTGTAAGAGAATTACCCTTTTAAATTCAGTAATTACTAGGAAGCAATCCTTAATCTGCTTATGACTTACTGACAAAGTATTTAGAAGGATTTAAGAAATACATAATCCTAAGTACTTCAAAGCATAAAAGGTTTTGAATATTTATAACAAATAGCTTATAGCCTGGTTTGCTGAAGGCGATACGGTAATGTCTGTTCAAATTTAGCTTCGGAAAAATGGTTTACTGGTTATTCAGACTTAGCCAGAAAAAGCCTCTGAATGTATCAGAAAGGATCTCGAACGGTTTGACTTCTGGGTGATTTAGATGACGACTATACTCCACCCTTATCTATCATGGACCAAAAACCTCTTCTAAACCCTCATAACCACCCGTGACAAGTTTTCATCGCCCGAAAACCATGCTTGACATTTAGCAAAATCTACGTTTTACGAAATAAGTATTTTATTCCGCTCTGTGTTTAAGTATATTTTATTTACACGCACACAATTTGGTATAAACAGAGCAATGTATTTCCAGGAATTGGTTTATCAGTACCTTTAAAACAGTTCTTATATATATGCTGTGTTTCACAAGGTTCCAGTTTACCGCATTGTACAAAAAATCTATACAACAATTTCCCCCATGAACGCGTTCTTAGATTATATGGTAGCATTTAGGTGATTTATTAATGTCTTTCTATTTTACATCTTAGCACGAAAAGATGCTGCTACATACGTATTAAACCATAGCAAAAACTTCTACATTGGTAAAGATTGGTAAAAGAATGTAAAACCCTATGATTTTGCAACACCTTTTAGGCGAGGGGGGTCAGTCACCTTATTTTTCAATCTGTGTAACATAAAGTTTATAAACCTATCATTATTTCTGTCACAGAAAATCGTAAATGTCATAACAATTTACATTTATATTGCGAACAAACATGATTTTACATTTATGAAGTGTACCATAAAATTATTCTCTGTGAGACCATATCGTTTATAAAAAACGGTCACTTTGCTTTTTCGCGGTAACTACAGCAATTCAGTGAATACACTCGCTCCCGAGATGTTAGATGTCTAATGCCTCTTCCATTCTGTTTATCCCGGATTTTTAAACAAATGTTCCAGATTGCCAACTTGGAGGAATAGACGATGCTAGTCAGTAAAGGAGTTCAAATGTTCCCATATGAATGCACATACAAATTCGCAGGTGCTATCTAGGTTCCGAGGTCAAATCTTGGACAGTCGACTCATTCAAGACTAAACCTGAACGTGAATATGTTAACAAGAGTCATCAATACTGAAAAATACACTTTAGAAATAATGTTAATTCTTATCCGAACCATCTACGGTAAAACTAAAGACTACTACCGCGCCCCTCTGGTTTGGTATCTATTAGTTTATGTGCAATATGGGCGCCGTGTTAAGTACCAGCCTCTTGGGGATGAATGAATAAACATCAACAAAAGACAGTCAATATCTTAAACATAAAAAGACACAAGAATTAAAAATAAACATAAAGAAGAGGCATTAAATATCCCGGTCGGCAACTGGGGAAACCAGGCCCCGGAAATAGTTTTCAGTTTTACCCAGTCTGCTATTCAGAACATATTTCCTTCACAAAGAATTGCAACAAAAAGTGCGTTTCTAACGTCACCCGATACGAATAGAAGTTAACAGTTACTTCAGTGATTGAATTTTGCAAGTGCTCCCTTTTTCCTAACTGCACAGTTTCCAAGACAATTTCCTCGGCCACACATCAAACACCTAGTTGGGGGTTTGTGCTGTCTTGCACTTCACGTGGTGCACTGTCGACATTACTAAAGGGGGATTTGCAGCGAACCTAGCTGTACCCACTATTTAGCCTTTCACATTACTTCTATTCACGCTTCCTCTCTTCACTTTTGTTGTCTAACACATCTCACTTCTGTGCCTTAATGCAGCTGCGGAATTCTCTCCCAGTTTCACCATAAGTTCCTTGTACTTCATTACCTTTATTTTCTGGATTTCCGTATCTTGCTGTCTAACCCCTCCAACTCCCTCTTTTCACTATCTTATGCGCTGAATGGCCGAGTGTCCCAGAACTTGGACTGACAGTCGAAATTCCTAATCACGAGTCAAACATTGCCTTGACCAATTTTTTATTGCGAACATACATATATTATTATGCTGAAAAACAAAAATTCCATTGTGATGCTTTTTGTTGTACACTTTTTCTTTGGGCCTTGTGTGGACTTCGCCACCGGGGCCTGATCTATATTACATAGGTGTTAGGTATATTTAGCTGTCAAGGAGAAATACAGACGAGGAAAAATCTTTCGGTTAATGTAAGAAAAATGCGATAATAAATCTATATTTCGACTGGAATTGTTTAAGCTAATGTTTGTCTTTAATGATGATAATGGAAAATAACAAGGCTATTGGATTAAATATATTACAGTTTAATCTCTTGCGACCTGTTATTTAAATTTCAATACGCGTTAGCTGACATATTTAAGTACATCTCTTTTATATGAAATCTAAAATCTCATTATGCATTCAGAGGCCGAATCAGCGGCAAGCCTCTTTATTCCGCAGACTATAATAATACTATGTTATGCGTTATGTGATATGTTTCGTATCATGTCTTTTTAATCTGTATAATGTGAAAGTTTTCGATGCGCCTCCAACAGACTTTTGGGCGGTGGTGTGGGGGGGGGGGGAACCAAAACGTAAAAGGCGAAGACGGGCAAAGAACATCAACACAATTTTCCTCTGAAACTCCGGGAATACTGTCCATATGCAAAGATATAATGAATTCAACAAGAAATATAATACATATTAATTTGGTATTAGCAAGCATAGCCCACCTCATCACAATCAAAAAGATAACCTTTTCACACTGATACAGGTAGTATATATATATATATATATATATATATATATATATATATATATATATATATATATATATATATATATATATATATATATATATATATCAGTGCAAAGGTGGACCATGGAAACGTACTAAATTCAGCATAATTCTTTATATAAAACGTTTCGTAATAACTTTACTACATCATCAGGGGACCTGTTAAATAATGAATAAAATTACTCAAAAAATTGCTCTAAAAATCAATAAAATTCATAAAATACAGCACAGTTAGAATATCAGATAAAAAAACAGTAAAAAACATAAACGACGTAAAAGCAAGACCAAAGACCGCTAACATCATAACATCAAGTTTACCGTAGAAAAAGAGGTGAATAATCAGTTGCCTTTCCTAGACGTTCCTGTTACTAGGGAAA
This sequence comes from Macrobrachium rosenbergii, assembly GCA_039081455.1. Classification (NCBI taxonomy): domain Eukaryota; kingdom Metazoa; phylum Arthropoda; class Malacostraca; order Decapoda; family Palaemonidae; genus Macrobrachium; species Macrobrachium rosenbergii. The sequence continues at coordinate 12,947,392 of JANJGK010000048.1, forward strand.
ATGGTTCTTTTAATACTTCTGTTTTTAGAAAGAAAACTTTTGCTGGTTTAGGGTCCAATTACTATAGTTCCTGTTTCTATGATTTTAAACTTAAATCTATTTTTACTTCCTCCCAGTGGAGTTTTTTATTACATCGAATTGGCAGTCCTTCCACCAAGAAATTAGTTTCCTTTCTGAATATTTTATGAATAATTGCTTCCCAACAGACCTTGTGTTTTAAAAAGCTCCGTATGTTCCTTAACAAACAATTCATTAATATCGCCAAACCTTATACAGTACCAAAATTATCTTTTTATGCCAAATTTCCTTTTTTACATGATGATTCTTTTCGACAAAGGTTCGCACAAATTGCTCATAAACATTATGGTGCCATTAATCTAAAATTAATCCAAAAAATCCACTAACGATTTGTTCATTTTTCAGATACAAAGATCGATTAAACTCGCTTTTGACCTCTAACGTGGTATATTAAGTATACTTGTCCCTAAGTGTAACTCTGGGACATATGTCGGATCCACGAGGAGGTTACTGAGGGTCAGAATCGACTCTCATCCGGGATTAAGTTATCGTACTGGCTTTAGGCTCTCCAACCCCGAACATTCAAGCATAAGAAACCACTCAAAAAACTGTTAAACATATTTTGATAGAAGTGATTTCTGTATCATAGGCCAAACAACCAATACATACGAACTGCCCATTCTGGAATCATTATTTATTAAACAACTGGTTCCCTAGTTAAACACCCAGACCTCCTTCACACAGCTCTACCTGAGTTAACTTTTTATTTATGCATCCTGTCTTCTGCCTTCTTTGTATAAGGTTGTTTAGCGGTCTTTGGTCTTGCTTTTATGTCGTTTTTGTTTTTTTTTGTGTGTTTTTTTTTTATCTGGCATTCTAACTGTGCTGTATTTTAAGAATTTTGTTGGTTTTTAGAGCAATTTTTAGGGTAATTTTATTCATTATTTAACAGATTCCCTGATGATGTAATAAAGTTATTACGAAACGCTGGAAACTAAGAATTATGCTGAATTTAGTACGTTTCCATGGTCCACCTTCGCGCTGATGTGTCCTGCTGGCCGTCGCCTACTTCTGTTTATATATATATATATATATATATATATATATATATATATATATATATATATATATATATATATATATATATATATATGTATATATATATAATATATATATATATATATATATATATATATATTATATATATAGATAGATAGATAGGTAGATAGATATTTGCCAATATGAGACTCTTTTTAAATTTATTTATGTTTTAGTTTCCCATTTTTATTAATTACGGCGTCAATAACCTTGGTGTTGTGACGCCAGTTTTAGCAGCCATAATCAATCAATTTCGCGTTGCGGCATATCTGCTTTGAATAGTCATTAAGATGATGGCTACGTCGCTTACCAGTGCATTTTAGCGTAGCACCTTTTGGAAGAAATAAATGTCCTTCAACTTCACCGGGAACGTTCCTAAGGAAAGTAAACTTGTGTGTGCAAGAAGGAAATGAAGAGAATATCAACAGTGCATTTCCGTCTTGCACACATATGCTTAGTTTACTGAGGAAGGTTCCCGGTGGGGGGTAAAGAACATTTATTTCTTCCATAAGGGGCTGCGCTAAAAATAACAACTTTATCTGACCGTAAATGCAATGAAATTATATTCCAGACAGTTCAAGAATAATCACCACCAGGAAAGTTTAAATGTAGAGGAAAAGTCATGGCAAAAGCGTTTCCTTTCACAGGAAAAATACGAGCTCTCTTGCTTCTCAACCTGTCTCATTGGACATTTATTATAAGAAAAATACTTGGAATGTTAATATTTATTTTCATTAAAATACTATTTAAAAACTGCCTTGAAATCATTGTTGCCAAGACTCATGTTTTAATTAGGAGAAAAAGTAAGCAGTCAATTATTAATCTGATTTTCTTCGCGTGCTGATGGCTCTCGAACAGCAACAGACTTTTGATTTCCCCATGTTGGGCATTTAATGAGGTAATGGAAGCATTAAAGACAGAAGGTATTTCTGTCAAATCAACAACAGGAAATATGGAGGCTTTATTAGAATTGAAGAAACTGAACTTTACATCAATCGAAGAAATTGAAAGCAGTATTAGGCAGGGGTAGGAAAGGGGAACTACAGGAAAGGGTTTCCCTCTGGTTTTCCTATTTTTCTTTCTTTTTCTTCTCTCTCTGTTGGTGTAATATAAGGCATTCCCTTTAATCATAGTTTTCGCTGCTCTCCAAGTCTTGGTTCTGTTGTGTCTCTGCTTCCTTACTTTGTCACAAGGCTTTCATTCCTTTTCTATATGCTCCCTGATGTGGGTTACGAAGTACAGTACATTTCCACATCTTAATGTTTTCCTCTTTGTCCATTTTCATTCTCGGTGTTATATACAGTGGCACCTGTTCGTCACGCTCTCCTGGGCTGGTAGCCTGTTGAAGATCATCGGACGCAAGGCCACCATACGTTTGATTGGCCTGCTTAGCAGACATAGCCTTCCAATTTCTAAAAGATCTGTTGACGGCGTTGGGTGTTTCTTCATTAATTTCTTTCGTTTTCGTGGACGTAGCTTTATCTTCGCAGTTTTATGGCTGTTAGACGATTTTGCTGCACAATATACGTGGGAGGTCACTGTCTGCTTCAACTGGCTCTTTTTTCATGCAGTCTGGTTGTTTTCTTGGTTCCATCATACCCAATGGTCACCAATCCAGGCAATTATCCTCGATGACTTCGCTGATCATTTGCTGCGGTTGTCACTCCGCTCTTTTTCCTCCTCCTCCTCCACCATATTATTTATTATTATTACTCTATTGTAATAATATTGATAACGTAAAACAAAAAAGCGTTTTAACAAAACACTAGTCGTGAAATTGAAGCTTCGGTGAAAAATGACTCAAAGTTACAAAGACAGACAAATAAGTGCTTAAGTAAATGAAGCCTTTAAACAGGATTTTATATCTTACTGACTTTAACTATCCGCTGGAAGCTCAGTCACCGAAAGAAAAGTGTGTACTGGCGGATTTTCCTTCTTACTAAAGAGAAAACTATTTAAAAAAAAAATACCAGAACTGCAGAGTAAAGCAGAGATTTCAGCATTGTTATAGTGATAAGGAGGAATATCCAAAATTGTTGACCCTCGTGCTTGTATTTTGCACAAGCTATCTGTGGCACGGCTCAGCTGGTCTAAACGATGAAAGACGACTTCCACACAAAAGTCCTTAATCATTTAGAAAGGAAAATACATACAGAACTTTTTATGGTTCATCCTTTTGAAGCTTTTATTCTCGGATAGCTTCATCAGATTCATCCGGAGAAAGAGACGAACACCCGTTTGTAATCACATTTGAACTCTGAACTTCAAAACACTGGCTCTAAAAAAAAGAAAAATTTGAGACTGGCTTCAGCATTTTTGCTAGTGCATGAAGTAATTACCCCATACGCTCTTTTGCAGAAAATGAGATTTCATATTATGAACTGCTAACTTGATTGACACTTCAGAGTGAGATTTGAATTCTATTTATACTGAATAATCAGAACTAAATTACGGAAACTAAGGGAAAGGTGCAGATTATCTTATCCTAATAATCAGAACTAAATTAAGGAAACTAAGGGAAAGATGCAGATTATCTTATCCTCTTTAAATATTTCTTGAATTCTTAATTTATGATGTTTTCATTTGCCATTTGTAGTTATCAACCCAAAAATTTCCGGATGATGGTATGAATCGTGCTCACACTGCATGATGTAATAAGTAAAGGGTAATAATTCAGTATAAAGATTCTGGTAACAAGAACAGCACGTGCTGCCCCTTAACGGCACACCCAGCATGTAAGAGACAGACTTGCTACTATTGTTTTCCTAAGCCAAACAATACTAATGGATATCCAAGGGATTCAGTTATTAAAAATTAGTACATACGCAGAAGGAGCTTGCAATAAGAGACAGCATCTCACGAGATTGGGCCCAACCGAGAACGAGTTTGCGAATAAGACTTGAGAGAAGAAAAAGGCTATATCCGAGAAGTAAAATAGCTTGCATGTGAACGAGAAAGACAACAAGAGATCTGATGGAGGCTGCAGATGAAAAGACGGCTTTTTGAAGAGATAAGTAAATCGCCGGTTTAAAAACTTCGACTACAACAGAAAAAGCCAGGTCAGGTCAGGTGAAAATACTTCAAAGCTTATAATGAGAACAGCTTAAGCTATAACAGGCAATTTAGCCATAAAGACTTTATGCAGACTCTGTCTAAAGACTAACAAGAGTAAAAAAACCACTGCCCTAGGATTCCTTTGTTTCTGAATGGATGACTAGATATAAAGGCAGATTTCCGGTTGAATCGTGAAACTTAGCAAATTTTATGTAGTTAATTAAATGACAGTTTTGCCCTCCAGTTTTTTTTTCAATAATATCCAAAATATACCAAAATTACTTTGCGCCAATACTTTCTTTTACAGTTGATGTTGTATCTTTCAGACAAAGAATTTTGTTAAATAAGACAAAACTGCTAATAGTGTTTACCAAAACTGCATGCATTAGGTTCATAACTTCCCAGTGATATCATAAGTATAAACACTCAAAGAACCTTGCAAGAAAACTATCTAAATGTCTCCATCGGAGAGAAATTCAAGTTGCAACCAGACCATCAACGAAAACTTTAAGCCAAATAAATTACTTAGTTCATGGACCTGGTGGAAGATAGTACCCAGGAACTTACATGAGAGAGAGAGAGAGAGAGAGAGAGGGGGGGGGGGACACTAACTTTGAGCTCAGAACTAATATGCATGGCAAATATTTGCACTGCGTGCTTCAGACCATAGAAGTGCGTAGTGAAATTCTGGAACACGACATTTAAAATCACTAACAAAAACTGCTTTGAATCAACCGCAGAAATATTGATGTCTGACAACGTCATAAGTAGAGAAGCCAATCACAATGTCCTTCAACAACGTCATGAGCATAGAAGGCAATCACAGTGTCCTTCAACAGCATCATAAGCTTAGAAATCAATCGCAATGTCCTTCAACAACGTCATAAGCATGGAAGCCAGTCACAATGTCCTTATTCATATTAAATATATCTCTCTCTCTCTCTCTCTCTCTCTCTCTCTCTCTCTCTCTCTCTCTCTCTCTCTCTCTCTCTCTCTCTCATGTAACTTCCTTGTTACGCAAACCAAATAAGTAAACAAAATCATTCCCTTTATGATTTTCTCGCCTTAAACTGCCATTTTTTCTTCTTGGCTATCTTTCCTTTTCTTCACTATTCCCAACTGTAATTGTCCCTCTGTCGTATGTGATACATGGCATCTCAATCTCCAAACCATGTAGTCTGTTGTTAGCAAATTATTTTTCGCTAGTGTATTAGGGAAGAAACTTTTCCATGCAAACATTAACAATCGCGCAGGTACATACCCAGGCATAATGTATCCATAATGACATGGACCTTTGTACTTTTGATATAAATGCTACTACTCTACCGATATTACGCATACAACTGAATCTTTTAATGTGCATACATTACTGTTAGTTTCTTCGTAATTTCTAATGACAAACGAGGCATGGACACATTGTCGCTGAGAACACTGGAGCAAGGAAGCAACAGGCGCTATAATCGATATGATATTATAACAATGCTATCGAGACAGCGCATCTTTGTTTCAGGTCCGTATTTAATCTAAATTTGGATCCTAGTCTAAATTCAGTCTGCACCAAATTCCAAATTCATTTTAAATTCCGACCTACAGTATATCTAGCTGCCAAAACTAATCAAGCCTGGCATCCAACTGAAATTAAATGTAGATTTCAATCCAGATTAGATCTTGAAGACGAACTGAACTCATTCTAGATCTCGGTCAAAGAAAATCTCAACCTCCGTCCCAATAAAATCCTGATAGCATGAATCCAAATGCTAAAGGAATCCGGCCAAAGTGAACCCAGATCCAGATCTAAATTAAATATGAATCCCAACAAAAATTACCTGAATTTAAATCCGGACGTCCAATGCTAAAGCTATGAGAGACCAACTAAGAGAAAATTCCTCCAAAATACGCATGTCAGACATTTGTTACAATCATTTATCAAGTAGTTGCTATTTGTTACCAACATCTGACCTTTGAACTTGAAAGAAAAGTAATTAATGATACATGAAAAAATGTTCTCCATAATATTATGTGATCCTGTGTCACTTTATTTATAAGGGAAAAAACCAGCAAACTTTCAAAACTGGCAGACATTATGCATTCACGCATTTTCATGTAATTACTTATATATGATAATTTTGTCCGTTCCAGTGTTCTTCGACAATATCCAAAATATGCCAAAATTCCTTTTTACCGGGAGCGTAGAAAAGGGCATTAGATAGTGACTGCTGAGCTTGATATTTCGCCAGCAACAGCGGGTTTCAAGGAGCATGGAGATTTTCTGCGAATCACCATTCTCTTAAAACTTTTCAAGGTTCAAAATCATCTAATATTACTAAGCCTTTGAAAATAGATTTTCCACATTTTCTGGTAAAGACAAATCGTGCAAAATAACTTTTGTGAGTTAAGAGCAAATTCTACGAGTGTGAATCACTGGGAATAGAGTTCAACCAGAGTGAAACCTAAGTTATCCTCTATCCAGAAAAATCTGTTATGGGAATGAACGATTTCTTTGTCGTTGTCGTTTGTTGAGAAGCAAATTAACTATAGAACAAATGACATTACTCCCCTCAACTACATAGCAGAAATTGGCAATCCAAGAGGTCATGGATTAGTGAATTTTTTATTTTTGTACAAAATTTATTCTGGGATCTCCCTAGAGTTCCTCATTGGGAGGTTGGGTATCGTTCATAGCTAGCACTCTGCTCGTCCCGCGTTCGATTCTCCGACCGGCCAATGAAGAATTAGAAGAATTTATTTCTGGTGACAGAAATTCACTTCTCGTTATAATGTGGTTCGGATTCCACAATAAGCTGTAGGTCCCGTAGCTAGGTAACCAATTGGTTCTTAGCCACGTAAAATGAATCTAATCATTCGGGCCAGCCCTAGGAGAGCTGTTAATCAGCTCAGTGTTCTGGTTAAACTAAGGTATACTTAACTCTGGGATCTCCCTGATTTCATTTTTCCCGACACTAAACTTCCTTAATCTTTCAAGAGGCTAAGGGTCTATCGTTTCTTTGGAGTTTTGGTCTGCGCTTTCTTATTTCTGTGAAGCTTAGTTTGTCACCTTGAATTCTGAATACAAGTAATAAACAAGAAAAGGACAGAAACAAACATGGTTCTAGTGGATACTTATTGTCGTCAGACACTAAAGATATGCATCTGATTTATTGAAACACTGAAACTGTACAGAGACAATTGGACCAAAAAATCCACTGAACTAAATGACGTGAAACCAACTGAGGAGCTGGATGATGGTGAAGATGAAAACTGATAATTATGACGAAAAATATGCAAATTAAAAAGCAAAACATGAATCACGCTACTGAAAGAAATTTATTTATCTATAAATGCAACATGCCACAGACTTTATAAGAGTAAATGATGCTCTGCATAGAGGAGAGCGAAGAACATAAAATTTTGCTCTTTTGCAATATAGGCAAACAGCTGCCAAACCTTAATATTACTGCTCTCTATTTCCGAGGCCAAAAGAGTTTTACACTTTGATTCCAATTTTCCACCTCACCAAACAACTTTATTTTTACACAGAGTTAAAAAGTGAATTTTTTTTTTCCCTGTGAAATCTCTCCTTTGATTCACTGCAATGAAAAATATATTCCTTTTGATATTTCCTCTCAAAACATATTGCAAGGAAATGATTAAAACTAACTTTTTTCATGTCAAGTTGGAAACTTTCATATTCAAGGCCTCGAAATAATGCTAAATGTGTATATACACAGCTCTCTTCCTCCATCTCCTTACAGACACACCCTATATATATATATATATATATATATATATATATATATATATATATATATATATATATATATATATATATATATACACACACACACACACATACACTAAGTGACCAACCCGGCACTGCCCAGGAAAACTCTGAATGAAAAATAATAAAATCTCTCTCTCTCTCTCTCTCTCTCTCTCTCTCTCTCTCTCTCTCTCTCTCTCTCTTTCTTTCCTATTAAGATAGTTGCTTCAGTTACATTGCCCAACATTTTTTACATATTATATTTCACCACTTCGCCCCCCATTCCTATCGGGGCTGAACTTGAACTTAAGGGCATTGGGAGTGTGTCTGTTCATCCCAGCAACCTCAAAAACTATAGATTAGACACTAATATCTGTCATTTTGTACATTTTATTTTCAACCCTTCTCATCCTCCTTGCTATCAGGGCTGAACTTGGACTTAAAGGGCATCGGGAGCATTACTATTCATCTCAGTGACTTAGAAAACTATGACCCCCTCGATGTGGGACCACCTTGACGTGGCGAGGGCGCTCTTGAACCCCAGGAATTTGTTCCCTGGTTTAAGTCCAAGAGTCTCATATATAATCATATGTTTGTTTGGATTAATTTTGTGGAAATTCCCACTTTTGCTAAAATTTATGGGACCTGTTAAATAGGGAAAGATATCATAGCTGAGATTGGCTTTATATCCGAAGCTAAATAGTGGGAATTGTGGTAGGACCATCAACTGCTTGATAATGTTTGGACCTAAGAGTTAACAGATTGATAGCTCAAAGGCAGAACTATTCTCTAGGACTGGACCACAGATTCCAGGGGGTTCTGGTTCTAGGGATAGGACTCTTGGCATTCTATCCAGTTTGCCCTTGATGTGATTAGGATGGGGGAAATTGTATTCTTGTAATACTCTCAGTCCTAGCAAGTGGGTTTGTCTTACACTTGGGCCACTCTAATCATGTTTTGCCATCCCCTTGTGGGGTAGGGTAGGGTAGGGGGTAGACATTTGGTAGTTGGTTCTCACTTGTGCCATTGGTGGAAGAATAAACCCCATGAAAAGCTGATATCTTTTTAAGATTTTTAGGTTTATTTTTTTTCCCTCTCAACTCTCTATGTTTGGTAGTTATAGGAATTCGAGTACCCCTTGGCCCTTTGATGACACTGTTTTGGCACTGTTGACAAACAATGGACCGGTTGTGAATGACTCTTGTGACAACTCCATTGACCCAAAAATTGTAAATAATATAGATAAGTCTGACAAGCCCACAAATCCAGTGGTATATGCTCCTGATAAGAAAAAGTATCCAGAAAAAGAAGTTTCTAATTCCACATCATCAAAAAAGGAAAACTTGAAGAAAGTCACAACTAACAAATATAATGTTCTCCATCTTACTTCCTTGCCATTGGATACTGATTATGAGATCATAACCAGAATGTTTGAATGCCATGGAGTAATAAAGGAAATCAAGATGAATTTTATGGAAGAAAATGAGGAATGGGAGGCTTGGATCTCTTTCACAAACAGTGAAGAGGCCATCCATGCAAGCTGCAACTTGCATAACATCAAGTTAAATGAATCAAATATCAAAGGGGGCCCTCTGTGAGAAGGCTCCTCAGAAACTAGAATCTTATAGACCCAGTGACTGGTATGCAAAAAAGATCCTGCAAAATCTGGATCGGAAGGTGTAAAATAAAAGGAAACCAAAACCCCCTGTGTGACTTCTGACAACTGCTCAAGTAGAAAATTATAATTTTTTTTAAGACCAGTAGATATCTTCAGAAGATAGTAGGTTTCATTAAATCTGGAGACATTACACGATTTGGAAAGAAGTCTGTCTTAATTCATGCAAAGCCAAAGAGACAATCTGTCATGCTCAGTCATTTAAAAACAGATGAGGAAATTGCCATGGACATCAAGTCTCACCTTAACTTTAGTTATGGCAGAGGAATGGTATTTAATAGAGATTTGCATGATTTTAACAAAGAAGAAATTCGAGATATGTCCCCGAAAGAAGTCTGGAAGGTACATAAGGTTCCCAAAACTTGAATGGTTATATTGACCTTTGAAGATCCAAAAATACCTCTGTATGTAGACATAGCAGGGGAAAGAGTAGGAGTTAAGCCCTTCAAACAGAAGCCCTTGCAATGTTTCAACTGTTTCAAATTTGGACACCCCTCTAAAGCCTGTAAAAATGATAAAGTATGCAATAACTGTTCTAGAGCTAAGCATGGAGACTGCACGCTTGATGCAAAATGCTTAAATTGTGGTATAGACCATAAAACTAGTGAGAGGATATGTCCAAACTTCAAAATTGAAGAAGCAACCCTTAGCAAGTCTAATGCAGAACACATCACTGTTGGGTATGCCAAACGTCTAATGAACACAATGCGAAATTATGCCAAAGCATTAAAAGAAAAACCTAATTTTCTCTTGCCAACAAATTCACCGTCATCTAAGGCTGAAAGAGGGTAATCCAGGCCTACCAAACTACTGTCAGAGGAAAGGAAAGAGCATGTGAAGGCAAGCTCACTACTCCAGAGGGTTTGACCAACACCCCTCAAGGCAGATGCACTGCCTTCTTTACAATCTTCCCCTCCCCCATAGACAAAGCTATGTACCTCTCTAGGGCAGTATCTCTGCCTAACTTAGGAGAGGACAAACATTCTAAGGAGCTACCAGGGACACCAATAGAGGGGGAGGTGTCTAGACCAGGTAGCTCCCCATCCTACCTTAAAAGAGAGAGACCTCCATCACTCTCTCCCTAAGGTCATAAAACCAAAATATCCAATAGATATGAAGTCATTTCTTCAATTGGCAATGAACTAAATGACAATGTGGATTAAGAGGGGAGTTGCCATTATTCCTGAGAGCATTTTTAACACAGACACTTTCAGGTAAGAGTAGGTAATACTCTGTCTGAAAGAAAATGCCAACTAGAAGGAATCCCTCAAGTTAGCATGCTCGGCATTACTCTGTTTGCCTTGGCAATAAATGGCATTTCTGCAATTATTCCTCATATGTCCTTCATACAATTTTTGTGGATGATATTTCCATATCGTTTTTTTGGAGCAAGAATGTCCACAGTTTAGAGAAAACTTCAGTTGACAATTGATCGAACAACCAAATGGGCAGATTTGAATGGCTTCAAGTTCTCAAACAGCAAAACTGTTGCAGTTCATTTCTGCCACATTCGTGGACTACATCCCAATGTATATCTTAAAGGACAAAGAATCCCATGTG
>JANJGK010000048.1:12958656-12963656 GCA_039081455.1 Macrobrachium rosenbergii
GACGTCCAGCAGACGACCTTTTTACAAACTAACAAGCAGCGGTGTGACGGTGTCGCTGACTTAGCTAGCGCTGCGTACTACAAGGAACGGACTGTCATTTAGTGTGTTTAGCTAACATAACCCTCACGTATTCTACCATACGATAGGCACAATTTGTAAATAGCCCCCGGTCCCGGGTACAAAAAATCTCCTGAGGTTAAACTGAAATAGGAAATTGTAACAAGAACCCTGAATCAAACTGGAAAGATTACAGAACATTGTAACATATATATATATATATATATATATATATATATATATATATATATATATATATATATATATATATATATATATATATATATATATATATATATATATATATATATATAAGCTTAAGCTACAAACGTCCTTTAATATCCAATTCGCTCTACCTCAGAAATATATTTTCATATATGTTACCCGAAGGGGAATTTTTTTAGTTCGTCGTCTCGTGGGCCGTGTGGTAACATATATGAAAATATATTTCCGAGGTAGGCGAATTGGATATTAAAGGACGTTTTTCAGCTTATGCTTATACATATATATATATATATATATATATATATATATATATATATATATATATATATATATATATATGTATATGTATGTATACACATATATACAGTATATATATATATATATATATTATATATATATGCATGGGCATATTTAAAACCTTGCTTTTCTCTAAGGTGTAAGAAAAATTAAATAGTTAATTGGATTTCAGTATATGATTCTGTAATTCAGAACAGCATAAAAATATTTATGATAAGAAACAGTTTTCCAAGACCAGCAAATTTTGCTTTGATTATGGAGGAGAGGAAATGAGGTTCACCTGCAGCGAAAAATCTTTTCATTAATGGTAATTCGACGCGAATATATTATGAAAAAAAGGATTTTGTTTCTCTGATAATAATTGCCATTTAACCTGTCACGAAATAAAACCATACTTACGTATTAACACAGATTTTACAAAAACTTTCAGGCCCCCATAAGTATTGAGATGTGAAATGATAAAACTGAACATAAAGTACTATATATTGAAACTTGGAAAATGAGATTCAAGCTGATGAAGAAACTGTAACTGATCAGTATAATCTGCAGAAATGATGGAAATAGTGAGATGACTTATTCAAATAATCAAATATTACCAGAGGCTATGGCATGAACTTGATATTGCGAAAAATATTGTAACAAATACAATGATTGAGGGAACACGACGCAAACGGACACGCACGCAGTCACACACACACACACACACACACACACACACACACACACACACACACACACACACACATATATATATATATATATATATTATATATAATATATATATATATATATATATATATTTATATATATATATATATATATATATATATATATATATATATATATATATATATATATATTCAAAAGCAACGTTTCGCTCTTAAGTTAAGTTACACATCAGCGTGAGGCAAATTAAAAATATTTTTCCTATCAGTCGAGTATTATCCTAAGTACACACAAGAGAGTATATGTACTAATAATCCCTTGGCTCACTTTATACACAAAACGTAGGGGGGCTGTCGTGCCAAGTAGCCATGCAAAGCACACATGTCGTGACAGGAGGACCAATACAAGGCCGCATGGGTTCGTGATAAACAAACCGTTGCCATGGTGACGGAGCAACCAAAGGTGATGTCGGAATACCATCCCTCGCATATAAATTCCGCTGACTTAAAGGAAGGAACTGATATGGAGAAATAAGGACGGTGGGTCAATTAGGATGGAAAAGGTGGAGACCCAATGACAGTAATTAATGTTTACTGAAAGGACACCATACCTGAGCGCAAGCATTGCGCACACACACATATTTGCATAAGCTTGTGAGTGAGAGAGAGAGAGAGAGAGAGAGAGAGAGAGAGAGGAGAGAGAGAGAGAGAGAGAGAGATAATATCGGGAGTAATTACATTGTTATCTGTAACTAGAAGAGAAGGAGTCTAAAGTACATAATATTTACTGAAATTTGATGCCTTGTCGTATGCACATTCTTTTTTATTTTGAGGTATCTACCGGTTCACAGCTGCACTCAGTTATGTTTTGGCTTTATGGACAATTTTATTTAAAATTCATTGGAGGGACCAGAGGTGTGTGTGTGTGTGTGTGTATGTATGTATGTATGTATGTATGTATGTATGTATACACACACACACACGCATATGTATATATATATATTTATATATATATATATATATATATATATATATATATATATATATATATATATATATATATATATATATATATATATATATATATATACTGCGGGGGAGAGAGAGAGAGAGAGAGAGAGAGAGAGAGAGAGAGAGAGAGAGAGGAGAGAGAGAGAGAGAGAGAGAGAGAGAGAGAGAGAGAGAGAGCGAGCATGTGAAACTAGAATATTGCATCGTGGCAATTACACTTCTGAAAACAGAGAGTTCGATAAATCCTATATATACTTGTTCACCACAGACATGGCAGACATTCGAAGCAACTTTCGATGACAGATGTTTCATGGTACTGTCCAACTTAATACCTCTGTGCTACTCCACAGTGAATTAGCTATGGAAAGACACCCAGATGCAAATGGGAAATTCCAAAAAAATGGAACTAAAATTCATGAAGAGTTGTAGAAAGGATATAAATTTTAGAATTCAGTACTGTGTCAAGGGACTGGAGACATAAAAGAATGTAAATGTTTGAAATCAGCACTGCGTCAAGGGACTGGAGACACCCAAAGGCATTTGAATAATTCAGCACAAAAGTACGCAGTTTCCTCAAGAACTATTGGAGATAGGGAGCATAATCAATACTTTATCAAGTGATACTGTCAGGCAGTCAACCAAAGCCATGGGGATATGCCCAGAGGAAATTCATAAATTCAGTAAATTAAGGAGTTGTTTGAAGGAACTGGTAGGCAGTCAGTACTATAACGGAGTAGGCGGATATCACGAAATTTTCAGACAGTTTTAAAATACGCCCAGAGCCATTTAAGGAAAGAAATTTCGTACAGCAGCTAAAATATCTATTCCCCGTAGGGGGGTAGTGCTGTCAGTGCACCTCATGTGGTGCGCTGTAGTCATTACTTAAGGTTCTTTGCAGAATCCCTCCGGCCCCTAACTGCAACCCCTTTCATTCCCTTTTCTGTACCTCCGTTCATATTCTCTTTCTTCCATCTTACTTTTCACCCTCTCCTAACAGTTTCATAGTGCAACGGTGAGGCTTTCCTCCATTACACCTTTAAAATCTTTCGATTATCAATTTCCCTTTCATTGTTGAATGACCTCACAGGTCCCAGCGCTTGGCCTTCGGCCAGAGTTCTATATTCCCTTCCAAAAATCTATTAGCAGTCTCACGACGGCTACGGGTACAGTTGTCATGGCAAAACACTAAAGATGTTCCGCAAGGACCATTTGTTGTAACAACTTAATTAAACTTGACCAATATTGAATCTTAATTGTCGTCGGACCAATATTCTTTAATATGTAACCCTTAATAATGCATTCTTGAGATTCGGCATTACTTAATCTACTATAGAACTGTCATATTTTAGTTTATTTTTTTCCCGTCTGTGAGCTTCATTTTATTTTTATTTTTTCTTTGACGTAGCCGTTACTTAGTTCGCTATCTTGTGCCTATGTATATGTATATATATATATATATATATATATATATATATATATATATATATATATATATATATATATATATATATATATATATAATTTATATATATATATATATATATATAGATATATATATGTATACATATATAATATATATATATATATATATATATATATATATATATATATATATATATATATATATATATATATATTTACATAAATTGTCAGTGCAAAGGTAGTCGCTCTTTATGTCTCACCACAGCAGTGAGACACAATTCTAAAAACTGGAAAAGTCATCCTACGCATGTAAACATTTCACTCTGAATATTTCTTATGATTTGAAACCAGTACGCAATCTTTGTTTTTCTCCGGATTCAGTGCTTGGAAAGGTTTTTTGTTAGTTTTATTTTTTACAAATTGTTTAGAAAATATTAAAAAATACAATAAATGAATTATTGAAATTGTGTTAAAGAGAATAATTTTGTTTATGAGGGTTTAGCTATGGTCTGTCCTTTGTTACCCATAATAGCAAATTTATTTTGAAGCTTCCATAAAAGAAAAATGGTTGGCTTACATAATTTATTATAAAGACATTTCGATGTTATATTCTGGTGTTTAAAGATCTCGGTCACTTCCAAAATTTGTTACAGTAGTTAAATGTTAAACACAGAATTGTCGATTTCACAGTAAAACCAGTGCAATCTACTTAGCTTTTCAAAACAAATGAGGCAAAAACTCTTAATACCCAAGGTTTTACTCTGGTCTTTCGTATTTTAAGAAAGCAACATTTTACAGGATTGAGAACGAATTTTTAATGTCATATAGACTAGATTAAAAATTTAATATTTTTAACCTACCACAAAGAGCAACTGGTTTTCTTTTCATCGAGGGCTGAGATTCCTCTTATTTTTTCAGTGTAAGAGGCATACCAACAATATATAGTTTTTTAAACTAGTAAACACATATTTAAGTTTTAAATATGAGCAGATGAGAAGTTCTCTCAAGGCGGAACGAAAAACTAACACATCAAAAATTACTTTACATAATGAGCTTAGCTGCTTGGGTTTGAAGAAGAAATAAAACATATAAAAGTTGTAGTTTCATACAGATATTACAATTGTGTTTTTGAACATTGCCACTCTAATGGACGACTGTCCGATGACCTTTTCCCTCGTACGCACGCACATATACACAGGCATACACAAATCGGAAGACACGAGTTCGAATAGTGCTTGAGAACTGAGGTTCAGTTCTCTCATTTACCTGTCAGTTACAACATACACACACACACACATTATATATATATATATATATATATAT
>JANJGK010000048.1:12973656-12978656 GCA_039081455.1 Macrobrachium rosenbergii
ACTGACAGATGAGTCTCATTTCTTCACTTTCAGATGACTTGCATGTGCCTGTTTTCATAAAAAAAGGTTGTGATTGTCACTGCCTTCAACTCGACTCACATTGGAGTACCATAATTTTTCCCATATGATACACATTTAAGTGTTTCATCATTATTTGGTTTCGTTTTATTTATTTCTGTCTAAAAATTTATTCTTCTGTCGCTCCCAAATGGAAAAATATGTACATCTCTTTTAATTTAGTTCTACCTTCCACATATTTGTCTCCTCATGCAAAATAAATATTAAAATAGTGTGGCGTATCTTTCTCGACTATCAGTCCGTATATTGGTCTGTCATTTCAGACGCCTGGTTTGGCGGGCAGCGATAATTAGAAACCATTTCTGGGAAATTTCATTGGGACAACCATGGCATCTGAAGCCACAGGTGCGCTGCCTCAGTAATTGGCTGTTGATGAATTTCAGTTTTATCCATCTCTCTCTCTCTCTCTCTCTCTCTCTCTCTCTCTCTCTCTCTCTCTCTATCTCTCTCTCTCTCTCTCTGTTTTGCAATACTGCCTTGAAAGCTGGATCTCCGGGTGTAATTCCTTCCCATGATCACGCGAGGCACGGGAGCTTTGAGTTTTCTACGATTGGAAACTTGACAATGAATTAGCTTAATTACTCCGTTTTATCTTAAACTCTGCTGCCTCCTTTTGTCTGCATGTGTCTAAAGATTCGCTTAAATTTATGAACTAAGCATATGGCCACCAGCCTTCAACGGTATGTTACTCAAGGAATGAGGTTAACCAATGTACAGAACGACTTTTATTATTTAGTTCTTAAATCTACTATATATTTTATCAGTTCTACAATGTTGTGTGGAAACATTCTAAATGGCGCAGATGACACTTTGATTTGTCTACAATAAATTTAATTTCTGTGTAATAATAAAAATGACTAAATTAGAAACATTCATGCAACTGTAAAATTTGGTTTGAAATGGATTTATGGATTATGGATAAAAAAAAAATAACTCACTCGACAATTACCCCCCGGCATCATGATGACTTTGCAACATCCCTTTTATTACATAGTTCATATTTTCAAAAAAAAAAAAACAAAGACATCACGAAGAAACAAATACATCAATAGCTCATTTGCATATAAATTGATGGTCACTCAATTTTGAATTTGGTCCGTCAATAGCTGAAACAACGGAAATTGGAGAATTTCTCTTTTCACTACTTCCCAACCCTATGTGGAAATATATATTCACATAAGAGTGGGTATTAAAATATCATCTGAAATCATTGCACTAAAATATATTAATGGTCGCAAATCAGGCTATGCAAATTGCTGTTTACAAACCAGTTCATGAAAACAGATAGGAATAAATCAAAGTGTAGAAAAAATATCAGCAAATTAATAGTTCAGATCAAATTGATATTTGCAGACCAGGGATATTAAAAAAGTAAATTTCAGAAATAAATAAATGAAAAGGTACCCAGTTGATGCCCTTTCATCTGTGAATGAAAAATGAATTCATATTCGACAGTTAAAGGACGAAAGGAATCAGATATTCACAAAATGTGGACATCACTGCATTTAGAAAATCATGAATGTCGACGAACTGCTCTGATGGAATACTGATAAACAAATTAAAAACCATCAATAATGAACGAGACCTGAACGAATTCCAATTATAGCCAATTCATTAGCTGGATGAAGCTCTCGTTTCGATATCGGCCGTTGCATTATTGCAGTAGAGTCAAGACTTCGCCAAGAACTTGTCACAAACTACCAGAAGTTGAGTCTGACATGATGGTCCTTGAAGTAAGAAGTTGTATCCTGCAATCTGCAAGTCGGATATTGTTCCAGTATTCCCCAGTGAAGTATATTATAACTTGAAATGCAATAGCGTGCATTGTATTTAGTTTCGTAGCTTTCAATGCTAAATTTTCAGAAGTATATATTTTTGTTTTAGGATTGCCTTTGTGGAAGGCTTATGAGGGTCTCATAACGAAGTCTGTATCTCTGTCATTCATTCCGTGCTTGGAAGGTGACTAATATTTACCATTTGCTTATGTCTACCTGTTTCATGCTTCAGTATCAATACTACCACATTTCTTCTGCTTTTACTCTTATATTTATTGCGACAGATAATTCGGTTCTTTAGAAACTTGTTTTGTCTCGTTCCATATGAATTAAAGTACGATAATAATAATAATAATAATAATAATAATAATAATAATAATAATAATAATAATAATAATAATAATAATAAATCACCACGAAAATCTAAAACATTTCGAATTAACCACTGTTTGCAGAGAGCCACTTCATCTTCATATTTTAGGAATAAATCACGCTCGAAGGTGGACAAAGGCTTGTAGGGAGCACAGGTAGGACTGGGCATTTTAAAGAGGATCACCTTAGGTAAAGACGCAACTTCAAGCCACAGTCGAAGAAGACTCCTATTTAATCCAGGTTGAAACCAGCATGTAGAGACCACCTGTTGGGACCGAAATTTCGTATTTTCTAATCTGGTTCAGTTGTTATAAAAAATTCTTTCTTTGCTGGAAATTCTTAGGTTTTTCTCGATTTCATCCTCAGATAACTTATTCGCTGTAGTCACATTAATTGGTAAAATCAGTAACTTTTATAGTTTTGCTATTTTGAGTACATTTCAGTGTATTCAAAAATAAACTCATGTCTTTATGTGAAATGAAATAGCTCAGTCAACCCAACGCAATTTTCTACAAAACATTCCACAAAACAATATCCCGTTCTTACTTATACTGAACAAAGATCATAAAAAATGTTGGACTTACATGGCGAACACTATCTCCATATTTTGCAAACAGAACTTATTAAATATATAAGATTTGCTCTTCTTTTTTGTTTGATTCTTAATGAATATCGCCTGACTTTCTGGTGTTTAACTACTTTCAAAGCCCGATACCGCTTTGCTACTCTCATGCACGTTACTGCCATCGCCACTGGCTTTCCATAGCAGGTAGCGGTCTGCCTGCCTCCTCAATAAATTTAACTAGAATCTACCTCACTTTTCCCGTTAAAGCTCCCTCATCTCTCTCTCTCTCTCTCTCTCTCTCTCTCTCTCTCTCTCTCTCTCTCTCTCTCTCTCTCTCTCTCTCTCTCTCTCCAGTCCACCGCCCCCACCCGTAACCCATGGCCTACATGTGACCAAACCTTATACCGACTTCATGTTTGTTAATAGTGTTAGCAGTCGGTATAAACCCATGACAGCCGATAAACGTACCAGGCGGTATCTACCACAGCCTCATAACTTGGAGTGTCTTTCAGGGGTTTGGACCTCCAAGATCAGGTCACAGTCCTTGGTTAGGTCAGTATAAGACTGAGAGAGCAATAAACATGTTTACATCGGTTGGCCGTAAGAACGCTTAATATTTCGGGAAATTCTCGGTGCTACTCATTTATTATAATGACACCACTCAAGGTTCTGCTAATCGTTTCCACAGTCCTTAATAATCAATCGGTTGCTTTTTAAAATCTTTAAGCTTATCATCTATTATCACCACTCCGTATCAAAAATATAATATTTTTTATTTTAAAAATGAACTGAAGCGAGGAAAAAAAAAAGCCTTTCGTGCTTATTGTGAAAAGTTGAGAGTTTTAACTGGTCATATACACCGAATCCTTACAGCATCTAAATATACCTGTAAGTAAATATGCTTACAATCAATGCTTACCAAGTGTACAAGACAGATAATTAGATAGATAGACAGATAAGATAAAAAGGGGTTAGAAGTTATAGCAACACAGTTCCACAAGTTAGACGATATTGAGAATCGAACTTCGTTCAAACTTTGTTAATGAACCAATTTAGCAGGATAACGAGTCTGATAAACTTAAAGTGGAAATAATTAATAGAATAATATATCTTACGCAAGGGCAGAAGGACTCCAGTTAAGTTGATTACTTTTCTTCTGGGGACCAAATTAAACTACCGGAGTTTGAAACGTCTTTTAAAGTACGTGAAAAATCAGTAAATGGTTTTTACTTGTAGTAAAAAAAAAAAACACTTTTTTCGAAGAAAATACGATATTCATTCATGTGACTATAGTGTGTCTGTAATTTCCTATATCAACGACTAAATTGTTTGTCAAAAATAGCCATCCTAAACCCAACATATATTCCTCGAGCACAGACCAGTGCGACCATTCTGAGAAAATAGGAGGCAGCATCGGAAATTACGAAACCCTTATTTCAAAATATGAAACTTCGTGACTAAAATGAGCAAACTTGTGACCGAAACAAAGTGGCGCCTTCAGCTCCCGCTGTCTAATAAATAGGTCGGTGGAATTTATGTTACCTATCATGTCATCAGACGACATACTAATATTTGTAATGTAAGAGTATCTGTGACTGATACTCCCAAATGATAGAAACAGTGCCCAACAAAAAATAGAAGGTTTTCATTTTTTTTTTATTCTAATTCAGTCAAATTTATCCTGTTAAAATGGAAATGTACGCAATAAGCTATATACAATTCCCAAATTCTGGAAACGTTTTCAGCTACGTAACAAATGCAGTTGTCACTTGATCTCACACTAACCTACGAATTTATGCTGTAAGGTACCGTCGGGGAAAAGATTTCCTTTACCCCCTGAGTTCACGAGGCATTGTAAATGGCAAAGCCGCTTTTGTTTATGTAGTTAAGTAGTAGTACTATTAGGTGATTGTTGCAGACGTCTCCTTACCAGTTAACACACATTTACTTACAAGCATTAAGCTACAAACGTCCTTTAATATCCAATTCACTCTACCTCGGGAATAATATATTTCCATATATGTTGGCCGTGTGGTTAAAATTCGCGTCACTGTAGTCCTGAGTTCTTGCCTTCCTTGGTTCGAGCCCACGAGACGACGAACTTATTATCAACTAAAAAATTCCCCTTCTGGTAACATATATGGAAATATATTATTCCCGAGGTAGAGTGAACTGGATATTAAAGGACGTTTGTAGCTTAATGCTTGTAT
>JANJGK010000048.1:12983656-13001156 GCA_039081455.1 Macrobrachium rosenbergii
TACGTATTGTTATAACCCGCCTTTTTCCATGATAGAGACATTCATCTGACAAGACATCATTCATGTAAAATTTTATACTACTTGGAAATGTATAACTTATTGTAAGCTAAATTTCTACTTTTAAAACATTCTCAGGATACCGAGATAGTGAAATGTGGGTTGCTATGACCGTAGAGTAAATCTCCTCCTCATCTTAGCATCTCGGGTTACCAATGTGGAATTTACCTTCAATCTTTTAATCAGATCTTGATGTACACTAAATTCTGTAAAACTGTAATTTCACAAAAATTTTTGGTTTTAGATACCAGTATAGTCGCACACCCCACCATGAACACCATTGCCTTCAAAAATATTAAACGCCACAGGTAAAGTTGACATCGTTTTTTATGAATGTAATATTTACTAATATCATTAGCTGTTAGTGAGAGGAATTGTTCTTCCTTCGCGTTGAGAAATGACATTAGTCTTAAAGGAATGGATCCGAACGCAATTGAAAATGATTGTCTCACGTAATCTTCTTTATCGATGTGTTAAGATTCCTGGAGTTCGTCGTGGCAAGAAATATTACATATCTACAGGTCAAAGAGTCAAGTTATTTAATGATGATAATAAGCAGGCAAGTATAGTGTAATATAGTGAATACTAAGTACAATACATACACGCATACATACAAAAACAAACTTATATATAAATAATACACACACACACACACACACACACACACACACACACACACACATATATATATATATATATATATATATATATATATATATATATATATATATATATATATAGAAGCCAAAGGTCAAGCGCTGGGACCTATAAGGTCATTCAGCGCTGAAAGGGAAATTGACAGTAGGAAGGTCTGAACGATGAACAGGGTGAAAACCTCGCAGTTGCACTAAGAAACAATTTTTAGAGAGGGTGGAAAGTCAGATGGAAGAAAGAGAATACGAACGGAGGTACAGTAAAAGAAATGAGAGAGGTTGTAGATAGAGGCCAAAGGACATTTCAGAGACCCTTAAGGAAGAATGCCTACAGTGCATCACGTGAGATGCATTGACTGGGTGTTGTGCGTGTATTCAGCATTTTCCCCCAACATGGAATATATCCAGAGAAAAATATAACACATTGGTCACTGCCGCATTTATGCTGGAACTAGTGTTGATCACTGATGAACCTTCTGTGGAAAGAACGCTTCCTCAAAATTAGTAATTTCATACTCCTACAAAGAAGGTGTATATATGTATATATATGTATGTACACACACACACACACACACACACACACATATATATATATATATATATATATATATATATATATATATATATATATATGTATACACACACACATATATATATATGTGTGTGTATATATATATATATATATATATATATATATATATATATATAGTATATATATATATATATATAAGTTAAAGTTAAAGTCCTCCTGGGCCTCTGTAGGCTCATAGGGTAGGCGCTGATCTCCTGTTTCTTAGGTCGACAGGTCATATATATATATATATATATATATATATATATATATATATATATATATATATATATATATATATATATATATATACTGCTAAGAGAGCTAACACTCCCAAGGCAACTCGCCTTTCAAGAGTAAAGTAAAATTACCCAATTAACAAACTTAATAACTTTCTGTTAAGTAAGTTTGCTTGATGCAACACGCTGACGGTCGGTCATGGAAAATTGCCCCTTCGGTCTCATTCTATTAGTCCTTTGTTGCTTCTAATCCTCTCTTGAGCTCTGTGACTGCGATAAACCTCTTATTCCAAGTACTGACCTTAACTCGGAGAAGATGCCTGGCTACCTGAATGACCCAAGGCACTGATTAAGATGTCCGCGCCTCGTGTATGACTTGAGGCACAGATTAACCCCCCAGCATTCGCCAAAAGAGAAAGTTGGACGTACCCAGATTGTATCTGGATGCCTTCCGAGCTCAAAAACTGGCAATCCTAGGAGATGATAAATAGCCCCTCATCGCAGGAATTCGAGAGAGACTGGAACACCACCAAGCAAGTCACATCTTTGACCGCCAGCTCCTTCAGACCCAACATCCATCTGTGTTGAATGACTCAGTCCTAGCATCTTAAACCCTGTGCCAACCTCCCTCCCCCACCCGATCCTTCCACTGCTACGACTAGTCACTAGAGGAACCATCTCTTCAGAATTAAGGTACAGTAAGGAATTGAGGGTGTCCCGTCACTTAGCTTTTTCTTCTCCTAAACGTTTCCGTTTCAGAGAGCAATCCTTACGTTTACCTGACCTGTCATGTTAAACTCGTGTCACAAGTTTGTTCAGTAGTGTTTTATGAAAAGAAGATTTCTGTCGCTCTCAGCACTAGCCTCTTATCCTCGCTATTACTGTTAATATATCAAGTGATTGTATGCCTTTCTCTATTGCAGAAAGGAGTGCTTGCCACTGTGGACCCTTCTGCCACGACTGTATGCTTGTTGGTTATGCCAGCGAATTTCCAATTGCAACCTTAAGAACAATGCCATTGAAGTGTAATCCCCGGCACCCAGTTAACATATATTATTCATTTATTTGCTGCTGCAGGACGCACAGTGCCTGCCGTATCCCTTCTTGTCTTCTGATTTTGTACTGTAAATACACGTAATTTCGTTATCCTGAGAGTGTCTCTCTAGAATCCCTCCAAAGTAAGGCCCTAAGCCCCTGTTCCTTCTCATCTTAATTTACCCTTGTATGCGATACAGTCAGATCAGCAACATCCTTGTGGTAAGTGTTCTAGGGCCGCACCTTCAAGCGTGTGTTTATATATATATATATATATATATATATATATATATATATATATATATATATATATATATATATATATATATATATATACACACACACACTTTGCAGGAGTTTTAAACGGCTAATTTTGAGGAACCAGCATACATATGGCAATGGCCATTGTGTTATATTTTCTCTGGAATTACTCCATGTTTGGGGGAGAGTCCTAATTCAAAACATACACAAACACACACACACACGCGCGCATATCTATCTATCTATCTATCTATATATGAACGTATATATATTAATGTATGCCTGCATTTGTATTTATGCATACATGTACTATTTAGTATTCACTGTATTACACTTTACTTGCCTGCTTATCATCATCATTAAATAACTTTACTCTTTGACCTGTGGATATGTAAAGCGGTTCCTTAGAAATGATAGGGAAATTAAGCTCTATGTTTTAACAGCGACAATTTTTGACAAAAGTTCCTATGCACATGGGACTGAGTTACAAGAGAGAGAGAGAGAGAGAGAGAGAGAGAGAGAGAGAGAGAGAGAGAGAATGAATCTGCTGAGTGGTCGGAGGACGCATACTGTACCCTGGGGGATGCGCCCCATCGTACCTTAGTCTAGAGATGGGTGCGCTTATTGTTCTTGTCGGCTTCAAAGAAAGCATACTGATTGGCGAAGAAATGTCTCTGACACAGTCATAAAGTGGGTATAAATGTTTCTTTAATGAAAATTTAAATCCATTCTCCAATGACTGCTGATGTACAATGTCCACTTGCATTTTCAGAGACATCAAAACCAAATGTTTGATTCTCTCTCTCTCTCTCTCTCTCTCTCTCTCTCTCTCTCTCTCTCTCTCTCTCTCTCTCTCTCTCTCTCTCTCTCTCTCTTTCTCTGTATGTCTGTCTGTCTGTCTGTTACCACACCCACATACTTCAGTCAGCAATAAACTATATGTGACTTTTTTTTGGTAAGTGGCGCCTTCATTCGGCCAAAAACAGATCTACAACAGCTCTCATGAAATACGCACACGAAAAAAATTTGTTTCATAGGAAAATAAGAAACAATGAAGCTATCTACCTATATTTTTCAGTGTAAAGTGTTCCCTTAGCTGCCAGTTCAATTTTGATGTTCCATTAAGCTCACAAGTTGCCTGTTAGTGTAGAAATATTAAAGGTATGATGATATACTTAATTTTATTGAGTTTTTAAATAATCTCATTAGGTATTCTGAATTACATTGTCATGTGTGTAATACATTGTGTTTTGCGTTTATCTTGTCCAGTCAGGCTATGAATATTTTTCGCTGAAAAAAAAAATTAAGGACGAATGGTGTAAGCCAAAGAGCAACAAGTTTTAAACTTTCCTTCCACTTCCAAAAATATCTCCACCGAAATTTTCTTTTAATGCCAGACTCGTGCCAGACAACGTCATATAGTGTTTTACAGAAATTGTATAAAAAAAACTGCAACCTCATACAACATTTAAACAAAGATAAAAGTAATATTTTTGACAAACGAGAGACCCTAAACATTACAAATGTCAGGATGAGAGTAATTCAAATTGACGATACTACAGTAATAAAAGTTCATTTTACCCATTTACCAATATTCCTGGTTAACAAGCTAAAAATTAGTATAGCTAAAACATAACGAACATTATTAAAAGTACTGCATGTTTATCATGCTTCCAAAATATTACAGTATTTGAGCACGGTTCCGCCTTTGATATAAGTGTGTAATATAAAATTGAATATTTTTTATTCATTCGTCAAACAATGAAACAGAACACGTCTGTTGAAATTCAATTACTTTTCTTCTTTTTGCATTGTGTTATGGCAACGTTTGCTTCATGAAAACAATCTGAAGTGATACGATAGCCATCTGCTTTGGTGATATGTTTGACTAATGTTCACAAAGCGTTGTAATAAAATTTTTAACTCTTTTCAAAGTCACTTTTAGCTTAATTGGATTGAATCTGACTATGTTTAACGCGTAGAGTATTACAATAGTGAAAATGGAAATATTCCAGTGAAAAATTGCATAAATTTCTCTCTTGGAATAAAAAATAGATACCCATATATAATCATATATACAGATTGTACAAAAGTGAACGAGTGCTCGTAAAATACACGTTTAATCATGTTCCTTTGTGAGCGTATATGTAAAATAACCTATGAATTATTTATGAATATACATGCAGTGTGAGTAGCATCAAAGGGAAAGTGAGATACAAACATGGGGCGAGTATGTATAGCTTTGCAGGAGACCATGACTGGTAATAATACGTGCTTCAGCCCACGAGAGTATACGGCCTATCATTCCACCCATAACTTAAATATTGGAGGCCATTGGGGTGTAATTTTGTATGTTCGAAATGACGCCTCACAAAATCCTATTAGTATCCAATCTAATTGCAAGTGATAGGTGTGCACATCCATTTGCAAAGAAAATATAGAGTATCCTCTCTCTATCTACCACCTAGTGAAGTCTTCCCCATTGATGAATTTGAATCCCTCATTCAACAGTTACCACGTCGCTTTGTTATTCTGGGATATATGGATAGCAGAAGCCCTCCTTGGGATGACACCTCACCAATCAAAGACGAAGGTGCCTGTGTTCCATCATAGAGGATGAAAATGTGGGGATCCTCAACCCTCGGGAGTCTACACATTTTCACGTTCAAACAGGCGCATTACCAGCAACTGATTTATCTATATGCAGTGATGACTGCCTTATTGATGTTAATTGGACAGTTATAAATGAGAGATTTACCAGTGACCATTTTCCAATAGTGGTGAGTATTACCAGTGACCATTTTCCAATAGTGGTGAGTGTAGCCTCAAATCCTACATGTAGGCTACCTAAATGGAACATTGGTAAAGCTGATTGGGCAACATTCCAGGAGCACAGCCCAATAGATGACTCTGCTGATGACTTTCTATGTGTAGATGATGCTCTTGACTTTTTGAATAAACTTATGTTCTCGGCTGGTCTTCAATCTATACCTAGGACTCCAGGCATATTTATCCGCCGACCACTTCCCTGGAATTTACGAGTCCTGGTGGACTCGTAAATTCCAGGAAACTCATAGAACTATGAGGTCAGTCTTCACCAAATACTGCAGACGAAAATGTGAGCATTACCGTGTTGAATTTCGAAAAGTAAGAGCTCGTTTCCGCATGGAAATTAAAAAAGCGCGAACGAAATCTTGAACAATTTTCATATCTTCAGTAAATCCGAAAACACCTCTGACTTTAGTTTGGAAGAGAGTTAGAAAAATAGCAGGCAAGTTTACTCCTTGCCAACCTCCAGTCATCAAGATCAATGGTTGTGAGATAGCAGACCCCTGGTTAGTGGCTAATGAGTTTGCTAATCATTTTGCTAATGTTGCAAAGAAAAATGTTGATAGAACCTATTCAGTTCAAAGGCGGCTAATGGAACAGGTCGGAATTGATTTTATTGCGTCAAGAAATGAACAATACAATGTACCTTTCACTGTAAGCGAATCTGAATCAGCCTTGAATAAATGTAATGAATCAGCTTTGGGCTGGATGATATAACAAATTCAATGATTCAGCATACCCCCAAAAATACCAGACTTTTCATATTGAGCCTTATTAACAGAATTTACCGAGACATATCTTCCCTAAGCTTTGGGAGATATTAACGTTACTACCATTTGTGAAACCAGGAAAAGACCCATTCAAGACGGAAAATTAGCGTCCTATTGCACTGGCATCATGTTTGTTTAAGATCATGGAAAAAGTGGTGAACACACGTTTGATGTGGTACTTGGAACGTGGTAAATATCTCTCGCCTGCTCAGTGTGGTTTTAGAAGTATGCACTCCACAATTGATTTATTGGTTCGAGTTGAATCTTCAATATGTGGAGCTTTTGCTGACAAGCAGCATCACATCACTGTTTTCTTTGATCTAAAGAAGGCTTATGATACAACATGGAGATATGGCATATTGAGGTTCCTTTATGACTGTAACCTGAGAGGCAGTGTACCCCTCTTTATTAAGGCTTTTTTAAAAAAATAGATTATTTCGGGTTCAAGTTGGAGCAACACTGTCAAATGTATTCAATCAGGAAGGAGTACCTCAGGGAAGTGTTTTAAGTGTAACCTTGTTTGCCTTAGCAGTCAATGGGGTTTCCATAATAATTTCCCCAGATATATACCCTTTTTGTTGATGGCCTTTCGGTATCTTTTGCAGCAACAAGGATGACAGTGGCTGAACACCGCCTTCAGCTCTGCATTGATAATATAGTAAAGTGGGCCGAGATGAATGGTTTTAGATTTTCTGCTAGTAAAACGGTAATCATGACTCTTGCCTTATAAGAGGATTCCATCCTCATCCACATTTGTTCATACATAGGCAGAGAATGCCATGTGTTGGTGAAACAAGGTTTCTTGGGCTGATTTTTTATAGCAAGCTGACCTGGATTCCACATCTGAAATATAGTAAAACAAAATGCTTGAAAGCAATGAATGTCCCGAAGGTTCTGTTCACACTTCGTGGGGTGCAGACCGAACTCAGTTGTTGAGGTTATATAAAGCCTTGGTCTTTTCAAAATTAACTTATGGGTGTGAAGTTACACTTCTGCAAAGCCAAATAGCCTTAAAATGCTCAAATCAATTCATAATGGAGGAATAAGATTGTGTACAGGAGCATTTAAATCATCTCCCACCGAGACCATGCTTGTAGATTCGGGTGAGATGCCTCGAGATCTTCATTACCAGCGTCTGCTGGTTCGGAGCTGGTACAGATTTCAGAGGCTTCCTAAGTTTTTAACCAGCTTTTGTATGAGAAATGAAAGGCATTGACAGTTTTACGAAAATCACCCCAAGCAACCTCAACCATTCGCTTTTAGAGTAAATTTTATTGTCAGGGAATTAAACATGCCAAGGATGGAGATTTTACCGGGAAGATATTCAGTTAGCCCTCCCTTAGAACCCTCCAGAGGTAAAACTTTGTAGAGATTTTTTATTTTACCAAGACAGAATTGTCCAGTGAGGCCGTGCGGCCAATGTTTTTAGAACATTCCTTGCAACATGATAACTCCACTGCAGTTTTCACGGATGGCTCAGAGTCACATGCTGGCCTCGGCCTTCCCTGATATTGAAAGAAGCGGGAGATTATCATCTGTTGCATCTATTTTTACAGCAGAGCTATATGCAATTTTAAAGGCTTTAAAGGAAATTTTAATTCAGAATGAAAATAGTTTATTATATATTGTGACTCAAGAAATGTTCTTCAGTCACTGGAAACTCTTAACCCTTTAAACCATCTGATTTTAGATATATTGGAATGGCTGCTTTTAGTGAAAAGAAGATGGGAAGAAATAAATTTTTGCTGGGTGCCTTCCCATGTTGGGGTGATCGGGAACGAGAAAACTGACCAACTCGCAAAGTCAGCAGTCAGCCCCCCAGTACCCAGAAGATGCCTACTGCCGTATCGGGGTTTATATCCTCTAGTAGGTCAGAAAATTATAAAGAGTTGGAAGTCCCAGTGGAAAAATATTTTAACAAATCAAAAATGCGCAGTATTACGTCATCAGTCTCCTTGGTCATACCCGTATATGCCAAGGAGACAAGAAACGATGTTATGCAGATTGAGGATTAGACACTCATGAGTTCCTGACGTCCCGTGAAAATCCTACATTTTACAATGACTGTATCGTGCCCTTGACTATAAGACATTTGCTGGTCGAATGTCCC
Organism: Macrobrachium rosenbergii; assembly: GCA_039081455.1. NCBI lineage: Eukaryota > Metazoa > Arthropoda > Malacostraca > Decapoda > Palaemonidae > Macrobrachium > Macrobrachium rosenbergii. The sequence continues at coordinate 12,992,182 of JANJGK010000048.1, forward strand.
AGCTTTGAGAATCTGAGACATAGCTTCCTGTCCTGGGGGAGTGAAAAAGATAATTTTATTCTAGTTACAATCTCGAAGAGGATTGTAATATAGGGCAGTTATATATCTTTATGTGGGAGGCGAACCTCCTCAACAAAATTTAAATTATACATATAAAGTATACGTAAGTATTGATAATATGATTATATACATTTTTTTTAGACATTTTTATATGAAATCCTTTTTAAACTTATTTCTAGTTTTCTATTGAAATTCATTACGGCGTCAGTAACCTAGACGTTGTGACGCCAGTTTTAATAGACATAATCAATCAACTTACACTTGAAATACGAAAACCTACACTCAAGGATAATTTGTCGGCCTTTAAGGGTAACGGATAACAAATTTCTAACTAAATTTCATCCAAGTATTAAATCTTGCAGTTTTTTCAAAGATAATCTCAATTCCCTGTGGGAAATCGCGAGAGAAATCCACTGGAGAAATTGAGTTTTCTCTACGGAGTGCATTTAAAGAAGTAATGCGAGAAATGTGTACCAACGTCACCGACTTCGGACGCCTATTGATGCAGGCGATGGGTGGTGATGGATGGGGGAGGGGGGAGATCAGGAAAGGGGGGGGGGCTGGTGGGAGGAGATACAGCCCCCTTTACATATGTGACGATGGAAAGAGCGAGAGGGGAAATGGATAACCAGTAGCAGCAGCTGGTGTGGTGAGGAGGAAAGAGAACAATGAAATACAGGCGAGCTGTGAATAACCTGAATGGAGGACATAAGTGGTTTGCATTATGTAAACACTTAGGGGCTTATGGCCTTTCCCACCTGGGGCTTATACCAGTATGCGTTTAGGATAACGTTCGCAATGAGAATACGAGTTAAGAAGTGTACCTTTAAAAGTTCCTATGAAAAACTATGTGCATTATAATAGTGGATAAAAACAGTGAAAAATTTATTTACAGCAGGACAGTGGCAAAAAAAAAAAAAAAATCATGTGGGCCACATCAGAACCTTCCATTTCAAATCCCAAGAAAGTGGAACAGAAACCGAATAATAACGTCAGTTTTATTATTATACTGTTCCGAGCACTATACATATCATTTTGCTTTAAGGATAACGGTTTCCGAGTCATATGCTAGATCACTGAAATGATTATGCATCTGCACTAAGTCTTATATAATATCCCTTCACTTTTCAACACTGACAGTCATATCACATATTAAGGGTGAGAGTCATATCACATATTAAGGGTGTCCTGAGCAAAAAAAATAAATAATACTGCAAATAACTAGAGTGGCGACGATAACTTTGCTACAACACTTTATCGACATTTTATGCCTTTCGTTACCTTCAGGCCAAAATTTTTTTAGATACGCAAAGGCTGTAGAAATTGTTAGTGCGATCACAAAATAACAGACGCCACCAGCGCATTAGTATATATATATATATATATATATATATATATATATATATATATATATATATATATATATATATATATATATATATATATATATATATGATGAGAGAGAGAGATAGAGGGGGACTTACAGTGTTTTTCCATGTTAGTTGGTCATCTAGGAAACAATCCAACTTAACTAATCTCGCATATTTACGCAAGGCGTTGCATAACGAGTCTTATACGTATGGAGTCGACAATTTTCCATGAATGAAAAATCAAAGGTGTTAACAGGTTATTATAACGTAATATAAAATTGAATGATACCACATAGAGACCTTAGTACTTATACAGATTTTGACATAACGCACAAACATACGCATGCAGTAAAATGCTTGTGCATGTTATGCACTATCATATATGATACATAAAATGCACTTTATCAGCAAACATGTCGAGGCGATGACCTCAATCTGATACCTGTGACCTTCCTGATATCTTTGAAAGCTAACTGCATCCCTTCTACAACAGTCCTTCAATCCTAGCGACCATTCCTTTTCCTTTCCTTTTAGTAACATTAGAATCCATGTTTTTCTAGCATGATTCCTCTTTACTGTGACGCGAGAACTGACAAATTCTTCGTTCTCATCTCAGTAACCCCAAAAGACCTTTTTCTTCTGAATCTAAAGGGTGCTTCTCCTTTCAAGGCCTTAATTCTTGGTGCCTTCCTTCTCTGGATTCCTGTACCTGACTACCAAACGTATATAAGTAAACTTAGGTGACTTTACACACTCATGCACACCTACATACAAATACACACACCCGCGCTAACGTATGCACACACACACACACACACACACACACACACACACATATATATATATATATATATATATATATATATATATATATATATATATATATATATATATATGTGTGTGTGTGTGTGTGTGTGTGTGTATGTATGACAGCCGAATGGTCTAGACTCTAGAACGTCGACCGGAAGTCGTTGGTGGGTACTGTCGGGTGTTCGAGTCACCTAGGCGCCAAATCATTTATCACTTATAATTTCCCTTCGGTGATATTCCCAAAGTAGCCCTAATTGGATAATAAACGACATCTGTAGCTTAATGTTTGTATATAAAATGTCAAGTTGATGTGATAGAAATTAATATATTATATAATATATATATTATAGTTTATATATATTATATATATATATATATATATATATATATATATATATATATATATATATATATATATAATATTATATATATATATATATATATATATATATATATATATATATATACGTGTGTGTGTGTGTATATATATATATATATTGCTACTACTTTTCTTCCCATTGCTTTCTACTGTCTTTGAAACAGACGATTCCAAACTGCAAAGAACAAATTTTTTGAAATTATTATTGTTAAAAATTATTATTGTTAAAATTTTTGGTTATAAGGTATCTTCCGAGTTTTTTGTTTTCGTTGCAGACTCATTATTCATTACTTATTCTTTTCTAATATATATCTGCATATTTTATTCGACCTCTAGGAATTATCATCACCTGTCTGTTTCGCTGGCTTACGGACGAAATTATTGATCCATAGATCTGAGGGTTCAAGTTGCTGTGTGTTCAGTGCTTATTCATGTTCTCAGATGTATGTTATACTTTGTCAGTATAAGGAACATGTCCTCCATATTACAGTAAGTACCTAACCTCTCTCTCTCTCTCTCTCTCTCTCTCTCTCTCTCTCTCTCTCTCTCTCTCTCTCTCTCTCTCTCTCTCTCTCTCTCTCCTTGTTCATACGGTAAGGTACTTAATATGGACGACATGTTCCTTACACTGACAATGAAGGAGATGAGTATGCATATATCTCAGAGCATGAATACGCACTGACCACACGGCAACTTGAACCTTCAGATCTATGGATCAATAATTCCGTCCGTAAGTCAATTAAGTATTTTTATCCTGTTCCATCCCTAATTACCTCGGTTCACATTTCAGCCCTATCTCCATCCCTTATTTCCTGCTCATGCATTTTTGGCGAATTCCCTAATCCTATTTTCCGGCCGTTTTTCCTCTCCGGTGTCATTTGCATAATTTCTCCCTTCTTTCTCCTCCGCCATAATATGAAAGTTGTCTCGTATTTCAAGTCTTCCTGCAATTTAGAAATTTCGCTCCTGCTCTGTAATTATCCTCCCAGCGCGAGGCACTTTCGAGATTCTTATGCCCAGACTCAGTGTTCCTGGCAACCGTTTACCAGCAATTTACTCGGCAAGATAAGACACTCAGAGTCTTTGTTTAGACATGGATTTAGATTGTAAGTTTGCTTGTATTCGAAGATCTTCCAAGTTATTCAAGCTAAATAAGAAATTGAACTATTTAGAGCAATAAAAAGTGTTCAGGGAAGGTTAATGAAATCAAGAAGCAAAAACAAAAAAAAAAAAAAAATGTCAAAATATATTTACGAAAAAAGGCAATAATTCAAGAGTCGAGAAATACCATGCGACTTTATCGCATATCTAGTAAAGTAAGTTTGTTAGTTAAGTTCTAATGTATTTGCCTTCCGACAGGCATGACTTCTTTATCTGACATAACTATTATCAATGTTTTAACATAATTTTTTGCCATCCTATGTTCGGTATTATAAGTAAGATTTATTAGGTAAATCTAACAGCATACACCTGTATCTTCTTTTCTTTATATCTGAGTCTATCAAGAAAAAAAAAGGGGGAACTTATTGGACACAACTATCATTCCATTAAGTCCCAAACTCTTCGCAAAAGTAACACTCGATTATTTGACGATACTTCTCACTTTATGCTGTCCTAAATTCGCCACATTAATCAGCAGTAGTCCATCACTTTAAGGGCTTTCAAATAATATTCATCGTTTATTATTACCAGAGGAAATCATTCCTTCGACGAAACAAATGTTATATATACGCCTCTTTCCTCATTTAAGTAGGTTCCAGTACCCCTCTGTCTTTCTATATGTAGTATGTATGTATGTATGTATATATATATATATATATATATATATATATATATATATATATATATATATATATATATATATATATATATTAGTGTGTGTGTGTGTGTGTATAATATATATATATATATATATATATATATATATATATATATATATATATATATATATATATATATATATATATATTCATGTCTCTGAGGCTGTCAGATGAGGCTTTTTTTTTTAAATCCCAAGTCCGAAGAAAGCAAGCAAAAGGAAGAGCAGCGAAAAACAGCTGGGCTTATTAACGTAAAATTGCAGCAGTGTGTGATAGGTTCTACAACTTAATTTAGAGTTCTGCACTTCAAAAGTCTTCCTTGATTGACTCCGAGACTTCACTCAAAAGCTCATTTGAAGTACTTGCACAATAAACCTGGTCAAAAACTTTCTTTATAAAGGAATTTTCGATTCCCTTCGTTCCTTTTTGTCTTTGATTTTTACCGCGACTTTCCGTGAATAAGACTGTTATTCTCTTTAGAAAAACAAACAAATGAACGACCAAATGTCTGAAAGATTAGTGACCAATCAAGAAAGTTTTCCCATTTCACCACATTTCTAGAAAAAGTTAACATTTCAGATCCTACAAGGAAGATGCGATCTAAGAAGTGAGCTCAATGTTTACGACAGCTTCCCTCTGGAAAATTTGAAACCCGAAAGATTCTTCCTTAAATTAGTTAACGTTTATGAGTAAGAATTATTTTATGTTCGCTATCGCCTTTAAAAAGATGTACAATTCTTAACCCCCCTGGTCTTCCAAAAATTATAAAAAAAAGAATTCTATAAAACGAAAGACAACTTTGATTCCCCCATCACATTAAAATGTACAAATACCCAAAATGAACTATTATATAAGTGAAAAAACAAGTATTGTAAAAATTATTACTCATAAACCAACCAATAATATCAACGATTTTCATACGGACTTTATCTCACAGAAATATCTCACAGAAGCTGGTGTTACATAAAATTATGTCATTGACAGATAAAGAACATTAAAAATTCACGAACTTAGCAACCACAACTTCAGTCACTTTTTGGAGCACTGTGAAGACAGTATTTGTAAGGAAGTGTATGTCACCAACATCTAAATATTTCTTAAACAAGAAATACAGAATTTCCTTAGAAAATCAACAACAAATCCCAATGTCAATTACGTAAGCAGATGAAACAACAAGAATACAAATTACAGAGGAATGATAAGAAGAGGAAAGAATATAACAAAAAAGGACAAGAAAGCAGTAGTAATGGGCAATTTTGTGATGCGATGAAATGCAAGGGCACCATTTACCTGCAATAGCGATGATGTCCCGAAGGTAAAAACCGAATGAAGTCCTCCTCTTGATGAAGGAAAAGGAGCTTATGTACAAGAGAAAGAAAGAACATCGATGGTCTTTCTGTTTTCTTCTACCTTTTTATGGAGAAGAACAAGATTTCCCCAAAGACGTTTCCTCAGGACTACGGTATTCCCGGAGGTGCTCTCACTTCCCATTCTTTACTTCTGCTAATGGAAAAGACTGGAAAATATAGTTATCAAGGAATACCCTGGTGCTGGATTTTATTACCATAAAAAGTGGCTTTTTCTATTTTTATATGGATTCGTTTTTTCTCGTGTTTCCATATGCCTTTCTCTGTGTACGCCGATTTTTTTCTTGTGCGCTGGTTTGTATTTTTATGTTGTGCATAACCTTTTCAACAACCAGACTATATATATATATATATATATATATATATATATATATATATATATATATATATATATATATATATATATATATATATATATAATAAAATCACGAATCGAGACAACTAGGCATCAAGTCCATAATTTTTTCTGATATTGTTTCTTAATCCTGCCTCCTGAGATCCAACCCTGTCACCATTATCCTCAACCATCTGTCTTGTAACGTTAGAATTCAAATATAACACTAAAAAAATGACTTCTGAAAAAACGTAGCACCGCTTTTTCATTTATGTAATGCTCAGGACAAAGTCATTATCCAGTCTTCGGTTGTTGGTACCAAAAGTAAACGGATGTATTAACCTATTCAGTGTATTGGCCTGTACGCATCCATTTTTTTTCTTAATTTTCGTTAACTAAGATCTTCATTATTGTAACTTCTCATCCGTTTTATATCTATGTGTTTTGTCTTATTCATTTTATTTTAAAAGATGCGTGCTCATTTTCGTACTGTAGAAGAATCGTTCGAGTTGGGCCTATTCATCAAAATCAAAGCTTGTTCCTCCTTCATCTGAGCACCATTTTTGATTTCTCTATACTTTTCAAAAATCCGTAACACAACAGGAGTTCTGGCAACTGACACCCATTCATAAGCTTTGGCAAGCAAGCAAACACACACACACGTATTCTGTATATATATATATATATATATATATATATATATATATATATATATATATATATATATATATATATATATATATATAATATATATATATAATATATATATAATATATATATATAATATATATATATATATATATAATATATATATATATATATATATATATATATATATATATATATATATATATATATATATATATATATACATATATTGTATATGTATACGTAAGATGTATGTTAATTTTTATCACAAACCCCGTGACGTTTTCAATATTCATAAACATGCCGCTACAAATGTTGTTTAACATCCAGCACGCCTTACCTTGGGAACATCGCCGAAGGGGAATAATAATTGATAAACGATTCGGAACGCACTATCGAGCGTTCGAATCTTCCAGGTGGCGAATCGTTTATCAGTTTATATATATATATATATATATATATATATATATATATATATATATATATATATATATATATATATATATATATATATATATATATATATATTTATATAATATATATATATATATATATATATATATATATATATATTTATATAATATATATATATATATATATATATATATATATATTTATATAATATATATATATATATATATATATATATATATATATATATATATATATATATATATATATAGACACTCACATTGTTAATCCGGTGGCGCTTTGCTTATCTGTTTCTAGTTATAGAAATAAATAATTGGTTGAAAATATGTATTCGACAGTTTCATTTTATCAAATGAAAAATAAATTATGAGTATTCGGTTTTCCCAATTAACAAACAGAAATGTTTACAATATTTTGTGGGGAATGCATTGTTATGCGAATAGCCAGCTAAATTCTTCTCTTCTTGCATCATACTTCTTACATTTTATGGATTAAGTTTAATTCTATTAAAATCAACAGAAAGCGGAAAAACGGTGTTACTGTTCGGCGAGTGTCCTGTTATTTTCTTTTATATATAAGTAAAAAGAAAACTTGAACAAAAGGACTCATTTGTTTTTGTAACTTATTCAAACTAAGGTTGGAATGGAATATTAAATTTAGGCTTGAAGCCAAGCACTGCAGTCCGAGAGACCATTCACAGCGCTTTCAAATTACGGTTACCGGTGCTTCTTGCGCTACAGCGTTTGTAGTTTCGTCAAGAATCGGCGACACACAGCAAATGAAGACGCACATAAACAGGATTAATCTTCAGAATATAGGAGCTACTTATATAAAGCTTCTGAAGTCTTGATATTCTCCGTAAGGAAATATAAAGCTTCTGAAGTCTTGATATTCTCCGTAAGGAAATATAAAGCTTCTGAAGTCTTGATATTCTCCGTAAGGAAATATAAAGCTTCTGAAGTCTTGATATTCTCCGTAAGGAAATATAAAGCTTCTGAAGTCTTGATATTCTCCGTAAGGAAGCGTGTGTGCTTGGGCGACTGAGTGTGTCTCAGCGTGTGATTGGAATAGGATTTCAAAACCAAGTTCAAGAATGAAGGGTCTTCTTCTCTTGATATATACGTCCCAAGGGATTCACACAACTTCAGGCCATGTACAAAGGTTGAAAAATCCAAAGCCGAGACCTCCCTTTTCCATTACATATCACTCGACTGTCGCCCATAACTACCTATGGAACGAGACGTACACCACAATGCCCGGACCCCTAAAGTGGAAAAACAAGTGTCGTTGTTCAGCAGACCGAACATTGCCATTATATACTCCTGTCCCACTTGCATGTATCATCAAGTTTATTGTTAGGGTTATTGTTATTGCTATTGTAGTTGATAATTTGCTGTTATTGTTGTCGTTCGTAAGGTATTGATATTATTGCGAATCACGACCAACCACCGACCTGAAAATCTAATTTACAAATAAAAGATTGCCCCCATGAAAAAATGAGATGCACGGAAAAAGATGATGCATTTTCCAATCAATGGGTTTGATTCTAAGAACCTTTCAACTTTTCATTAAACTCTGTACAGAAAGAGTGCCCCCCCCCCCTCTCTCTCTCTCTCTCTCTCTCTCTCTCTCTCTCTCTCTCTCTCTCTCTCTCTCTCTCGTCGATAAATTGCAGCTACAAATTTGGGCAGTTACGAGAAATTCCATAAGAGTATGGGTTTATCTTATGAATAATAATAATAATAATAATAATAA
>JANJGK010000048.1:13006156-13036156 GCA_039081455.1 Macrobrachium rosenbergii
TACAACGGCCGTGAAAAGGCTTGAGGTTTATATTGGCTTATACAAACATGTATCGGCTGACATTATTGAAAAGAGCAACAACTGCAACATAGCAATAAACCTTATAGAATGATCATTCAAACAATATTTTCAGATCAAGCGCCTAAAATATCGCTTTCGCTTAATATTCAGAAACAGAGAGAGAAAGAGAGAAAGAGAGAGAGAGAGAGAGAGAGAGAGATCAGCAAGGAGGGAAAAATCTTGCTCAACACTGTACATGGTTCCATTAAAACCGTCGATTCGGTATTACGAGTCTCTTCTTCTCGGAGACTTCCAAGAGCGAGATTCCCATTAAGCAAAAGTGACTCGGAAGAAAAAAAATATGAGGAAAATGTCAGACTACGCAAAAGCTCACGAAAAAAACCTGCGGAAAGAAGCGCTCCTATAAATGTTCCAAATGGGCTGGAAATGCAGGGCTTAAGGAGTTAAGTGGTGTGGCTGAGTTTTTCCCTCGAAGTTGGGTGCCACTCAAAAGCTCCCAAGCTGCGAGGGCGCTCCTGGACATATTGCAAAAAATCTTTCCCGTTCGATGCTTTTGTTTCATCGACAGATATAACCAACTGGCATGCTTACTAAACCACTGAAAGCATCCACCATTTCATATATATATATATATATATATATATATATATATATATATATATATATATATATATATATATATATATATATATATATATATATATATATATATATATATATATATATATACAGACATATATATATATATATATATATATATATATATATATATATATATACACAGACATATATATATATATATATATATATATATATATATATATATATATATATATACAGACATATATATATATATATATATATATATATATATATATATATATATATATATATATATATATATATATATATATATATATACACACATATATGTGTGTGTGTGAGTACTCTGAATACGAGCAATTGCTTTGGGAAATTCTCTGTTGCCATTTAGTAAATATATAGCATTAAGGTCAGCACTCGTGACCTATCAACAAGAAGGCCGAAGATGCCTAATGTGACCCGAATAACCGACAGCTGACCAGCAGTATTGCCCTAATCTAGGTGTTCAAAACACCCATCAAACAATTTAAAGAGATAGCTTTTTTTTTTTTTTTTTTTTTTTTTTTTGAAAAATAGCAGCATTCCTCCGAGAGGTGGCACCATGAAAAATAGAAATCAACTACATATATTTTATTACGCTTTGATCTGCTAATAATGAGCGTCACAATAAAAGAAACGAATATAGACAACGTGTAAAAGGGAGGATAGGAGAGGAGGAATTAGGATAATAATCCTCATTTTCTTCAGATGTCTTGGAGATTGTTTCTTGATAAACATATTTAGACAAGTCTCTTGTTTTACTGACCGATTAAAGAAGAAACCAACAACAGAGTATCAAGAGACGTGTAGTCTGAGCCATAACCCTTCATCCTGGAAAATTTTACTGTGAATGCAAAACCAAATAAAGAGTAACTTCGGTGTCATTCGTGCCTTTACCTATGGGCCTCGACACCCAGGAACCGGAACCAAAATTTAAATTCTGGTCGTTCGATCAGCATTGTTGGGGAACGTTAAGTCTGGTTAGTACTAGGATCGGTGGCCACTAAATAAAGTCCTATAATACACCTACACAGAAGGGCCATCAGAAGCACTGGAACCTCCTTACAAACACTTCACCATTCACCCCTATCCTACAAGCATCTCGTGCTTCCTGAATATTATGGTCCTTCCTTTCCAGTGCCTGGTTCATGCCATCTTTTCTCTTGTCCTCCATTCTTTTCAGGTGACTGAACTAAAGGTCTTCAATATACGCTGACTCCTCCTCTTGCGTACATTAACCACCTCCCCCCCTTTTTTTACCACGTTTTGTACATTTATGCACATTTCTCACTCTGTAAGCTCTTCTGACAACTCATATACTATGCAAATAGATCATCTCATCAGGTTCAACATTTTATTTCATTTGCACTAACACTTCACTTCCACAAAGGAGAGCTGCCTCAACAATCCCTTAATACAATCCCACCTTACTTTCCCTAGACAATTATTGTCTGTTCCCAATGTTTTCAACACACCTTGCTTTCTTTCTTGCTTGACCTATTCTGTGACTCCCCTCTTCTCTCACCCTGCCACCATCTGTTACATTTACTCCCAAATACTTATACGAATCAACTGCTTCCATTCTTCTACCATCTCTATCAACGTTCATCACTACGTCTTCGTTTCAATTAATGCCCTTGACATAACTCTTCCTCATATTTCCTCTTAACATCCTCCTCTTGTTATAACTTTCAGCACCTTAGCAGTTTTTGAAGTTTATTTTCCTTTTCCCAATCAGTATTTTGTCACCTGTAAACATCAACCATTCCAAACTTGATTCATGAATCATTTTCCCATCCAAAAGCATTGCATATGCTTCTCTCTAACTTCCTTCTCTTACTCACTTTTACACTAAACTTTCTACTGTGTACGTGTACTAACACGTGCTTCACTTTCATCACAAAAGCTTTTAATTATTCTTTTCACCTTATCTACTTTACCAACAATCTCAACACCTTTCAAACTGCTGTCCTACTTTTTTTTTATCATGAGTCTTTTCTAGCTTCTTGTATGCCACATACAACTTTTCTCTTTGCTTTAAATTCACACATGATAGTTTCATAACAAACCTTCATCCAGACACCCTCATCTTGTTCAAGGTCCATTTTGTTTTCCCTTTATGAGTACTGTCAACCGTCTTAATTTCTAAACAGAAGTCCTACATTATATTTTCCATGATGCACTTTGTATTATTGGTCTATATTTCTTAAACCACTTCTATCATCTTTACCTTTACACAACAGATCTTTACTCCTCTCACCTGTTCTTTCAGAACTCTCCCCTTGTCCACAAAGACCTTACACTTACTCCCAGTAAAGGCTCAAAGGTCACTTACAGAAGCATTACCAACCATTCGCTAATCTTTTCCATTCTTCCGTCAACAGCTCTTCCTCTCTCCTAAATACCTGCTTCACTGATCCAGGATTGCATTAATATAAGAAAGCCACTTTCTTCTTGCATCTTTTATTTAAAGATCCCTTTCTTTTGCATCTTTTATCTAAAGATATTAACGCTTTCCTGCACATTTATTTCCTTGCAAAAAAGCTTTCATTTTCCCTTGCATTAACTTTGCTATTAGGTATATTTTCACCCCTTTTTCTCCAACTTTCTCAACTTTGGCCTTACACACATAACAGTGAAATAAATCTCCAGGGGCTCCTCTCTTATCATTTCATCCATCAACTTACTCTTCCATATACCCCATACTAACACATTTGCTCCATGAACCCCATGCCTGCTAACAATGCCATTTTATCTCTACGAGCTACGTTTGCATTCAGATCACCTAGCACAACCATCTTTTCATTTTCTCCAAACCCAACCAGGTATTGATTCAGAATCACCAAAAATAGTTTCCTCTTTAATTTTCTTACATTCTTAGGCCATATGCATTCACTGTTGCAAATTTTCATCTTATATAATCCTGCTCTAATATAATTGTACAATTCCATCCCTAGATTCTTCCCAATACTACACCTTTCAGCTACCTCAGAACAAAAGTCACTCTTTGGCTTTCACATTCTTGCACATTGCCTTTTCACGCTTTTCTCAGAAAGTTCCAAAACATCCAGATTTCTCTCCATAAACAAATCAGCCATCATACATCATCTGCGCCACAACCAAACACACACACACACACATATATAATGTATATATATATATATATATATATATATATATATATATATATATATATATATATATATATATATATATATATATATATATATATATATGCTTGAGTGTGAATGTATGAGAATTCGTATTTTTTCTTGTAATATCATGCAGAGATTATCGTAGGCACCGTTTTACTGAATTGCAGCTGGACATTATTTGTAACCATTACTTTGAGCAACGAAAAGGTAAATTACATTTTGAGTAAGAGAGAGATAACGAGAAAGAGGGAGAGATAGTAAATAATTCTTATGAGAAAATAACATAGAAATTCTTTCCCTGAGGAAATATGTATATACTCATCTTTACACCATTAACTATTCCAGTACATAGTAATGAGAGTCTCGCGGTTCTCGCAGTCTTTTACTTCGATATCTAACGGTTGAGTACGTGAGGTCGGGCCTTAGAGAAGCTGCCCTTTATCGAGAACCAAGATGCCCTTTAAGAGCCATTCCCTTTAGTCAGCCGCTAGCGTTTGAGATTGACAATGCACTTCGTTCATATGAAAGGGAACTGCTGTAGGAACTATTGCCAAGCCTATTGACACACCGCCGCAGGTTCCTTAGGGCCATTTTTACCTCAGCCATACACAGCGATACGTCTTTTATTTAAGACAGAGCTAGGCTTGGGTTCCAATTCCTTTGTCCACCTTCCTGGATGGTATCAATTGTTAATGCCACTTCTTTTTTTTTTCCACACATAACGACAGAGGATAGGCACCACCCTGCAGGAAGCTTAGGTTCTTGTGTCTATTATTTCACTGGTCCTCCACATGATGGTTCTCTCTCTCTCTCTCTCTCTCTCTCTCTCTCTCTCTCTCTCTCTCTCTCTCTCTCTCTCTCTCTCTCATCACGGAAGTATTATATAATTGGTTTTACATAGTGCCATCACCGTTTGTTAAGCAAATATTACTTGTGCAAAGCTGTGAGTGCGAGAGTGTGTGTGTGTGTGTGTGTGTGTGTGTGTGCATGAGAGAGAGAGAGAGAGAGAGAGAGAGAATCAGATACCAAGGAAATACTATATTCTGTATAGTTTGGTCTCTTCCTCATCCATTTGAAAAATGACAGAGAATGGAAGCGGCCAGAGAATGCCATTAACAATCCATAACATCGTGGAAGGACATGGATTGGGAGGAGGAAGAGCCCTGTTTTATAAAATACCAGGGCAGGAAGATGTACAAGAAATCCTCTAGACCAGAGGTATATCAATAACTAACAATAGATTCGACACCATTTCCCTCTTTCTTTCATTATTATTGAGACCGAGACGCACTGTTTCTAACAAACTTCCGTGTCCGACAAAAGAAGATGGCTCTTCAAAGACGTCTCAACAGGCATTAGACAATCGTTTCGGGGTTGCCTCCACCTCAAGTACCGTACTCAGGAGCGGTTGGAATAAAGTAATATCGGGGCCTAAAGACTTACTAAGGGTGTGCACATGTATACAAAAAAGGGGTTTATATTGTTACTTTTTTTACTGAAAATCTCTCTCTCTCTCTCTCTCTCTCTCTCTTATACAGTGTTTAGTCAGATTCGTAGTAGAAACAACGACAGAAGTATTCTTTGTGATGCAAGCCAGTAATTAAACTGAAGGATATTGGCAGTCTTGTTTACTATTCCATTAATATGACTAAAAAGGTTCCGCATAAACCTTACGGTACTTCAATAGTCCTGACACACTCGCATTTAGAGACAAATCAAGTCGGTCGGACATGACTGTACATGATGTTACAGTAAGAACTGCAAGCCTCTGCTTCACCTGCATAGTGCTCAAATGAAAAAAAGTTAATGCACAATGACTGCTAAGATTGGATACCAAGAATCCGATAGTAAATGACGTATTAAATGATTAACACTAGTGAAAAGAGACAAATTTTAGAAAATAGAAGGTATGGAAGGAGGGGAAAGGGGACGGGGTTCTGGGTAAGTGCTGCCCAAGCTGAGTGGAAGAGGCAGAATGAGGATGCTTCAATATACTGACCAAGAAGAGATAGATTGTGTGTCAGCGGAAGTAGCTCCATGAACGGAAGGGGTCAGTGTAGTACTGGTCGGCATTTACCGTGACTTTATGAAACCGGCTCAACCTGAACGGAACTGTGACTATCTTGTTTTACTCCGAAGGTACCCCATATTAGGAGAAACGGCTCGTTGGTGAAATACTTTCTGCTTCCTTAAAAAAAATTTATACGACAATATGTATAATTCTTGACGTAACTTTAAAAAAAAAGTTTGTGCCTTTGCCTGAAGCTTTATATGTTAGTTCACTTCTAGTTATCATTTTATCACTGATTATATGAAAGCAGGGTACATAGCAGAATGTTAAGTGACGCTGAGACAGTTGCCAACTACAATAAAAAACGAAATGACATTTCTACTTGAAGAGGCATCGTATGAGACAGGCGTCCAATTATGTAAGGCTTTGTATGACACCCACAGTTTCTTTGTTACGGCTTCTGGCAGAACGTGAATGATACTTGATAAAAAAAAAAACCTAGGTTCAGCTTAAATATAGTTTATATAACATATAATACCACATCAATAAAGTATCACTAATAAAAATTTATATAAAATACTATTTCTTGTAATAAACGAAGGGAATGAAATTTCCTCCTTCAGTATTTAACTGATGTCTAAAGTTACGTTAAACTTGCTGTAAGAAAAGAGGAAAAATCCCTAGTTTTGTAATCATAACAAAACATACCGCCTTTATATTGTACGATTTACATTAAGCGAAGGAAATTTATTTTAACAATGTGCTTTAAAATCTTTTTGCACACTGTGTTCTAGTAACGTGACATACATGAAATGAAACCCGCCTGCTTATTTAAAAAAAAAAAAAAAAAAGAATGATACCTTACAAAGAATTATGTGAGTGATGTTCTTCAGTGATTGTGATGCAAGAAATAAGACACCACTTTACAGTTGTATTTTAATCTACTCAAACACTTTTTCTCTCTCTTTTCCCCCATAATTACAAGTTAGCCTCGAAAGTCATTGTCTACAAAGGTTCTTATCAGTTGCACCTTTCTCTTCCTGTTCAAGCTCTCTCGCGATTCTTTATTCATACAACGATCCAGTGAGAAATACAAAAGCCAAAGGAACAGGCAATATTATAACCCAATCTCGTCTAGGCCAAATAGATATAACAAGGAAGAAAACAAAACTTGTGCAACAGAAGTGACAAACATCCAAAGTCATTTCCCCTCGGAACTTTACAAAAGAAAGAGACAGTCGTTCGACCGGCCAGTTTCACCAACAAGTACAAGGGTTCAAATTCACTGGAATTAAGGCAAATAACGCTTTTCCAGTAAGGAACAGATTCACTCCAAGAAGCTTTCTTGTGCTCTAATATATATCAAAATGATTCTCTAGAACACTTCTTGAAATCAATTACTTGATAAATATGAAATCTAAAGAACAGCATACCATTATGCCAAGAAATTAGTGCGTAAACTTATTATCTGTTGAAAAGCGCCAACACTAAAAAGAAACACAGCTTTATACATTAAAGCGCAAAGTATTTTGGATCTACTCTTGGAAACACTCCAAATGTCATTAACTGTCAACAGTTTTTTTTTTCATTATAAAAACCAACAACCAAACAGAAGTCATAGCGATCAAAACCGTGATTCTTGGTCTTAAGCAAATTTCACTTTCCTGATACGTAAATTTTTCCTGAAATAGGGCATTTTCGTGTTTCTAATATTTTTCTCCAAATGCCTACTTATCATTATTATTTATATAATCGACTGTAATTTTCACATTTTTCTATAAATAACTAATTAACATTTTGTTATGCTAAAAATTTTCTTTCTTTTTGTTCCGTGTCAGAATATAATTCTTTTGCTACCTCATCAATTTCCTGTTTCAACAAAATTCTTGAGCTAAATTATGAGCGGCGTAGGTCTGGCTAACCCAGAAGAAAACAGAACCCCCAGGGTCGAGGTAATATATACCGAGATGATGGATCTTACTGCCTCTTTACTTTTCCTTTAGGCCTAACTGTAGGTGTAGCAAACTTTTCAAGATCTTTTATAAAAACATAAAAAAAAGGTTTTGGGAAGTTTAATTATTCTCGGTTATACCTACTTGGCATATAATTATGGAAGACTAGTTAATTATCTAGGGAAAACGAAAAATTAACAAGTTTGATTCAATAAAAGTAAACAAAACTGACTTTCTTGTTACAATGATTTTAGCTTATGCTGTATTTTTTTTTGTACTAAAAAAAAAAAAACAAATATTTTCAGAGTACCTAGATGGAGATCCTCATTTGGAGTAGAAGACAGCACCATGACCTTTTAAGAGGATGAGAAAGCGGGCTGGGAGAGGAGAGAGGCCATTCAGAGAGAAGGAAGCGCGGGCGTTGTCTAACGAAAGTCGATCGACCGACGTCCTATTGCAATCGATATCCAAAGATGACCTCATCTTCGTAGAGGTCTTTTTAAGTTATTCATTGCCTTAAGAATGATTCTCTCTCTCTCTCTCTCTCTCTCTCTCTCTCTCTCTCTCTCTCTCTCTCTCTCTCTCTCTCTCTCTCTCTCTCATGCAATTTTGCCAAAAATATTCCCTATCTGAGAAAACGAAACTGCGTGGTGTATAGAAGCTTACTTTCCAAAAGAGAGCAGGGGTGTGGGACTGAGAGAGTCCTGGTGAAATGAGATTGGATGAAGGTATTTCAACGGCTATAAATCCACAAGAACTATGTAGAGGAAGTTCCCTGCTGGGGACTGTAAATTTACATACCAGCCATTTTTAAAGAAATGTGGTTAGATGTGGTCTACTTGCGAGAAGTGGAAACTTCTTTTTATTCCCTTTTTTTCAGAACCTGTTTAAATTCTAAAAAAAACCCAAGTCTTATTTTTTCACCTGCTTCCCCTCCTGCTTTATGTCAATGCACACGCTGAAATTTTGACTTCGTTTTTATGTATTATCTATAAATCTTATCAATGTTTTCAGACGCGCCTTTTGTCTTAGTCTCTGCTTTTCTCTTTTCCGAGATTATGGGAACTTTATGTCTCTGAATAGACTCATTTCGATAAAATATCTTGTCAGATGTGAAATATTACATGATATTATGAATACAAGACAATAAGTAGTCTATTTTCACACAACTTGGGAAATCATTTTTTATTTCACATTGTTCATAAATATTAGACGTAAAAGCGACCTTTCTAACAGACTGCGTCAACATAGTCCCTGATTATTATAACTAGAGAAACGAGTCTTTCAACCATGTTTGTTATTTCCATAAGATATGACAGAAAAGTGTTCAAGCAAACAAAGTTGGCAAACAAAAATACTCGTGATGAAAATATGTGGGCAGGCGAAAATTTTGGTGACAAAGTGAGCAACCAAAAACTCAAGGTGGCCGACAAAGGGGCAATCAAATACTCGTCATGACAGACAATGTGGGCAGCCACATATTCGTGATGACAGAAACTGGGTAAACAAATACTTTTAGTGACTGACAAAGTTGACAGTCAAAAATTCTTCATGAAACTGAGCACAACCAAACACTCTTGGTGACTAAGTGTTCAACCAAATAATTTTCGTGACAAAGTGGCTGACCAACAGTGGCGACAGCAAAGTGGGAAACCAAATAGTCATGGTGACAAAGTGGGTAATCAAACAATTTTGGTGACACAGTGGACAACCAAACCATTTTGGTGACGAAGTGGGTTACAAAATTCTTGAAGATAGCAAATTGGGGAATAAAATTTTCCTGGTGAAAGAAAATGTGGGCAGTCTAAAATTTATGGTGGCAAAGTGAGGAACTACATACTCTTGGAAGCTAAGAGGACATACAAATACTGATGGTAACAGACAAATGGGGCAACCAGATACCTAAGTTGCTGACAAAGTAGGCTACCAAATTCTCTTACACTCAGTGACAAAGTGGGCAACCGAATACTCTTGGTGACAACCAAATGGGAAACCAGATATTTGTAATGACAAAGTGGGCAACTAAACTCGTGTGGCGACAAAGTGGGCAACAAAATACCCGTGGTGAATAAATGTGGGCAGCTAAAAAATTGTGGCGACACAGTGAAAATCCACCAACGCATAGTGACAGACAAAATGGGCAACCAAATACTCTTGGTGACAGTTAACTGGATAACGAAATTTAATCTTGGTGACAAATACTCTTCTTAACTGACAAAGTGGTCAACAAAATAAACCTGGTGCCAGATACAATGGGAAGCCAACATTAGCAGTGACAAACAAAGTGGGCAGCTTGTGAGGTCCCGATCTGTCGCCGGGACCCTCAAGGCATCCTCGCTTCAACACAAAATCTATGTGACGCACCGAGTACTCTAAAAAAACACAGATCCAGCGCTCCTGATTCAAACGATCTCTTATGCATTTTCAGAAGCTACTTCATGTCCTTTTTAGAGCTGTAATTACTAATGTATGCCAGGCATTGCAAGCTTTCCAACCATATGTATTCGAAATTGTATATACTGTAGAATTGTTAACCATTCTTCAGGTGTGAAAAAATACATCTGACTGTTTATAGAAATCCCTCTGTTTTTCCCTGATGTCAAATGCTACTTTTACGCTCGCAAGAGTTCTTGACCTGTCAGAGATTTTGTGTCAATAAATCAGAATACACCTTGACTCTGCCTCTTACTCGCCGCCTCATTATACTAGTGGGCAGTTCATGGCTAGTTGTCTAAGCGAAGGCAATTTCAGTAAATTCGTTTTCATTGATGAATTTAGAGCAAAAGACAGATTAAGCGACACATGAGTAATTTACGGAGAACAAAAATTTTTATTGAGAAAAGAACTTACAGAAAAGTTTACTGTATACTTTACATAAGAAAAGTATTTAAAAAGTGAAAGAAATCTATTTAAAAATCTAATCTAATCCAATTCTTGCCCTAAGGTCACTAGATACACCAACGACTGCATCCTGATGTACGCGTCGGTGTGGGAAGTGTGTTGTTTCTACCGAATGGCGGACATTTTTTTTAACTCTTTCCGTAGCTTTTACTAGGGCAGGAACATGGGATGCTCGCCCTTTTTCCCAACAGTTCTTATGTTGTTCGCAAACGACCTTCGCAATTCTTCATCTCATAGCTCCATGTGATGGTGCTTTGTTTGCCTTCTATTGCCCTTTCTGTAGATATTTCCATTATAAGCTACTTTGTCTTGGCCACGTTTCGATAAAGAAAAAAAATTTATAGGTTATGGTAAAATGTTTAAAAATGCCGGACTACATGCTGTCACAAATTGTTTTAAAATGCATTTGAGACAATTCGTTCTTTTGTTTGTAAACTGTCAAGGTGAAGATCACGGCTCAAAATGACCATCGCTCAGTTAATAACTCTAAATGATCTTCACTAAACAATTATCGCCCAAAACGACTTCGCTCAAACTGATTACCCAGCCAAATATTCGTGATGACAAAGTTGGCAAACAAAAACTATTTATGTCAGACGAAGTAGACACTCAAAAACGCGCGATGAAAGACATAGGACAACTAACACCTGGTTTCATAAAGGCCTCAAAGGAAAATAAATCTGGCAAGAGAGGATTAAGCTGTGTGCAAATTAGGAGTAAGAAGTCATGTCTTTAAACTGGAAACTCCACCTGAATCAAGGAATACAGAAGCAATTCTGTTAACATAAAATTATATGCTTATAATCACTGTTACCCGTGATTTTATACATCAAACGCAACAGGGAAGAAATGGAACATAAAATTATATGCTTATAATCACTGTTACCCGTGATTATGTATATCAAACACCACAGGGAAGAAATGAAACACGGTTGTAGATCTTGGCCGGTCCTCTGAAGATGCCTAGTTAGCCATAAAGCCGACACTAGTCAGGATCTACAGCCACGTTCCATTTCTTCCTTGTTGTGGATAATATAGAATTATATGTTGGAAGAGATGACATTACGGTGTTACCGATAATTGCACCCTCGTAGCAGAATGCTAAGATTAAGGAAATGATAATGTTCCCTCACCTTTAACTTAATAACTAACGACTATATACTTTATGGCCTTGATATTCAACAGTTTTATAGTATCTTTTTATTATATTCAGCTCTACTTAGTGATGGTAGAATTTTGATTGTAAATTTTTAACAGAGCCCTTGGCACTGTTAAACTTCAACTAGCTCATTGTACTAGCTTTTTCTGCCGCATTAACTTTATATAATGTTCTCTATGAGTTTGATTAGATTTATTCCTTAGCAAGTAGGTAGCTGGTATATCAGGTAATCCAAAGATCATGGAAAGAAGTTCTGCTGTGGAAGGCTTTTTCTTTTCTCTCATGTTTCCACGCGCACTCTGGCGATCATCTGCAGAGTTAAAAAGTTTATGAATACAATGTTTTCTTGTTGTTTAAGATAAATCCAGCCATGTTCTGGCACGGGTTCTTTTTCCCAGAGGAGCCATAAAACATTGCAAACACATACGGGTGAATTGGCGTTAGTGGGTGCCCGGGCATGTGGAACTTTGATTGTTGTCCTTTCCGATTCCTTGTGCGCTGGGACCTCCTCAATAGGATAAGATGAAAAGGGAGGTGATGATGGGGCCGGCTGATCTATCTTCTCCTGGAAGGGCTGGTAGGACATCTTACTTGGTTGTCGTGAGTCTCCTCCCATCTCTCTTCCTCTCTATGTCGTTGGTGTTGGGCACAAAGTCTGGCGCCGGATGATTTCTTCAATTTCCTCTGATTATTTTTACAAGAAATTCAGTTTTCTATGCTATGTTTATGATGAAATTCTTTTCCAGGATGTGAAAGAAGTGAAGCTCGTCAAGAAACCGTTTAGTTATAAATGGATCCTTGCTGAAATTAACTAGGTTTGCTGTGAAACTCTGGCTGTAGGTAATTTGGTATATGATTGTTGGTAATGCTCCACTGGGCACGTAAATTCGCATGGTGTCATTTTTCTTGTATATAACCGGTTTTCATCATGAAGGTATTTCACTTGACAGGTGCAAGGGAGATATGATTGAAAATTACATTGAAAAAAAAACAATAATTTTTTAAAGCATGAAAGGGCAAAGAGAACAGAGGAACAGGATTGTAAGATCACCATCTATTACAGGATGAATTACAGTACCGCCGGAAGCCCGAGCCATCCCAGGGATAATTAGGAGAGATGTTCATACGACTGACGTAACCGAAAAGTTAGACTTTAAGATATTCTGTTGCCAGATCTTCGAGGCAGCCTTACTTTTGAAAAACAGCACCGCACAACCAAAGGAGAAAGTAGCCACGATCTATGTAGAATATAAATTTACTAGTCCAGAGGGGAACTGTGAGTCCCCTGAATACACCATGTTGGTCATAATACGACTACACTGAGGAGGCGGTTGCAATATCAAAGAAATCATGGTGCCATTTTTCAGCATTGCACCGAACGGCATGACAGGCGACCAACAGCAACAACAATAATCAGACGAGAAAATACCAACCGTAGGATGATGATTGCACAAGCAGTATCAGTTATAATAAAGAAACCTATCCTAAACATCCAGGCAGCATCACAATACATCCTACCATCCAACAGGAGGCAAATGGTGCTAGACGTGGAAGACAGGACCCAGGTAGCAAGAAAGATTTTACGAAGTCCTTGAGGATGAGGCACATAACTTACCTGAAAAGCACAACAAATCTTGTATAATTGACAGATGACATACAGATATCCCTGAGGATGGGGATTATAAGGAACAAATGCACCTGGAATCCAACACAGTTGAAGAATTAGTGGACCTATTCAGGACATCACCTTAATATCAAAATATCCCTTTTTTTCTTCTATGTTTTTATAAGCATTGTACATTGTTAGTACCCAGTATTTGGATAAAAAAAATTGAATACATAAGAAAAATAGGAACAGATTTATGTTACCCTTCACACATACTAGATATTTACTATAATAAACCCCACAAAAAGTTTTATAGCGAAAGTAACAGGGAGAAAGAAACCCCTAAGAATATTCTTAGCCTGCCTGTTTTAGTGGTTTTGAAACCATAAAATCATTGCTAAAATCTCTTAATGTCAACCTTACCTTACATATGTTTTCTATGTATTCGTATGTTTAATAGTTTTTTCAAGTTCATTTTGCAAAATTTGTTATTCTTTACCAAAAGGTAAAAAATGTGTTGTACTTTTATAAATATGTAATCAGTTTATTCATTCCAAGGTAATTTTTGGTGGTTAGTCTCTTCCCCTGCATAATCCTTTAATTGACTCCTCCCTGCTTTTGAGCCAATTGGGCCTAATCCTTTGTAAAACCTTTGTTTTGGTAGGTCCACTAATTCTTCAACTATGTTGAATTCCAGGTGCATCTGTTCCTTATAACCCACATCCTCAGGGATATCTGTATGTCATCTGCCAATTGTGTGAGCTTTCTTGTAAACTTATCTTTATATTCTTCATCAGTCTGCTAGTAAAGGACTGTTGTGTTGAAAGGCCTAGCAACCACTCTGTTGTTTCATTTTTCCTTCATGGCATTTGCCTTTATATATATATATATATATATATATATATATATATATATATATATATATATATATATATATATATATATATGTGTGTGTGTGTATATATATGTGTGTATATATATATATATATATATATATATATATATATATATACATATACATAAAACGAAATTTCTCATTCAGTAGTATGCCCTATTACTACTTTACTCATAATTGCATAAACATTAAAGATGAGAGTAGCACAATCCTCATTATAACCATTTGGTGTCACTAAATGGTTATTACTTCAGCAATGTTTGCACTGACGAAAACTAATGGTTACGTGGCGAGAAGGAACACTGCCATCCTAGCTCCATTAATCGATCCATTTCCTGTTAAGCGTTATGACGTTATGAATATCAGTCATCCATTTCCTTCTGTCTTTTCTTGAATAAGTCTTCTGCTGGGTTTCACCGGCTCTTCATTAGGTTATTCATGGTTCCTATCAGGTCTTAATGAGTCTTTTATCGGATATATCGCTTCCATATCAAATCCCTGATTTTTTTAATGTTCTTGAAATGACTGTTTTTTAGGATTCTACTCGGTTTTTATGAGTCAATAACCGGGTTATCATCTGGCCTCTAATGAGTTATAATCTACGCTTTAATAGGTCAGTTATCGGTTGCTTTTTTTATAAATCTTCAACAGGATGTAATACGGTTTTTAATAAGCTGTCCGTTGATTTCTGCGGAAGTTTGATCAATCAGTTATTGGTGAAACAACGCACACACATACACAACCATACATACACACGCACACACACATATATATATATGTGTGTGTATATATATACTGTATATACGTACATACATATTTATTCAAGCATAGGCCGCATGCATGCATTTGAAGTAAACAAAATTTTGTAAAATTCATGCATCACGTTCTGGTGTGTGTGAGTGCACAAGTGTGAAGCTTAAACATTACAATATTGATCTGTTGTACTTATCTAGATGCAGTATTTCTTATATCCAATGAAGAATAACATCTTACTGGAGCTGGCACAGTGAAAGAAATGAAAATTAAATTTCCAACCACAGACAGAGACACAGAGAGAGAGGCCTTTTGACGAGTGTTATCTATTTTGCTCTCCCCGTGCTCATGAAATGTCTGGTAGTTGGAAATACATTCAAACAGCAGAGAGAGAGAGAGAGAGAGAGAGAGAGAGAGAGAGAGAGGAGAGAGAGAGAGAGAGAGAGAGAGAGAGATCATCGTTTCAGCTCATATATCACTTCTATAGAAACAGAACAGGAAAAAGTCGACATGAAACGAAGGGGAGGCAGTATCTCAAAATAAAACAAATTTTGGTATTCTAGTTACTGCTTTCAACTGGCCCTTAATTAGTTATTATACCACTGTACTTTTACATAGCTAATAAGGGTCAGATAATGAAAATTGGTCGTAGGACGATTGGTCAAATTTCAGAAAGAAAACCATAGAAGAAAAGTCTCTCTCTCTCTCTCTCTCTCTCTCTCTCTCTCTCTCTCTCTCTCTCTCTCTCTCTCTCTCTCTCTCTCTCTCTCTCTCTCCAGCAAGTATCCAACATAGTGAATGCTGTTACGGCATGATATTCCTCTTTAATTCATGCACATTTAGGAGAGATTCTTTTTTTAAATTTGACGAACAAACATATTTCTCCATAACTGAATGGTGTGTGTGTATATGTATATATATATATATATATATATATATATATATATATATATATATATATATATATATATATATATATATATATACATACATACATATATATATATATATTTTGAAAGAAAGAATTTCTAAGTTAAGGGCCAACTATGCAACCTTGGATGGGGTAGCAAAATGCTACGAGCTCCAAGGCTCAAACAGGAATAACCACCCAGGAAAGATAAAGATATTGAGATACAAAGAATAAACACGTAAGAGCTGAAAAACAAAGAAAACCAAATAAAGTAAATAACAGAGTTGAACAAGTAAAACAGTAAGTTATTGTAGTTTTCAGCAGACTGTAGGTAGACTGGATATGGCTATCTGCGTATTGTGCAACGACCCAGTGCACTTGAGCAGAATTGGAGAATACTCCAGACTTCCAGGAAGAGCTTGTGTTTGCAGCAACATAACGAACCGGCTGAGAAATCTTACTATATTGTGTACTCCGTGAACTGTCTTCAGTTTGGCTATAAAAAATATAGAATCCCCCATACATACCCAGCAGCAAAACAAAAATTGTAAAATGTGGGTGTTTGATTTTAAAACATGCTGCCTTCTGCGCGGGGCTGCTCCAACAAATGCCCTAAAAGACGTTCCTCTCAATGAAGTGAGGTCACGTCTTCGGGGACGCAGAAAACAATCCTTCATTACTGCGGTGACAATATGGATTGACATTCATAGTTCATTCAAGGAATTCCCCTGTCCACAACTTGCCTGCAGAAGAACCTATTGATTATCGTAAGTGTATTCTCTGCTTTTTAGAAGCCCAAGAGGGAGAAAAAAAATGGCAACATTTGACATGGTACTTCTACTTGGAAGAAAATAATGATGTAACTAAGAATCTGCATGCCATCATGAAAAAGCAACTCGAACGTCAGATGACCATCTGTGTACTGCAGTTTAACTTAAATGTTGACTAATAAAGCATTATGGAGAGAGAGTTTCCTAACTACAATAAGACAACAATTGACATTTAACAGAAACGTTGTATCCGTAATAAGTGTAAAATATGCTATGATAACTTGATCATTTCATGCATAGCTGTTGATTAAATAAATGCAGATAAGCCATTTCTTAATGGAAAGCAGTATTACTGCCAGCCATTGTGTATTTAGACATTTTCACAGTATGATTTTTCCAAATCTCTCCAGTCAGTTTACCCAACCGCTTCTCTCTTCGTACAATTATCTATAATATCTATTCCCAAAGACGATATACAGAGCAGTCACCACCCTTCTCTCGTTATCCATGATAATATTCATGGTTTAAACCTTGGTTTCCAATTGCCCTCATAATCTTACCATTGATGACGTTTAATTCGAAATTTCCCATCTAGCTAACCTTTCAAAGTCTCATATTTTGTGTATTTTTTTATTATTCCCATTCAACACTACATCCTTTGCAAACATTAACCATTCCACTTAATTCTATCTTTCTTCCCATTAGTTTTTTTTTTTTGTCACCTGTATGACTTTCATAATAAAAATCATACTATTCACCGTCCACGTTACCCCAAACACACTAAAAAAGCATTAAGCCCGTATGATTTTTACAGTTGCCCCTATCACCTTTACCTTTGAAGAAGGGAACAATTAGTCGTCTAGCCCATCCTTGAACTTTTCGCTCATCCAGACGTACTTTATAAACCTTGGTCAGCCACTACTATACCACAGCACCTCAATTGTAATCCCACCTGTTCTTGGTCTCTTGCTTTTCTTCAACTTATGGTTTCTTTCAAGTTTCATAGTTCGATACTGATCTGTTATCATGTCTTCAACTTCTTAATTAACCTCTTTACATCCTCAACAGTTGCTTCCACTAGATTCATAAAACTTTCTATAATCCATCGTTGCATCACTCAGATCCAATTTTCTTCTATCTCCCATATTCAAAAAATTCTCTTCAGACAGCATTTACAGTATACACAAATTTTTGTACACACACACACACACACACACACACACACACACACATATATATATATATATATATATATATATATATATATATATATATATATATATATATATATATATATATATATATATATAGTAGGTATGTATGTATGCGTGTGTATCAGAGCATGTTGTAAACAGTACCTAAATATGCCAATGAAACGTGCATATTATATACTTAGTGATTTACACATTTTTTAACAGCCAAGCCAAATTAGTTACTAACGAAGTAAATCTCCCTTTTCCAGATATTACCATGAGATTAAACGCCACGTCCCACGGTCAACAACCCTGCATTCACATACGGTAAGCACCACAGGAGTTTCTTCTTCAAAAAAAATCCTAAAATATTGAATGTCTCGAGTGTTATTAATGGAACTAGTAATAGAAGAAGTTGCTGTGTATCAGTTTAAAAATTAAAAAATGATATTATAAGATGCATTATTCATAAACTCCTAGCATAAGTTTTTAACTGTCCATCAAATCCATCATCAGATAATAAAAAAATGTCATTTACTTACCCATCACACTAGAAAAAACAGAGCCCATTTTTGGAAAGTGATACGAGAAAAATTTTTTATATAACCTGATGCGCACTAAAAATGAATCTTAATAGCTTCCCTCATAAAAAGGTGTTTGTTGTCTTAACTTCATTATCATTTAACGCCTTTAACTCATTAGCAAATGTTTATTACAAAACGTGCTTCAAAAATATAACTACTTCACAACACACTCTTTATTATCTACGCGAGATCTTTCCCATAAACAAATGCGATTTAGCTATTTTCTCCACATCATAAGATCTGTCTGATTCCACCTGCATAATTTCAAATCACATCTATTTCTCCCCAAGCTCAGAACGTACAGAATACATCAACAGCCATTAGTATAGCCTCGGAAGCCTCAAGAAACACTTCTCACATTTGAAACACAAAAATAAATTAAGACATTCGGCAACGCGCAATTTTTTTCGGGGAAGAGTGTCACAAAAATTCTTGTATATCCGTAAATGCAGAGGAAATAAATACTCTGCGGCAAAAGAGCCATGAACGTATTAATATATATATATATATATTTGTGTGTGTGCTTGTTACCAGCGAATGAAGATCGAGAAAGAAGCACAAAAATGCGTGGAGCTTAGGAGTAAAACGAGCGTAAATCCACCCAGTGTTACGAAACTTGAGAACACTGTTTTTGGAAATCAACAACACATCGTAGGATCATAATAAGTCATCGGTGCAGAAGAATTTGTAAAAAGATATAAGGGGAAAAATATTCACTCCAAGACTTTCCTATGTCCGTGCTTTACACGCCTCGTGAATTCTTTATATCATAGATAAATAGCTTTGATTTGCTGGAATGAGAGTTGGGGTCAGAGACACAGTTGAAAATGTGCATAGGACTGGAGACTAAATGTTCACAGAGAACAAGTCGCGATGGTGGAAAATTTCACGTAATAATTGTGTTCCACCATTTCTGTAGGTCTCATTTTAAAGTCCCCTTAGAAAACGAACATTCTTCCTTAAATTCCTACCGGCCATCCCATCCCCCCACCCCCACCTCTCTCTCTCTCTCTCTCTCTCTTTCTGCTTGTAGGGATATCAGTGTATGATGTACTTCCTCTTAAGTTCTTTGTTTGTCTTTCTGTTTCTGTTTTCCTTGTTAAGCTGGCAGTGTCACCGCCATTTTGATAAATATCCCCAGAGATCAACAAACTTTATAATTTGTCTTCCAGGACTAAAGTTCATTCCGTCGAGAACCCCAAAGTTGGAAGCTAACTTTTCGGCCTTGGGGCTAAATCTCAAGAAACTTTTAACTAAAAGCTAACAGACTTCTGCAATCAGAGTATCAACATCAGCATTCAAGAATACACCTTATTTATTTTTTTGTCTTTAAAAATTCGAAAGCCTCCAGGCAATGATAACAGAAATTACCTTCTCATTCAGTAAACATGTGTCCTTTTATTTCTGCTGGAAACCTTGTTTGTCTGTGCCAAGTGTTTGTGTATGTATGTGTTACTGTTTTTTAATGAACTTCTTAAATAACAATTATTTTCCTCATTTTTTTCACATTTATGGCAAAATAAAGCCAGTTTTCAGGCTAATGGAGTGGTAAAACTAATGCAATCGTACTTTTTTGATCGTTACTAATAGCTTTAGTTTTATGGCCAATTATTCCCTTCTAGCTAGTATGATTAACAGGCATACATAAATTTAGCGTACATATACTATTTTTAACGATTAATTTTCTTGTTTGCTCAGTGCAAGAGATACAAATAAATATTTCTTTTCAGATAACATTTTTAAAGATTATAAAAGGACATTATTGCTTCTCAACATGCCTACTAAGAAACCAAAGTTACTTTTCATTTGACGCTAATAATGATAATCTTTTTATACGATTATTTTCGCAGTGGGGATTTACAGCCCTCGATGAGTACATTTAACGGTGCACATTACGCACAAAGCTCGCTTCAGAAAAACTGACCCAGAATACTTCTGAGTATCATACCGCGACATCAATACCGATTTATGGGGTACTCGTGTTCACTCTCTTGTAACTAGTGAGTAACAGTATGAACACATTTTTGAAAGGAAGGTATAATATCGATTGATATGTAATCTGTATTTTTTATTTTTATAATTTTTTATTTTTTTCTATTATTCTCCATATAATTACTGTCACTACCATTATTATGAATTCTATTTTTCTACTTCTTCAGCAACTGTGTGGATACTGCCGATAATTATTTTTATCATGTTACCTTATGTATCTAGATTGTGTGTATTGTATTTGTATATTCCATGTATATGACCCTGAGCCGCAATAAAGATTATTATTATTATTATTATTATTATTATTATTATTATTATTATTATTATTATTATTATTATTATTATTATTATTATTATTATTATTTTCACACATACACACCTCCCTCTCTAGTAACATAACGATTTGGAAAACTATTTTTATATTGGCCTGAAAAATTGTCGTAAGCATTTCCAAGAAGCTCAAATTATTTTCACCAAACAAAACAGCACAAACGCATTTAAACGTAAACTATCTGATAATCACTTTCTGCTAAAGTAACTGTCAGAATATTTTAAAATGCTCTACTAATACTTATACTCTTATCGTATGCTTTCATCAGTGGAGATCAATTCATAAGAATAAATATATTTATTTTATTTCTCTTCTCTCAAGCATATACCTTGTATCATATTCAGATATTTATCTTTCTTTCAGCGCTTTCAACAATGCAGTTTCCTTTGGTAAGGGGTGACTTTAGAAAAATCAAGGCAACAGTTAAGGCTAAATTTATCCCGAGGGAGCACACTTATAACTAGTGTACATTAAAAGTCGTTTAAAGTTCAATTTGCTTTTCCCGAAACTGATCGAAACCTTTACCGCCATGAAGCATAAATTACTTTCCTAATTCTAAATTTGCATACGAAGATTTGTGCCAAAAACTGATCTTTCTGTATTCAACAACAACACCAGCAACAGCCTCGTGAAGCAGATTTATATTTGGAATTCCATCATACACTGAAATCCGTAAAATCCTGATATCTTTTACCCAACTTCAATCTCAGGTAATCCTCTTCCATTAAAAGCTGGATTTATTTCTACATTTCCATTATACACGCAACTCTTCACGCAAAACCCAGGGATATTTTCCCACTTCCGTGAACAAAGAGGTCAGACTCAGTTGCTCCGCTTCCGTCGAGCTGCCGTCTTGTTCAGCAAAACTTCGACTAATTTCCAAACTTCCTCTTTATGTCACTCCGTTTGCTGAGGGTCAGAGTTTCATATTAATTAAGAAGCCATCGCGCGATCACACTTTTTGGCATTAGTGCGTTCGCGTGATAACGTCTTAATTTCTTTGCACTTTACTGTAAAACTTTGAACCCTGAAGCCTTAAATGGTTTATTGGAATTTTATAACTTGGCGACGACAAACAGCCCAAGGTGGAAGGAAAGCTGAAGTTAAGTATGTCTGTGGTTGTGCTTACGTACCTTCAATTATGGGCAAATATAATAAAAAATCGTCTTAGCATGATAAATGAGATCTCTAAACTTTTCTATAAAAATACAGGCTGAAAACTTTTTCAGCCTGTATTTTATTTTCATCATTCAATTGCACAAGATCACTTAGTCAATGTCCAAATTTTCTTTCTTCAATAAAATTTGGTCTTGCAAAACATAGGGGTTGTTTATCTGTATCAAAAATGCTCTTTTATACGGAGTACTAGCTGTACGTAAGGACTTTATTAAAGCCAATCTTTTTCTGATTTTAGCCCTGGCGGAGAATGTGTGGAGGGACTGCTCCCGGCCGTCTACGAGGCAGCTTTGGTGCACTCAGAAACTCATCATCACAATCCACACCACAGTCCACCTGACCAAAGCACTTCGGCCATTATCTATGTTTCGGTGAGTATATCCTAATCCTAGATGAATATTTGCATTTATACATTAAGCGACAGGCCTATGAAAACATAGGCCTGTTGCTTTTACGATTAAATAAAAAACGTTCAACACTAAGGACATAATCTTGTAAGTTCTCGAATATGTCTCAAAAATTCTTTTTCTTTCTTTTTACCTCGATTCCCCTTAGGCGTTCCTGTATCATATCTCCCAGTTCTGGGTCTTCTAACCACCGTCTTATAGGTGTAATGTGTTCTTGACTTCTGTAAGCAAAGTCTGTACTGTCTATATATCTTCAAGCTTTCTTCTTCTGTATCAGTGATCGACAGTCTACTTTCTCCCTAGTCAAGTTTTTCCCTTCCTTTCTGAATTATCCCTCTCCTCTTCTCCATCATCCCCAGGCATCCTCTGTTACTCAGAGCCTGTCTGAACTGGGATCATGAGACACGTTCATCGGGGCACACTCTTGAGAGTTTCCCTCTGCTATTTCTTTCAGCTCCTCTAACTCAGCGTGGCGCTTTTACGTACCATGCCCTATTCTACAGTATGTGTACTGTGTCCTGACATTAAAGATGCCCAGAATTTACAGCATTATGCACTTTACCATGTCCTAGCTTAAAATACCATACCCAGGCCTACATGTGCTATGGACCTGGCTTTCGTATAAATGCCCATGGCATGATAAACAACTTGCCACAGATAACCGTCGACATTGTGATTTTACGTTAAAGAAAAAGTACCACCTTCTCGGCCTTAATCTAATTATTGAACATTCTCACAAACACTGTGTGGAAGTCACGAAAGCATGCGTCAATCAGTCCTTGCTCCGCTCATTCGCTTTATCCACTCAATCCTTTTATAGAATGGGGAACTCACTCTCTTCTTTGGTACTCCCTTAATCGCTTAGGCTTCCTATTTTTTAGAAGCTGGCTATCCACTAACATACTGCTTCGTTGCAGTGATCTGCCTTGATCTGGACAACCATCTCAGCGGTATTCTCTTTTCATTAACGTGTTTCTCTTTTACCTCGAGAAATGGTGTGCAGGTGACGAACTTTGAAAGACAATAACAACTTTGCGCATATGATTCCATTTACTGACGTCATCGACCTGAGCTCTATTTCAGTGGTTCCTTTTTACATTGGGACAAAAGAGAGAGTCGGTTGCGAATGCGTTCATTGTTATGAGCGTGATGTACACTTTTTATTATTTTTTTCACTATGCTTGTGAGATGCGGCATTCAATAGGAATGAAATTCCGTCAACAAATATTTTTACATTTATAAAAAAAGATAACCCTTATCTCTAGAAATAAAAATCATTATCGTCAGTTTATTTCATGGCATTGCCTTTATACTATATCACTAAAGAAAATGTGAAAAATTTCATCGGAGTTAAAACAATGACTCAAAATCAATAATTGTGATGACACATCTAAACTAAGAATAAAAAATAGATCAGAGGAAGTTCCTTAAATGTTTCCCGTAACATAAACAGAAAAAAAACCCCTCGTGAGAGTAAAGAAACATTCAAGGGTAACCTCCGGCCATGAACCATCGACCCTGTGTGAGAATATTTGCCGTAGTGGACTGTCAACAAATTCATTTTAAAAGATGATTTGACGACGATGAATAACAAATATTCAGAATTTCTGCCTCGAAACTTACTTAATTTTAATTACATAATAATGTGAAAGAGATTTTAGTTCCTCATTGGCCAGGTGGGTACCGTTCTCAGCTAGCACTCTGCTGGCCCCGCGTTCGATTCTCCCACCGGCCAATGAAGAATTGGAGGAATTTATTGCTGGTGATAGAAATTCATCTCTCGCTATAATGTGGTTCGGATTCCATAATAAGCTGTAGGTCCCGTTGCTAGGTAACCAAGTGGTTCTTAGCTACGTAAAATAAATCTATTCCTTCGGGCCAGCCCTAGGAGAGCTGTTAATTAGCTCAGCGGTCTGGTTAAACTAAAGTATACTTAACTTTAGAAATGTGTACATATAAACCCGAAAAACTCATGGATTAACGAAAACTTGAGTTTATGAACATAAACCAACTAGTGTTTGTTTTTGCTTGTTATAATAACATCCTGAGACAGGTCAAGCCAATCGGACAAATTGGGAAGACGGCTGCACGATGGAAACGAATATAGTGTAAGAACAGCTAAGATGTCGATTGCATTAGTTTTAAACAAGAATAACAGTAATCAGGGTACTCACTGGATTGACTCCCAGAAAATTATGCTTTGCAAAGATTTAGTGAAGTGAAATTTAATAGAATCCTGTATCATAAAAAAAATACTGCGATAACTTATTAAATATTAGCTTGGGTTTATATAGAGTGGACATAATTTTAATGAAGGTTATTTAAAAACGAGAAGGTTAATCGGTATGACCATTACTTGGCAATTGTTACTAATGTTCATTTTACCACCAAGGTTTCTCGTGAATGTTATTACTTCTCTAGCACTTGTATCTGAACCCTGATGCGAGGCGGGAAAACTTGAAAGCACTTTCTCCTGGGTGGATGCAGTTACGTGCATTAATGAATAAAGGGGACACAAATACACAAGGCTGCGCACATACACACAATACATATACACAGAGACACACGCTCCATATATATTTACATACATACATACATACACACACACACATACATATACATATATATATATATATATATATATATATATATATATATATATATATATATATATATATATGTATGTATCGTATGTAACTGAAAATGGACTCCATGTTTATGCTTAGCATTGTGGAGCTCGAAACCCTTATGTTAATGAGCAGAATGGAGGTAACTCTGTACATGCATCGAGATTTGCTATCTCCAGTTTAGACCCTTTCATACATTACAGTCATTTATGACGCTAAGAATGCGGTAGTAAATATAAATACATACATACATACATACATACACACACACACACACACACACACACACATATATATATATATATATATATATATATATATACCTGACTAATCGTGGCGGTGCCCGAGAAGACTCTGAATGACAACTGATAAACTCTCTCTCTCTCTCTCTCTCTCTCTCTCTCTCTCTCTCTCTCTCTCTCTCTCTCTCTCTTACCTGTTAAGATAGTTGCTTTCATTACATTGCCCAACATTTTTGACATTTTATATTTCATCCCTTCTCACCAACCATTCCTATTGGGGCTCAAGTTGGACTTAAACGGCATCGGGAGTGGGACTATTCATCTCAGCGACCTCGAAAACTATGGATTAGACACTAATATCTGTCATTTTTTACATTTTATTTTTCACCCCTTCTCACTGCACTTCCTATCAGGGCTGAACTTGGACTTAAAGGGTATCAGGAGTGCCACTGTTCGTCTCAGTGACCTAGAAAACTGTGGATTGGACACTAATATCTGTTGTTATCGGTTGTTTTTACATGTCACCTCCTTCCCACCCTACCCACTTTGGTGCCAGTGATGTTGTACTCCCACAGCATTCTTTTCCAAACAGCAAGTCATATGCATACTGAAATGAGGTATGATAAACCTGCAGAGTTTCTTTAGTTGCTAAGTTACGGGCAGAACCAGCCCCATTTCAGGGAAGCCCTTCCTACCCTCACCCCCTTTGGTGCCCTTTGGTGCTAGTGATGCCCTACCCCCACAGTATTCTTTTCTAGATATTAAGTCATATGTATACCAAGTTTGATTGAAATTGCTCAGTGCATTTCAAGAGTTATGCTGGCACATACAAACACATACATACATCCATCCATTTATATATATATATATATATATATATATATATATATATATATATATATATATATATATATATATATATATATATATATATATATATTACTAGATAATTCAGGAAACTTTTCCTCATAATTTTCCCATTTCAAGTAAGCTTTCTTTAGAAACCAAGCATTTTCAGCAGTCAACCCCATTTCCAGACACATTTCCACAAAGGTCTCTTCACTTATCATGACTCCAGAAATACCATACCTATAGAAATACCATACCTACCAACAATGGCATCTCTTTCTGTGTCACCTTCCTTGCTTTTTAATCATCCAGGAAGACCGACCTACCTTTGCTTTTTAATCATCCAGGAAGACCGCCAGTTTACATAATACAAACGCAGTCATGCACAGATTTAGATTCTTCTAGAAACGTTACACTTCGCCCTCATTCACTCCCATTTCTTGACCATATACACATACACTTGCCTTTTTCCTTCAACAATCAATCTTCATTTACAGAGTACTCTGACTAAACCATTATTTGATACTCTCTCACCTGTCCCCGGTGTCAATGTGACATTACAAGAGCTACCCCCTCCAAGATTTACACCTTTCAGGTACCTTAGATACAACCACCGTGTCCTTCCCATTCTTGCATACAGTGCCCTTTCACCTTTATCTTCCTTAGTAAAAACGTTATCATTACTTCTCCGTAAACAACTTAACTACCATGTATTTTTTTCTGTACCACGGAAAACCCAAATGGGTGCTATGTACTTTTTCTGTACCACGGAAAACCCAAATGGGTGCTATGTACTTTTAGGCATTTTTGGACTGTATTTTATATCTTGTGCATGTATGTGGGTGTATGTGTATACGTGTTATTATATGCTTATGTACGCTCGTATATTTGTGATTCAGTGCATATGTGTAATTGTAAATCTAATAAAGAGTAATTTTATGTGTTCTACTTTTTAAATGAATAAATTGTCGTAGGATACAAATGCCTTAGGTATTTATAGATGACTGGCTATTGCTTTTTTTTTAATTGCCATGCTGTAATTATGTATGTATGCTTTTTTACTTTGTATCCCCAATTATTAAAAATATATGGTTTACGTTAAAATATAGTTTATTATTATTATTATTATTATTATTATTATTATTATTATTATTATTATTATTATGAGTTTTTACTTTTTCTAATAATAACTATAACGATACAGGGGGTGGGGGAGGGAATGCTATTATTTACACAAGACTACAATGTAAAAAAAATCTTACCTAAATAGCATATGAAATAATAAAGTATGCAGATCCTATAAGAACTAGAAAGAAAATAAGATACGTATCTGAACAACACCAACATACCTCCACACAATTTGTAAGAGCAAAACCCAAAGTTAGTAATTTTATAACTTTTCCGACCGCCGTTTTACTTAAGTTTTGTAAACTTCTTTTCCATAATCAGTAAGTAAAATGAAAATCTTTTCAGCGATAAACTATCGGTGTTTTTTCCTGTTTATTAAATCAAATCTCTCTCTCTCTCTCTCTCTCTCTCTCTCTCTCTCTCTCTCTCTCTCTCTCTCTCTCTCTCTGCCCAAGTGAGCTGAAAAAGTTTAACGAAATTTCAGCTCCGAAGTATTGTATTTCACTTAAGAGGAGAAATCGAATACCGTCCGGGTAATAATTTACCCTGGAAACTCCTCCTCCCTCCTTTGGAAAACAAATAAATCATGATACTTAAGACGCAGAAGGTACACAGAAAAACTGCGAGGAGGGCATTGATATTAATCCCTTGTTTCCCGGAGAAAAGCTTTGCTCTACAAAGGAAACGATAGATAAGATGTCTGATATCGTTTCTTGTAATGTTTACAAGAATAATAAACTCTTAATTAACAAAAAAGATATCACTTACTCGTATTTCTGCTAATCAATTAAGCTTTGCCTCGTTCAACTTCCCACACGCTCATACTTCGTACCATAAGACATTCCGTGGAAATCACATTGTCAGTATTTAAAAAAAGCATATTGAAGCCAGTAATCAAAGAGCACGGCTTCTGAACGATATATTCTCTAAAACGTAAAATCGGATTTCTAGGAGATTGCTGTCTGATGTGTGTCATATCCTAGTTTAAAAAAAAATCAATGGTTAAATCTGAATCGTTTGTCAGGATAAAATCACAGAATGACACAGGCACAACTATGCTCTTAAGTGATGCGACATGATTGCATAGGATTTCGTTCAAAATTCACGAACTGGCAACCTAACGTGCTCCATATTTATCTATTCAATTTCAAGGCGAAAATACGATTATTGCATACAATAAGGCCATATTTCATAAGACTGAAAGCTGTCATATATTTCAAAACTAAGAAAATATCACGTGTAGCCAAATTTCGGAAAAACAGTTACGAAGCATTTTCAAAACTTTTGTTCACTCATCGCTGAAGCATTTGACAAAAAAATAAGTCATCATGAAACCTCAGTAAATGTTAAATAAAAAAAACGAAAAAAATTGTCATAACATTAGTATTGCTTGCAATGCAACCATAAAATATAAAATAGTCCTATTTGATTGTTTTTATGCCTCAACGCTGGAAAAATTTTTTAAAAATATATGCAAAAGTAGAATGCATCCACCGATATCAACGGGTGAGCTGAGCGCGTGTGACGCAACCAATAGAGTGGTGGCGCAATATGAACCACCTGGTGTAACATAGGTCTACGATGATTAGCAACAATGAAGTTATCTTGAAACCATTTATTTATTTAATATTTGTTAGAGTAATATTTGGATTTTCCTAAAAATAAAATGATTTACGCTATATTTCTTGACCATTTCAAAAATTACGGTTTACGAGCAAATATTCGCCCATGCAATAATTCTTTTGTTAAGCCAAGATTTTGTTCCTAGGTCTAGGTGTGTTATATTTCTTGACTTTAAACTTGAGAATTCACATCTCTATATTAACAATTTCTGGCCAGAAAGGATATGAAGTTATCTGAACATTCTTGCACTTCAAATTACCTTATGAATGAATAAATTATACACCAAAAGCGAGCGGAAGGACTTTTAAGAAAATCATATTTTAAGCCAGTTAAAAAGTAAGTGTTCCGTAGGCCTTGATATTAATACTAACAGATATTTCGATTAATAGCCATCTTCTCCATATAATTATAATCATCATCGTTTACTCTTCAAAGAACAGGTAATCTCTACAAACAAATTCTTTAGTGACTGAGATTACATCTCAAAATGGCTTAGATTATTTTTTAGGCCTATAAATCATTTTGCAACATACAGGCAGCTTGAACACAGCCTAAAACTTCAACATTCAAAGAAAACTTGTAATTCATATTCCTGTTTTGAAAATGTTATTATGACTGTTGAGCCGATTAGGTCTACTGTTATAATGCTGCAGAGGTATACGTTATGTTGACCAGCCCGAGGAGCATTTTAAGCACCCTGCCATTGACGGCACCACTAACCTTATCACACCGTGCTTTGAGCAAAACAGTGTAAAAAAAAAAAAGAAATAATTTCAAATCACAGGTTACGAATTATACCAATGCATAAACGGGATCATATTTATATAACAATAGGGTAAATAGTGATTGCTGTGAATTCGCAAACTTGTCGACATGTATGGCATTGGAAATAAAAAAAGTTTAACACTACTTGGCAACGTTACGTTGAGTCTGAGATTTTGGACGATACGTAAAAAATCACGTCGCCTCAGATTTTGAGCATGGCTGTAACACAACTCCATAAGCAGCATAGAACCATATATATATATATATATATATATATATATATATATATATATATATATATATATATA
>JANJGK010000048.1:13041156-13068656 GCA_039081455.1 Macrobrachium rosenbergii
GCATCGTTGATCTAAGGAATAAAGATATAACCAAAGAATTGCGTACGAAAGAAAAAGAAAGTATTTTGGAATAAAAACAGAAAATTGGTGCACTTGTAAACGATTCTATACGAATTTAAAAAATGGCTACAAAGTTAAATTAGATTTAATAGGGAAAGAACTCCATAACCGTCGGAAAAGGAAAGGATTCTCTTCGAATTTAAGACGATTGGTTCCGACTGGAAATAGCTAAGCTATCTGTCGGAATAAAGACAAGTGTCTAGCGAGAAAGGGGTCCGTCGATAAATGAAATAATTATAATAACAGTAACTACCGACAGACACAAAGAGAATTTAATCTCTTCACAGGTAATACCTAAACAAGCGATAAAAAGACAAACCACTTCTTTTTATAAATCTTACAACAAAAAAAGGCGTCTTGGAAATGGTACCGGTGGGAGAAAATGCAACAAGATCGGCTTTAGTTACAATGAGAGAGAGAGAGAGAGAGAGAGAGAGAGAGAGAGAGAGAGAGAGAGAGAGAGAGAGAGAGAGAGAGAGAATGCTCATGGGGAATTTTCATGGCTTCAGAGCAGGATCCCTGGGGAGCTGAGGAGTACTTTAGGATAAAAGCTCTCTCAAGGTGATTGGAATAAAAGTAGCGGATATTGGGTTGGTGAAATGAAGGTTTTAAGCGAGAAGAGATACAGAAGTGGAAGAATACAAGAGAATAAATAGGAAGGAAGCAAAGACCCGATGAAATGTCGGAGAACTTGGAAAAGAATTTAAGGCTTTAAACAAAAGAAGGCAATTGAGTTAAAATGGCTGTGACTATATTTTAGCAAATGTGAATAGAAAATACCTGAACTTTGCTGACTGGAATGAGTATTTTGGAGGCTTACTTGCTACAGGTCAATAGAACAGAGGCAGAATTGATGAATGAGTTGAATGGGTTAGTAGGATAATAAACAAAATCTAAAACCACGCTTTTATTTAAAAATTCACCAAAAAGTATAAACTAAAACTTTCTGTGATCCACATTATTAATGGTTACGCCCAAACATAGAAGCGTGTGGCGGGTACTCACCTAACTTCCATACAATTCTATAGAAACATTTAAATTGAGAAGTTTCCGAAAAGATTTCACAGCACGGATATGTGGAATTAAATCTCATTATGTATCTAGTGATGTTGTAAGTTGGTTAAGACTTGAAGGGGTCTGTGAAAGCAATGAAGGCGGTGAAGTGATTGTTATCAAAGGCTTGCCTGTAATTTGGTTCCATACCTGGTAAGCTTCCTCAAGAACCATTAGGAGTAGGCTGTACACGTCATTGTTAGAAACTGCTTGACAATTCACATTACTAAGGTGAAATTTTGCATTCATAAAGCTCTTTCTTTAACTATGTCTGTATTTACACACTGTATCAATAAAGTACGTTTTCAATACAATACAGTACACTACATGTCTGTATAGAATTGTATGCAAGTTAGGGTAAGCGGCCCACGATTTTTTGTTTTGGCCTAAGTAACCACTAATATTGTGGATCACAGAAAGTTTCATTCTGTACTTTTTGGTGCATTTTGAAATAAAAGCGCGCTTTAAAATTTTTTTAATTAGTGTTCTTTGTGATTTTTTAGTGTATGACAGTTGAATAAGTACTGCTTGCATCACCGATTGCAGAGCCTCATCCTCGTTATGAAAGTGTACGAATCTACAGTCCCGACACTGCATGTTTCACACCTAAGAAGACATAATCCCTTGGTCAGGCGTTTCTACATACTACACAACGAGAAAATTGCAGTAGTATTTTATTTTTAAAAAATTTCTTGTAATATTGCATTGTCACTGACTTTGAACATGTACACCAAATTTGGGTGAAATTGGTTTGGTAGTAGTGGGTCAAAAACTGGTCGCAAGTTTTGACCCAAACAGACAGACAGAGAGATAAACTAACATACAGACACAGAAGTCAAGTAAAATAAAAAAGTGTACTAAAAAAAATTTAAACGCAATTTTATTAAAATGCACTAAGAAAGCAAAAAATAATATTTTGAGGTACACCAGTACTTTCTTATATTTAATCATGTCTACAAAAATAAAAGTGTGGGTGCCAAACATGGAAGGAAATGCTACAAGAAAAAATTTTGTTTTCTTGTAGCATTTCCTTCCATGTTTGGCTCCCACACCTTTATTTTGTAGACATGATTAATTGTAAGAAAATCCTGGTATATCTCAAGAAATATTTTTTTTTCCTTTTTGTGCATTTTAATAAAATAGTATTATTTTTTTTTATTTTATACTCTTTAGTCTTGACAGAAATTGCAACTGATTTATGATTGTAGCTAATGGAATTGAACGTGATATTCTTTAGAGCCAAAGAAGGTTTGAAAAATCCGTAGAGTTATTAACTCAGTCTACCGAGTCAAAGAAGGTATGAAAATCCGAAGAGTTATTCACTTCATACAAATCCTGAGACACTGGGAGAGGTCACTGTAGGGTCACTAAAGGTCACTGTTGACCTACTGATCATGTAACGTTGTATTGTTACCAGGATTGAGTAACCATGCAAAATTTCAAGTCTATCAGACGAAGGGAACTGGTGGAAAATTGAGTTACAAGTTTTGACCCAAACAGACAAACAGATACAGAAGTCAAATTAAATAATAGATGTAATATAAAGTAAGGAGACCCGAAATTCATGTGTGTAAACAAGGAGAAAGTTCCCAGGAATGAGTGAGAGGATAATTACTTGATGCTTTCATATGTAAGAAAATGATGAAGGTAATGTTGACAGTGTAGCTAAGCAATGCTTGAAGTGCTTGTGCAAGAATATTAACATCGAAATTAATTAGGTGACGGTCAGGTTGAACAGCTTGGGTTGACAAAAGGACCAAAGTAAGTATTAT
This sequence comes from Macrobrachium rosenbergii, assembly GCA_039081455.1. Taxonomy (NCBI): domain Eukaryota; kingdom Metazoa; phylum Arthropoda; class Malacostraca; order Decapoda; family Palaemonidae; genus Macrobrachium; species Macrobrachium rosenbergii. The sequence goes on from JANJGK010000048.1 coordinate 13,044,042, forward strand.
GGATATGTATTACGAAACAATTGTGTGAGATGATTGGAAGTATAAGTCTTCATGTAGCTAACACAGAAATATAGAGAGGTTATCCTAAAATTATTAGTAATGACATGTGGTAAGTACTTGTGTCCTAATAATGTTTTTTTTTAATAACAATAGTTTTTGCTGATGCGTTCCTCTGTAATTATTGAATGCGTTCATTCATTACTTAATTAATGGAGAAAAAACACTGACAGCAACATTTTTTCCGGCAGATCGTGGTAGTGTTCTACGTGGTGATCATCGCCGTCTTGGTCGGAACGACGTTGAGGCGACGCGGTCAGGCCAACGAGGAGGTCGAGGAGACGCGTCATTTACTCCTGTACGACGAGAAGAACGACTGCGTAATGCAGACTGCGGCTGTGCCCACGTCCAGAATACAAGAGGCCGGACTGCTAACGGTGTAGAAGAGACGACGTCACTTTCTTCTAATGTTATGAGACGGCATGCAAGAAGTCCGATATGTAAACAGATCTCTTTTGGCCATACTGACTAAGAAATCCTTAATAAACTGAAAGCATTGGGCGACACAAAGCAATTCTTAAACGGGTAACCGGGTAAGGAGGATGTTTCGAGGAGCACTTCCGGAAGGATTTTCCATGTCGCGAAATATCGACGTCATGCGAAATTGAAGCCTGCTTAACGCGACTATTCTTAGATATCACAGTAGTCTTACTGATCTAGTGAACTCAGCCAAAACTAGTAAATACTTTCTGTTAAAGAAGCAGAAGCTTATGACAAAAGAAGTGTTCTGTGCCACAGCGGAGCACTCTTCCCACACTTCTTCGTTAAAATACGTTGCACGAAAACAGATACCATGACATTTGAGAGAAGTATTTAACTGAAATTCGAAACTAAATCAAGTGGAAATAAAAGCTGGAAAGTGACAAGTTAAAAATGAATAAATTAGAAAGGTAAATCATAATAAAAGATAAGAAATCTTAAGCTCAACATTCTACAAAAATAATTAATATAAAGGAGATATGGAAAGGATAGGAAGGCGATAATTAATACCCAATTACAACAGAAAAGGCTTTCCTTTATTTTGTTGACGGGAAAAACGAACAACCCTAGTAAAACGAATTGAATAAAATCCTACAACAAATTTAATTGGGACTGAAATTTTTGCCATCCATATCCACTGACAGATGTTATTTAAAATATCCAAGGGATTAAAAACGGAATGAATCACAATAAAATTATATAATTACCGACTTCAGAGACTTGTGGCTGTACCTGTCTAAAGTAAATGAATGCGTGTCAGGAGGCTCTGCATGTACGTTTTTGAACTAGGTGCATTAACACTCTCATACATAAATATATACAATAACACATACTAGTACTATCATCACTTAAAAATGGCTAGTCATAAAGAGTACATTATCGAATGTAAAGCTATGTGTGGAAAGAGACATTTCGTGAATAGAACCTCTTCATATGGTATGGACGCTGAAAAGAGTTAAAAAGAATAAAAAAAAAAAAATGAAAGCTCAACTGATTCCAAATCTCTGTCATTGCTTGCGAACGGAAGAGATCCGGAAGTTATAAGGATTTTACTAGTATGTCATCCCAGTACGTACCAATCCTTGGGGAAAGTGGACAACAACGACACAAACTGAAAAATAATTGCCAATGTGATCTGACGTATTCAAAACCCAAAGTGTTTCAGGGAAAGATATCCTGCATATATATTTTCTTAGACACTGGCTGTCATTCTCCGAGTGGCACTTACGCTTCATAAGAATAGGAATCGCGCCATAAACAAACACCAGGCACACCCTCATACAATATCTCTTATATATGAAAAGACATATCCTAATTACATATCAATGAAAACTCGTACTAACCTTTATATAAGATAATTAACTCTGAGACGAATTCTATATGCCCATCGAAACTCAACTTCGTGACTATCATTATCACATATCACAAAAATCAGATATATCTCTCTTACATATTAATATTAAATCGTAAAGATGATATAACATAAAAACCAAGACATGCAAAGCTTACATATCACATAAAGATTCACTATTAATGTTAATATAGCAAGTTAAGATTTGTCAAAATATAGAAATACTCAAAAAACGAAACATGAGGCCCGTCACACTCATTTGAAGCCCAACAGAGGTAGCAGTAGTTATATAGTATTAATAGAAATGCTAGAGTTCAATGATTTATGCATATCACGATTAGCGTTAAGATTATATATTAAATTAGAAGTGCTTTAGAATATCAGTCATGTGACACTCACAATTTTAGAAGCATTACCTAAACTACTCATTATACAATTCAGTTAGTGACCTATTTTGGTAGTCCAGATACAAACCCCGGTAGAAGTTGAGGCACAGATGAAAAGAAGAGGAATTTGTGCAAACAGGAAAAAGTTAATTTTATTTCCGGAGAGTTATTATGTCGATCATTAAAGGAGTAAGTCAATTGAATCTACTTCAAGGTAAGACAATTTTTCGGAATTTTGTTCAAAGTGTTCAGTACGCCTTATAAACTATGTAATGACGACGTGCTAAAATCATTTCAGTTTGCATTGAATTTTGTTAAACAAAACATAAAACATTTAAAATATAACTGGCGCCAATAATTTTATACCCACAATATGCCCTCAGGTTCATCACATTCTTGCGATGCGCCTTGAAAACAAATTCATCTTTCATCGATCGTGTAATTCTAGCGAGCTCCACTGATAGCGCGATCATTAAGCAGAGCTGCGAAAAATACAAATAAGAATACATCCACCCGATGCCCAGTGATTTTCTACCATAGGGAAATCGAAGGGTAGATGGCAGTACCCATACGAAAATCAAAGGGTGGGCTGCTCATTATCACAAGTAACTTGTTTCTCTATGATAAAGTTACGGGAAGCAAAGACTACAGCCCATGTGGAAGAGTGATTTTTTTTTTTTTTTTTTTTTTTTTTTTTTTTTTTTTTAGAAAATTACAACAACAGGTAATTGCTTGACAACCAAGAACTAACATTTCAAAGATGGCAGAACGACACAGACAATAAACAATTTCTAAATATATAAACTTAAAGGCGACAATCGCTCAAGAACATACATCATTCCCAAACATCCAAACATAAATCCCTAGGGCCACCTTGATGAAGGTAAACAGAGGTGTTTTATGCAGCCAGATCACTTTGACTACGGCACTGTTTTGAGGTACTATAGACATCTAGTCTCACGGGGGCTCTCGTGATAATAATGGAAAAATATCAGTAAAATGCGTTTGATGAGAAAACGATCACCAGCAGCTATACTGGATATGTGACTGTTTTGTAAGGAAAGTGACAAGAGTATGATGTCTAACACTCTAAAAACTTCATCTTGACCTGATCTTTATCTGTGGTATCTTCTTTCAGTATCAGAGCAAAACTCTTGCAATGTATTAGCAATGCATTTGCCACTAGAATCCAGAGAGTTACCAAATCAATACTAACGTACTCCAGAACCTCGGCATCAATTGTTGAAAGCTACATATCGACCAAAGGCATTGACGTGGGTGATAGAAGGCGTGTATAAAGATAATACTATATGCTTTAATGTGTATTTAGTGTATATGAATTTAGCACTAGGCGTAGTGAGCCTGTGTTCTGTTTTAATGAAGGAAATATTTTTTCTTTATTTGTAAATAGCTACTGAAAAAGGCGAACAAACAGCATTTATGACGGCGTAGGTGAATTACTTCATAATTATTTCTGACGCAATGAGTCAGATATGTGTATTTAAGTCATTTATAGCAGAATAAAAGTATTTGTAATAGCATATCATTTCCAGTATTTATATTACAAACACGTCTAAATGTAGAAAAGAAATGTAGGTTATTGTCAAATATTTCGGTAACGTCAGTTTCAGTGGAGTTTTTGTTTCTTAGTCGGCAATCTATAATTAAAAATGACCACGAAAAGAACCCTGGTTGCCGTAAGATTCCAGACGGTTATTGTTGCCTAACGCTTCTAGAATGTTACTGCATATGGCAAGAATAAATCGACGGCGTGTGATTAATGTCCGTTGTTTAGCATGCAAATACTCTAGATTTCCATTTGCAAGAAAGATAACCGTCTGCGCGACTCTGTACAACAGTAAGTAATAACTTTAACTTACAAAACTTAATCAAATAGGGGCTCCTCATGACTCTCGTTCAAATTTGGTTATTTTATGTTATGTGTATAGTACTGAGGGATTTTGTTTGCTAACTGCTGATAGACATAGTTGAGAAATAAAAAGCACACACAGACATACACATTTCACGTTTACATATACATATAGAACATTTAAATATACATACACACACATATATATATATATATATATATATATATATATATATATATATATATATCATTCAATTCCTAAAGTCAAATCGAAACCTACTATATCAAACTGTTCGGAAAATTTGTTTTAGAGTAGTTCATTGCCCAGAAGCAATATATTGGACTTTTACGTCACAATGACGACAGGATAAGGTGTCCAATAATAGAGTGTTGAGTACAGGTTTAGCTCAGTTTCGAATGATTTTGTGATTCCAAAATTAATAACCCCTGGGAGAAGAATCTATGTTTTACTGCGCTGGGTAAAAAGACGCAGGGTGAGATGTGCACCAGCGACACAGTGTGGCAGCAGAACCAATGCTTGGCCCATTGGCAAGTTAATGAAGTAGGTGTCCGATTAACATGGTATGTAGGTTACCTATACAGAAGCTGCAGCCATTACCTATATAGAAACTGCAGCCTAATCCTCAAACAGGTTACGCCGCTTATCCTTCCTACAGGTTAGCTTCGCAAATGCACAATGCGGCAAGCTAGTCTTCTTAGTCTTGTGACAGGATAGGTGCTTTTCCAAAGGTAGAGCTAAATACCATGGTGACATATCATGACAGTTCACCAAGGAAAACTATAGCATACAAGCTGTAACCACAATAAACTATCCCGAAGATCTGTTCTACTCTGTATGTCCCAGGAAGCTACCCCAAACTCACATACTTTACATACACACCCACACACACACACACACACATATATATATATATATATATATATATATATATATATATATATATATATATATATATATATATATATATATATATACATATATATATATATATATATATATATATATATATATATATATATATATATATATACATATACATATACATACACAAAGACAAAAATACACCTTAGTACTTAAGAATAATCAGCTATTAGATAGTAACCATCCCAACCAACCCACCTCCAATAAAAATATTGCCATTTTCTTAAATGATCACAGTGTTCCCAGATCGTAAAACAAGCAATAAATGTGAAAAGTGAACAATAAATCTCAAATTTTTAAGCAATTTGCTTAAGAATCTTCATCAATAACCCACATATCTTCAAACGAATGTACATGAGTATTTATGTACAACAATTATTTCTGTCACTGGCTTAGTATAACAGCCACGCAAAAGTAAGTAGCTCAGATATGAAATATTTTAAGTTTAACGACTGGAATTTGAATAACTGTCGGAATGCAAAAAGTAAATCTATTAGAATCCTGTTCGAAAAACGTGTCTTTCAGAATCTTTAGCAATTGATGGATTCTTTGCAACAATAATCCTAGTGATGGAAAGTCCTTTCATTCATACGAAGCTCTAAAAGAAGCCCGTAAGGCAACGAGAATGGACGGACGAATGAATGATAAAAAAAAAAAGTATGATAAATATTTTCCCCATCTTCTGTGATGTCATTAATTTCGTTCAGTGTCACATTTATGGCTACAAGGCGTCAAGAATAATGAAAATTTTGGTGAGACTCGGTAAAGAATGTATGTATAATTTATCTAAACTTAAGTAATTCCTGTATCATTCTCTGTTTAAGCTCTTTTATATTTATCACAGAAATATGTAAACAATGATTTCCTGTAAATGTAAAGTATTTTCATTCCCCTTCATTCCCGCGGAATGTTGGTTAAAAGCATTCTACGTTGGTGACTCAATAAGTACTTCTATTTTTGACTGCTCATTTAGAGGCTCACAATACCGGATATACAAAGCATTTGTATATAAGTGTACACGAAGGAAATTACATACAAACATATGCACGCATATATTATATATATATATATATATATATATATATATATATATATATATATATATATATATATATATATATATATACATATACAGTATATATATATATATATATATATATATATATATATATATATATATATATATATATATATAATATATATATATATATGTGTGTGTGTGTGTATGTGATAATCTAATAATGAAACAACAAAGTCTACCCTGTGAAATATACGTTCTCCACACCAGAATTCTACATTAAAATAGTGAAAGTTCAATGTATTTGTAAGTAGTTTGGATCTGAAGATGAAGTTAGTTGAATGCGGAGTGCATTAGGTAGCAGCCGATATCCAATATTATGGAATGTTAATTAGAATACGAGACGACGGTTATGGAAGTCGGATGTAGTGTGTGGGGTATTGAAAGAATGAATCCCAACGCTGGTTAATAATAATAAATTCCCAATTACTCATTGTGACAGAAACGGCCATTTATCCTTATTTTTGGTATCCAACTACAAATATAAATGGAGCTTATAAACAGATATTGAAACTGCTCGTCACTTTGTGTTACATTGCTTTCCATGCGGTTACAGTTATATGGAAATGCGACATCGTTGCGAACTGTTATCAGTTATTGATTGATTTTATGAAATGAAAGCTGCCAAACCAAGCACCGGGGCACTCTCGGCCATTCAGCGATTAAGATAATGAAAGGAGAGAGTTGGAGTGCCTGAACAACAAGATAAAAAGATCTAGAAAACAGGGTTGAGTTACAAGGATCAGAGGGTGAAACTGGAAGAAAATTCCACAGTTCCACTTAGAAGTAGTAGTTAAGAGAGACTGGAAGGCAAGGTTGAATAAATAAAAGTGGGTGCAGCTAGTGGCCGAAGGGATGCTACGAACACCCCTTAGTAATTCCTGTTACTGACGGGTGACGGCAGTAATGATATTCTGCCACATAGCAACTAGGTACCTACTTTACTGCTGACGTCAACGAAAACATCATGGATTTTCAAGGAAATGCTCCCACAGAGAGAGAGAGAGAGAGCAGAACCACTAATGAACAAGAGGCTATAAACCCATTAACCACCATCAAATATTTCCTGCCTCCCCAAAAATTAATCATATGTTGCCAGTCACAAGGCTCAACTGTTTGCAAAGCTTTTTCATAATCCTGCTTTCAGACAGGCAGAGAAATATACAAACCGAAGCAATAACGTTACTGCTTGTCTGGGGTAATTATGTTAAATTCACACAATTATAAAAAAGAAAGAATCTGAATAAGAATTCCAAATACTACGGTGAAAACTACTGCTGTAGTTTTTCCTAAGCGAGAGAGAGAGGGAGAGACAGTAGTACATCGAGATATTAACGCTGTGCTTTATGTAATGCCTCCATAACGAAGGTAGTTTATGGTTACTATAAAAAACAAAAAATGACGTAAAACTAAAGCCAAGGAGTGATGGAACAATTGAATTAAATTTTTTCCTGTTTCCGCCTCTAAAACATTATTATTTTGTTTCCTGATGTATGATATCATTCTTAGGAAAACGACTCAGGATAACAGTTCCTAAACAGATTAAAAGCAAGAGTAAGCTAGTAATTTAACCTTCACTGTTCTGTAAACTAGGAGAGAAACAAAATCAGCCACAGGCCCAAACATGCTTTAAAATTTTCATAAACCTGGGAATCTCGGAAGACAGAAAAATGAATAATGTAAATAAAAGAACAGAGATGAGTGAAACAAAGAATAAATAAACGGATGCTGTTGCTTACTGAGTCATGAGGGGTAAAAAAAGGCAGGGGACAGGAGAGGATAAAACTAGGACAACTGTGCAGTGCATCTTGAGGCACTGACGAATAACTCTAAGACTCAGAAGGCTTTAGTCAGCCATCAGTGATAACGCCACAGAGCCTTAAAATGAGTAAAAGTCACACCTCAGGATGTTATAGAATAATAACGGCTGGTTTCAATTCCTCCTATGATGCAAACAGGTACTTGGTATGAAACACCGTTGAACCGTCAGTTGAATTTCCAAAACTTTGAGGCTAGTTTCTGAAAAGTTCTTGAGAGCAGTGAAGACCAGATATTAGATGAAATTGGCAAGAATATTATTAGAGAGTATCGAGCTTCAAAGACCAAGCAGAATTAACACAATTTTCAACGAAATGTCACGATGCCGTAGGTCGGACTTGACAGAAATATCAGCTGATATACGACAGGACTTAAAGATAATAAAGCTAGAAAAATCAGTCCACAGTTTGACAGAGTCTCTCTCTCTCTCTCTCTCTCTCTCTCTCTCTCTCTCTCTCTCTCTCTCTCTCTCTCTCTCTCAGTTCCCACTGTGCAAGTAGCTAGAATTAAACTATGTCGCCTCATAGTGATTTATTATCGATTAATAGGTCTTTGTGACCGCTTTAACGGTATAAATTAAATGCTCATTGAATTGAATTGAATTTAGAATTTAGGCCAGAGGCCAAGCACTGGGACCTATGAGTTCATTCAGCGGTGAAACGGAAATTGACAGTAAAAGGTTTGAAAGGTGTATCAGGAGAAAAAACTCGCAGCTGCACTATGAATCAATTATTAGGAGAGGCTGGAAAGTAAGATGGAAGAAAGAGAATATGACAGGAGTACAGTAAACGGAACGAAAGGGGTTCCAGCTAAGGGCCGAAGGCACGCTGCAAAGAACCTCAAGTAAAGTCTACAGTGCACCGCATGAGGTGCACTGACGGCATAACCCCCGACGGGCGTTAAATGCTCTTTAATGCCAGACATTTTCACCCTGAAAACTAATTTCATCTTTACAGAATTGTTCCATGATACTGCCTTCATGAAAAAAGAATACACTCAGGAAATAATGAACAAGGAGTTCAAAGAAATCCGGGCTTAAAGTCAGCGCTTATGTTCATTAGAGAAAAACTGAAATGCAGCAGGCATTTTCAAATCGCTCCCATTCTCTTGTCCTTTCATATCGGTTTAGTGAGAAAATGTTTCCTTTAGCTTTTAAGCCAATATATGGTTTTTGAAATTTAGTTCAGAAGTCTAGTAATATGAAATGAAAGACGAATTTAAGAGACCTATCTAAAAGTATATTTTCATCATACATACATGCACATACACACATATTGTGTATATATATATATATTTATGTGTATATATATATATATATATATATATATATATATATATATATATATATATATATATATATATATATATAGCCTATATATATCCATATATATATATGATTATATATTTATATTATATACATATGTATATATATATGTATACATATACATACATATATTTATATATATATATATATATATATATATATATATATATATATATATATATATATATATATATATATATATATATATATTTATATCAATGGGGAGGCGGACACAAAGACTTGTTAAAAAGGGTCAATTTATTCCCGACGTTTCGTAATGGCTTCATTACATTTTCGAGGGCTGTATAAAATAAATAACATAAATTACAAAAAGGGTATAAATTTAAATTTAAAAAATTAAGCACATTGGGTTACAAATAAAAAAATAAAAAATAGAAGGGACAATTAAAAAGGACAACGTAAAAAACAAAACAAAATCTCTCTAAAAAATATACAATATAAAAAAAAAAATATATATATATATATATATATATAAAGTAAGAAGATATGGACCAACCTATTCAGTGGCAATGTTAAAACTAAACAGAAAACGAAAGACTAAGAGAGGTACAGTGTGCCGGCAGAGGTTTTAGAAAAAACTTTTCACAACAGATCCAAAGTAAGTTTGGAGCCATTAAGGTCCACCTGATACCTGTTAATCCTCTCACCATCGGGTCTTTATTTAAGTACAAAGATCGTTTATGCCCTTATATGTCCTCCGGGTGTGTGTATAGCTATACGTGTCCTAAATGTAATTTAGGAACTTATATTGGATCCACCAGGAGGCTTCTGAAGGTACGCATAGACTCTCATCGTGGAGTAAGCTATAGGACAGGCAGTAAAATTACAAACCCAGAGTTTTCGAATATCAGAAATCACTCTAGAATATGTAAAACTTCAATTGAAAATAAGGATTTTTCTGTTTTAGGGCGAGCCTCTAGCAGCCATGAATTGGCCATTTTGGAATCATTAATGATTAAACGACTCGTCCCCTTGTTAAACAGCCAAACCTCTGCCGGCACACTGTACCTCTCTTAGTCTTTCGTTTTCTGTTTAGTTTTAACATTGCCACTGAATAGGTTGGTCCATATCTTCTTACTTTATATATATATATATATATATATATATATATATATATATATATATATATATATATATATATATATATATATATATATAATATATATATATATATTTTTTTTTTTTATATTGTATATTTTTTAGAGAGATTTTGTTTTGTTTTTTACGTTGTCCTTTTTAATTGTCCCTTCTATTTTTTATTTTTTTATTTGTAACCCAATGTGCTTAATTTTTTAAATTTAAATTTATACCCTTTTTGTAATTTATGTTATTTATTTTATACAGCCCTCGAAAATGTAATGAAGCCATTACGAAACGTCGGGAATAAATTGACCCTTTTTAACAAGTCTCTGTGTCCGCCTCCCCATTGATGTATACCTGGCTGTGGCCACCGCTGTTTGGATATATATTTATATATATATATATATATATATATATATATATATATATATATATATATATATATATATATGATTATATATATTTCCACATCTTCCCTAGCATCTAAGCTACCAAAAGATTAACTGAAAGGTTAAAAGTACAAATACAGTGCATTGCTTAGCACTGCCTGACAAGGAAGGGAGAAAGGAATATTAGCCCCCCCCCCCTTAAAACCCATTAATTGCACTCGGTTTACCTCTCCCACTTTCTCTTTTTGAACATGTGACTGCTGGAAGCCTTTGTTTCAGAACACGAGGCTGTAAGGAGATTTAGTCTGGCTGAAAGCAAAATAGAGCCAGCGATGCTGATTAAGAGAGGCAAACACCTGGAATTGACTCACCATGTGGTGACCCCGATTCATTCAGTCAAACTTTTTAATTCTCGTACTAAACTTCCTAATTAATTTCTAAGTACCAGAATTTCACATTAACCTCGCCTTGTTGGTGCAGTGTTACGTAAAGTCCAGTGTTTGATTAATCACATGAAATTGTTTGTTTAAGGCATCTTTGGTACCCTCTGTGCACCACCTTGTCTGTGCATATTTTACTGTGTCCTTACCAGCCTTTAATTGGTAAATATCTCCGTTTACAGAGGGATCATTAGCTGTGAAATTCTCCCTTGACGGTGCCTTGACTGTTGTGAGCCCATGGCGCCTCTTATGAGCATCGTTACAGCAACGGATGTACCTTCAAGTGCTCCTAATTATAATTAATCTCTCAGGCCTTATCTGCCTGCTTAGTTCATTTCATCTTCTGATTGTTCATTTAATGTAAATATACGTAATCTTAAACTTACCCTAACATGTTTACTTACAACTGCCTTGTGAGTAGAACCCTCAGGTCAGTTATATTTCCCCCTTTTCTTGTTTTTTTTTACGATTACCTGAATCAACAGCAGTCAGATACTAGAAAAATATTGAAGTAAATAAATCATTCATTTAGAGTCTATAACTGGTTCATGATAAGCATCTCCCCAGGTAAAATCGTAAAAATATGTAATATATTATATATATATATATATATATATATATATATATATATATATATATGTGTGTGTGTGTGTGTGTGTGTGTGTGTGTGTGTGTGTGTGTGTTTTGACCACTTAATTATACAAGTAACCCAAAAACAAAATGCTATGGAAGAATAATAAAACATAACAAAAATACATGATCCAGCCTATGAAAATTGTAATTAATTACACTTTAGCCGATGAAAAATGATACAAAAAAAAAGAGAACTGGTTGTAATTCGTTATCTAAGTCGTCGGTCAACGCACTGTTAACCACGGGAATTCATGCAGATCCAATAATCAATGTTTCTGTCAGCTGTTAACTACATTATCGACACGACCCACCTACCCGTGCTTTAACGAACCTTAATGATGAATTGTACAATACAGCAAGATTTACACAAATATAAGTTTATTTATATATATATATATATATATATATATATATATATATATATATATATATATATATATATATATATATATATATATATATATACATATACATATACATATATATATATATATATATATATATATATATATACATATACATATATATATATATATATATATATATATATATATATATATATATATATATATATATATATATATATATATATATATATATATATATATATATATACACACACACATTCATGAAGCTACAAATGTTGTTTAATATGAAATTCACGCTACCTCGGGAATATCCCCGATGGGGAATGATAACCAAAGGGGAATTTATAAGTGATAAATGGATCGGTACTGCCGGGTCTCGATCCCCTGACACAGTTTCCTTCCAACAACTCCAATGGACGGTCTACCCACTGAGCTATCAAGAGAGGCATAAGTAAATGCCGAATCTGCTGTACTTGTTTACCCGTCGAGGGGGGGAAATTATACTTAACTTCGGCATTAACCCACCTCCACCATGACAGCTCATTGGTACGTTTGGAACATGCAGCTCTTATTACGAAATTTTATCACACCGTGATTTATATACATTCATGAAGCTACAAATGTTGTTTAATATCAAATTCACGCTACCTCGGGAATATCCCCGATGGGGAATGATCACCGAAGGGTAAACAAGTACAGCAGATTTGGCATTTACTTATGCCTCTCTTGATAGCTCAGTGGGTAGACCGTCAACTGGAGTTGTTGGAAGAAAACTGTGTCGTGGGATCGAGACCCTTCGGTGGTAATTCCCCATCGGGGATATTCCCGAGGTAGGTGAATTTGATATTAAACAACATTTGTAGCTTCATGAATGTATATAAATCACGGTGTGATAAAAATTTCATACACACACATACATCTATACATACATACATACATACATACATGCAGGCAGAAGCCCATTATCCAGACATCAAGGGCAGATGGAAAGGATCAAGAACAATTAACATCGTTTCGCAATAATCCATTGCATCTTCAAGGTTGCAGTGACAATATTTTTGATAATGAAAAGCACGTCACTACATAAAATCCAATTATAAAAATACATTTTTTAAAATTCTCTAAAATACACCTACCAAGTAACGAGGCTAAAAGTGACAAAACATAAAAAATTAAAACGGGCTGGGAGTAAACAGAACAGTTAGGGGATAAACAAAGGTGTGAAAGAGGTCTGGGTATTTAACGGTGGAACAGTGCTTTTATGAAAATTAATTCTCAAGTCCAAAAGCACTCGTTCCATCGTTAAATACCCAGACCTCTTCCACACCTCTGTTCATCGCCTAACTGTTCTGCTGTTCTGTTTACTTCCTGCCCGTTCTACTTTATGTTTAGTCGCTTTTTAACCGCGTGCTGGGTAGGTTTGTTTCAGAGAATTTTTGAACATGTATTTTTATAACTGGATTTTATGTAGTGACGCTCATTTTATTATTAAAAAATGTTATGTCATTGCAGCTTTCAATATGCACTGGATTATTGCGAAACGCCGCTGGCCAAGTAAACAATGTTAATTGTTCGTGAGCCTTTCCATCTTTTCATCTGCTCTTGCTTTAAATGTATATATATATATATATATATATATATATATATATATATATATATATATATATATATATATATATATATATATATTCCATGATGATCATTCGCAGAATAGTAAGGTATGAGTTCATGACAATGGTAGTTCGAGAATTTACCGGTTGTTAAAGACCCACTTGACAACGGAATTACCTTAGGGAATGTAATCAAATGCTTCGTAAGATATTTCATTTTTAATACTGAATATTTGTACAGATAAAATAATTAGTAATTTGACCTTGTAACTACATGCACCATAGATGGGTATAGACACAGATAAAGAAATGTATTGAATTGCTTTCACTAGTCGTCGAGTTGATTTTTTTTTTTTTTTTTTTTTTCCTAAATTACTAAATTTTCCCCTTAGTTGAGCTGGTCCTTGGTCAAAAGTTAAGTATACCTTAGTTTACCCAGACCACTGAGCTGATTAACAGCTTTCCTACGGCTGGCCCGAAGGATCAGATTTATTTTACGTTGCTAAGAACCAATTGGTTACCTAGCAACGGGACCTACAGCTTATTGTGGAATCCGAACCACATTATAACGAGAAATGAATTTCTATCACCAGAAATAAATTCCTCTAATTCTTCATTGGCCGGTTGGAGAATCGAACGCGGGACCAGCAGAGTGCTACCGAGAACAATACCTACTCGTCCAATGAGGAATTGGTAAAAAAAATAAAATACCCAAGCCTTTCATAATTATATAATTATGAATTTGCTTTATTAGAATCAGCTGGATTCATCGATGAATTTATAGCAAATATCTGAAAACTGTGTATTACACATTTGTGGTATTCAGTGTTTAATCACAATCGTAACTTCGTATTAACCTTTTGTTTTTACTCAAGCTATATAGATTGACTGAAGCTATATTTTTTCCAGTTTCCATTCTCATAACATTCCTTACATTTGTGGTCGTGGTTTAGTGAAATCACTACGGAAACAAATCTTTTTACATCTATTTATACAATGTTAGTTGTAAAAAAAAAAGTAAAAACAAGATCGTATTTGAAACATTAATATTTTGTCCATCCATCATTATGTGCAATAACATCTTGCAATCTGCTTTGCATTGAAGATGCAGAAGGGCCAGACGCAAGTAGTGTGACCTCTGAAGAGGCAGGAGTGCCAGAATTTACTGGCACAGCCTCAGGAAAGGCAAGAGTGCCAGAAATTACTGGCGCAGCCTCCGAAGAGGAGGGCATACAGGTCGCCACTGACGTTCATTTTACACAAGGAAAGGAAGTGCCTCTGGTAGCATTTACATTTCTTGTTCGGTTAGCAGCAATACTAGAAAAATATATTCCTGGTCTAGCAAACTGGATTAATGCTTTCTGTTTAATCTATGAAGAGGATGGATGATTATGTCCACAATGTATACATTTTGGTTCTTTTTACATACACCATGCTTTGATTCACTACACTAACACACCTGGCAGGTTTGCCTTCTCTTCTACCTCCAAGAACCTACGATATGACCTTATTCTTGACAATAAAAACATCTCCTTGATCTTGGGATATATTACTTGACCTTAAAACATAACCATGCTGCTCTTATTACATTAGGTAGGTGGGTGGAATTGAATGTAATAATTAAATTTGAAAGTGTGACTAAGGCACCACTGATCTCTTCTTTCTTTCAATTCTAATTACACCTTGATCTTTTAATTCCTCTACAAGTTTCTCTTCAGAACACATCATCAGTTGGGGTGCAAATATCATTCCCTTGGAGTGATTCCAAAAAGCATGTACTGAGCAGTCTACTTTAACTTCTCCAAGATGCGATAATGCTTTGAATTTTTCACTTTCTTTTGCTGAGGCCAATTCTACTATCAGTTTTCCCCGACCTCGAGATGATATTTTACGCTTTCGGCCACAACACACCACAATGTCTCTGTACACAATAAAGATGTCACAATTAGAATCCTCCAGACTAAACGTCAAATACTTACCATAAGAAAAAGTTTCAAATATCCCTCATTCTATCTCATATACATTTCTGTGCATTTCCCCTTGCTCTGTGCAAGAGCATAGTGTTCCAATTTAATTGCACTAGAAGGTTCCCTAGACTTTTCCAAACAAAGGTTGTCAGAGAAGGGTGCAGAGGTCGCCATCTATGCCAAAGAGGTATCAAAGGATTCAGGGACATTTGATTCTTTATTACTAACCATAAAGAACGAAGTGAAGGTAAAAATCTTTAAAAAATATCATCATCATTTCGTAGAGTTTATTCTTCTGCCAATGGCACCAGTATGAGCAGACTCCCAAATGTCCACTACCTACCCTATCCCACAGCGGATGGCACCAACACAATTAGGGGACTGAGAGTAGTACAAGGAATTCAGTCATCCCCAGCCCAATCTTATTAATGGGCAAACCGGACAGAATGCCCAGAGTCCTGTCCCCAGAACCAGACCACTCCTGGAATCCATGGCTCAGCTCTGCAGGATAGTTCCACCCTTAAGGTAACAGCACGAATAATCCAATTGATATCCCTCAGGTCCAAATATTGATGGTCATACCACAGTTCCCACTATTAGACTCAGATATAAACCCCAGTCCCAGCTATGATGCCTTTTCCTATTTTTCAGGTCAAATAGATTTCACCAAAAATGGAAATTTCCACAAGACTTAGTCCAAACTAATAGAAATCTTGGACTTGAACCCAGGAACAAATACCAGGGGTTCAAGAGCCCCCTCACCACGCCAAGGTGGTCAATGTAAGAGAGAGAGAGAGAGAGAGAGAGAGAGAGAGAGAGAGAGAGAGAGAGAGAGAGAGAGAGAGAGAGAGAGAGAGGCGTTTTCAGTCTTAACGAAGCAGTCCCACTTTAAGGATTGTATTCGAATCGAAATAATGAGAGAGAGAGAGAGAGAGAGAGAGAGAGAGAGAGAGAGAGAGAGAGAGAGAGAGAGAGAGAGAGAGAGAGAGAGAGAGACTATTTTTCAACGTCGACAAAAGTGGGTCACAACAAAAACCAGACGACGCAAGGAACCGAAGGCGTGTCACTCCTCCTGAGGAGCGTTCATGTTTCATCAGCAAATTGCATCTCTTGCAAGATGAAGGCAATATTTCAAAGGTAGGAGAACGTGAATGCTAGCATGTCGATGCCAATCCGAAGGAGGTCATTAATCACATTTCTTATTCAAGGGGACCACCAACCGGAAAGTGGTGAAATCAGATGGCAATATGATAAAAAAAACTGTTTTTACACACTTTGTGTGTCTATCTGTTTATCTCAACATCTCTGCCGCTTACCCAAATGAAAAGTATTGTATTAAGGACTTATAAAATAAAATGCACAAAGATAGTACCTATCTCAAAAGCTTATGAAAGAAATTCAGGCCTCACCACTTTGTGCATAGGCGTGATATTTTTTTGTTTTCTTTATGTTCCTTTCTAAAGGATTCAACTGGTTAATTATCAGCTTTCGATAATACCACTTGGGATCTTAATCTGCCTCATCCATTCATTGTAAAAGGTGAAACATTCTTTTATTAATAAAAGATGTTCAAGTGCGTTTTCCATAAACACACACAAAGTGCAGCTCACATGCCTACACAAGTATCTAAAATCATACATAAAAACTCAGGAGCATGTAATTTTCAGTAGAGAGTTACAATGAAGTCTTTTCCGCAATATTCCGTCAGAAAACATTCTCATTAGACTCTGATTAGGATCCATGCTTAAGATTATATTAAAGAGGGCAATTTAATTGATCCTAACGGCTTTAAAACTGAAAAAATAGTTATACAACTCGAAAAAAATGGGTACATTTCATATGTTATGGAAATCCAAATATCTATCACTTAACATTGGATTTTGTGATTAAGAACAAAAGCAAAACCTATGGAAATGTCATTTTCAAACCTGATAGTAAAAACACATTGCCTAAGATCGCTCGGCACACAGCAAACAAAAGGTAGCTTTGGGACGTATCCAACTTGGTTTGCCTCTAATTAAGAAAAGTAATAATAGTACACACAAAAAATTGAAAAAAATATAATTCATCGCTTGGTAGGAAAAAAGCCTTTGATCACGCTTAAAGGGGTCAACGGCCAACATGAAAACAATAATTGAGTGAGGATGTTATCCGGGTCCTTCATCCTCAAAGAGGAAAACAGAATGAAAGAGGATTTTAGTCACGGTGCTTACAACGCAAAAGCGTCCCAACGATTTTATTGAAAGTGAACAGATTTTCAGTGAAGATCAAAGTAAGTTTCAAAATTGCTGTATATTCTTGGTAATGGGTCAAAAGAATGAATCAGACAGAATGGAAAGTATTCCCTATGGAAATGTATTTTCAACTTTTTAAATTAAGTGTACATACATATTACTTCCCTGTTTGTGTAAGGCGGCGCAGATATGCGCACAAAATATTCATATAAACTCTCTGCAAAGATCCATGCGAAATCCATTAACACTTGACACAAAACAATTCAAACTGCCCTGCGTATGGACAATCTATTTTCAAAATGAACTTGAGATGAAGAGGAGCTATAGTATATTTAAAAACAAACGAATACATAATATTAAACGACAACGCTGGTAAACACCTCAGTTCAAGTATTAATGTTTCAAATGTCATATTACAATAGCAATTGTTTTTAACAAATTATTATTATTATTATTATTATTATTATTATTATTATTATTATTATTATTATTATTATTATTATTATTTTCGTAACAATGCTGGCTTCTAATCATGAACGTGTCCCTAATACAGGGGCCCAATTAAGACCATTTACCACGCATTCACAACTGAAACTGGCAACAAATGGATTTCCTATAGTTACCAATGAAAAACGGCATAACCAGGACGCTGGAAATGATAAAAATATTCTAATGCCCTTTCGTCGATTTTTCACAGACAGTAATTCAATTTTATATGCCTCCATTAATTCAATTTCCTTTCCTTTCACTCTTTTGGAGAGTAAAAACTTATATTATTTGAGACTCAAAAAATAAAAAAAAATTTGAACCCACACGATCATATACAGTACGTATGTTCAAATAAATTCAACATTAAGGGAAAATATCAATAGGAGACGAGAGAGAAAATAATTCTGAATAACGACCACACTGTGAGAATTATCAGTGAACTCATTCTCCTAGTAATAACAGATAGCTAAGGCAAGGAAATACGGGTGTCAACAAGGGAAAGAGTGAACACGCAATTGCATGAAATAAAAATAAAATTACAATAAACATATTTGTAAGAAATAGTGAAAGCGACCTAGAGAAAAAAATATATCTTCACAGAAAGGAGGCTCCTATTTATTAGTTGCCCTTATTGCACATCCAATAAAGCAGAACGAATCATTCCATAATGTGAGAAATTTACTGTCACCAACCTCCTCATAGAGATAATTAGATAGCACAGCTTTACATTAATGGTTCGTAGAGTGGCTGCTCCTAGAGTCAGTCAGCCCATAACAACGTGACCCAACAATGAAGAAAAGTAGGTAGCTAGTAGTGCCCGGGGCAACTGAGTTTGACTGGTCAATATTTCTGCTTACATAGATTTGATACTATCTCTGATGAGCAATTGTCGTAAATTCAACACCGTTATAACTTACGTTTTGCAACATCAATTTTTGGATTATCGGTTAATTGGTCAATAACGCCTTTTTTTCAATAATTTCTCCCTCTATCCTGTATCGGCTTAGGGGTTATGATCCTTCCATCTCCCTCGTGTTAAGTGATCGTCTCTCTAGTCATGCCAAGACCTGGGCTACAAATTTAATAATTGAAGCACAATCTACCGTTCTTTGAATGCGTGCTCTATTCCAACAAAAGTTTAAATCTGATCATGACTGCGCGATAAGAGAGAGCTATCCACAATATAATTTCCTGAAAAAGAAAATGAACGTCTCCTTAATAGAGGAAATATTGTACCTACAGATATAACATATATCATGACGTTCCTCACCATCAGCCAGCAATGAAAGTTGAGCAGTCTAAAGTTAAGTATACCTTAGTTTAACCAGACCACTGAGCTGATTAACAGCTCTCCTAGTGGCTGGCCCGAAGGATTAGATTTATTTTACGTGGCTAAGAACCAACTGGTTGTCCAGCAACGGGACCTACAGCTTATTGTGGAATCCGAACCACATTACAACGAGAAATGAATTTCTATCACCAGAAATAAACTCCTCTAATTCTTCATTGGCTGGTCGGAGAATCGAACGCGGGGCCAGCAGGGTGCTAGCTGAGAATGGTACCCCTACCCGTCCAATGAGGAACTTGAGCATTCTAAAACATGTTGACTTCGACATAAGGTCGTTCACGCGGACTCCACAGCTGAGCAGGCGAGGGAATGGATTTATTCACTATAACCCGTAACAGACCAGTATATTTTTATTCAGTTTATTCGTATTTGATAATATCTCACAACATGATGTCAATCTGCAATCAGTGAAACACACTAAGACTCTTGTCCTCCCGGTCTCTCTTCCTCAGTGGAAGTTAGATGGCCAGTAATGTTTTCCTTGCATCTTCCCCGTCCCCTTTAGCTTCCCCGAGACGCAAGGGACTCCCCTTCCTCTTAAGGGCTCACATAAAGGTTATCAAGGCACCATTGCCGCATTCGTTGTGGAAAGCAATCGTCAGAAATGGAGGGATTCGATGCCTGTCTCTTTCCTTCACATGGCAATCGATGACAGTTCCTTCTTTAAATTTTCTTCTTCCTTTCCGTCCTATCCAGTTCCTAAGAGGAAGGGATTTTATTACTGTAGTAAGTAGGCCACCAGTTCTTTGATCCTATCCCTTCTTTTACGGTTGTATCTGAATGAAACATTTAGGCATCCTTCCATTCGATTTCGAAAATTAAATGCATAAGACCGTACAAAACATACGTAAACGGGCATTGAAGATATATTCCACTTCAAAGACGACAGAGGTAGGGCAGAATAGAACCCATTTCAAACAAAGGATAATAAGA
This sequence comes from Macrobrachium rosenbergii, assembly GCA_039081455.1. NCBI lineage: Eukaryota > Metazoa > Arthropoda > Malacostraca > Decapoda > Palaemonidae > Macrobrachium > Macrobrachium rosenbergii. Next base: position 13,064,861 of record JANJGK010000048.1, read on the forward strand.
TCACTAGAGATGTCTCCTTTTCTTTTTTTTCTTTCACTCTTCTACACTGAAAGAACAAAGGGCTGAAAAGTCATGACTCAGTGTGAGATGTGGAAATTCAAAATTACCAACGTAACGCATCACAGCAACACTTTCACTTGAATTCCGTATTAAAAGAACAAGGTACTCTAAGTTCATAGTTACTGCAGTAGATCAGGACATTAGGTTTCATTTTATCACAAACTGAGATTACAAGGGTTAGACGAACTCGAAATTTCTTCAATAGTATACAAAATGATTTTGACTTCTAGTCGTCCGGCCATAAAAACCGGAAGGCAACTAGGATCACTCTGTCGTATAGGTGTACAAAGGGTAAAAATCAGATTTTAGCCCAATTTCTTGTATAAGCGGCAGGGATATTGGAATTTATTACGTGTATTAAGTATAAGTATAATTGTCCAAGGATTCAGTTCTTATAAGGCTGAAGGAGAGAGAGAGAGAGATCTCGATGGATAAATTGTAGAACTCAGGGAATGAGAATAGTGACCCACTCACCCTCTAACAAACGAACGATTTTAAGAAATGACAGTAGTGTTGCGAGACGGCAAACTGGTTTTTTTTTATGAGTAAAAGAGAACATACGATTACATAAATGCAGACATAATAGAAATTTACGAAAAAACATGTAATAGTATTTACTCTCAAACCATTGGCACCAGACAAAGCATTACGCATGAGCTATGAACAAACATAAAATAGTTATAATTTTTGAAAGTAAAGACAAGATAGGGAATACGTTGTAGCATAAATTATATTATGCACACTGAGGCGCATATAAGGTCGATATAAAAGTATATCAATGTCTTTCACTGCTCCAACGTTATGTGGACCTATTCAGAGCTGTTTTCCTGGAGAATCTGCAAGAGAGGAAATGTTACACAATCCTTGACTAAAATCAATGTGGCCGATTACGTTTGCTTATCAAAGAATAACACGGTCGCCGCATCGGTGGCCTTCGAGGCAGGTTAGATAACGCAGGATTTGGTCAATATCCCAATGTTTCCTTTCCTTTAACCCATATCAACATTCACTTATGGACAGCATTTAAAAGACGATGAAGTATGTTTGCTTATTGCATTCTTTTCATAAAAAATGGTAGATACCAAATAAAACGAAAATATATTAACTGCAATACTTTCAAAGAAGTTATTCATATCTCATTAACCGAACTGAATTATTCTTGAAACACTAACCTACAAATATGAAAAGTTTTTCAAAAGTAGTAGTTAGCCTCACATCCCTTTAGCCTCTACTTTTTTTTTTTCTCGCCGCGAGACAAAAGGCTGGGGAGTTGGAGTTCACATAACAGCCCAGCTATGGAGTACTCGAGTGAAGAGCTTCAGCGCTGAGTAACTATTTAAATTCAAAATCTTTTCATAATGGTCATTGAGTTATATGACGCTAATCTTGTGGGAAACGCCACTTCTAGATCTAAACATCGTTACGAATATAACTTACGTTTAGAAGTTAAGTATGATTTCTGTTCTCTAATGTACGGTATAAGAGTATGTACATACTGTACATGTCAGCTTCTGTCTCTCAGCTCGATTAAACCAGTGGCAGTCTAAGTGAGGGTATTTTACAGTTGTTTTTTATGTGGCGCTTAATCTTTGGATGTCATGTTAAACCTGCGTAAAATGCAAAGATAAAAATTTTAGTGAATTCACGTCTGCTGAGGGATTTACTGTATATAACAAATAACAAAATTCTATCTGAATATATATATATATATATATATATATATATATATATATATATATATATATATATATATATATATATATGTATATATGTATATATGTATATATATATATATATATATATATATATATATATATATATATATATATATATATATATATATATATATATATATATATATATGTATATATATATATATATATATATATATATATATATATATATATATATATATATATATATATATTTACAAACTTTAGTGAATGTATGTCTGCTGAGGGATTTACTATACAGTATATAACAAACAAAACAATTATCTCTGAATATATATATATATATATATATATATATATATATATATATACCGTATGTATATATATATATATATATATATATATATATATATATATATATATATATACCGTATGTATATATATATATATATATATATATATATATATATATATATATATATACAGATAGAATTTTGTTATTTGTTATATACAGTAAATCCCTCAGTAGACGTGAATTCACTAAAATTTGTATATTAGCATTTTACGCAGGTTTAACATGACATCCAAAGATTAAGCGCCGTACAGTATGTACATACTCTTATACCGTAAATTAGAGAGCAGAAATCATACTCAACTTCTAAACGTAAGTTATATTCGTCATGATGTTTAGATCTAGAAGTGGCGTTTCCCACAAGATTAGCGTCATATAACTCGATGACTTTGTGGGAAGCGGGAGTTAATTCCCACACATTATGTTTCCTTAGTGTGGTTTAGTTTGTTCTTTCTGGGATAAAGCTTAATTGGGAAGAATTATCTATTATGCATAATTTCATTTACTTGTCTCATAGTGTAGCCCTTTGTTGGCCGACTCGGTTGAGCTTCAGACTGTCACTCGGTGGGCCGGAGTTCAATCGCCACGGCCGGCTGATGAAGAGTTAGAGGAATTTATTTCTGGTGATAGAAATTCATTTCTCGCTATAATGTGGTTCGGATTTCACAATAAGCTGTAGGTCCCGTTGCTAAGTAACCAATTGGTTCTTAGCCACGTAAAATAAGTCGAATCCTTCGGGCCAGCCCTAGGAGAGCTGTTAATCAGCTCAGTGGTCTGGTAAAACTAAGGTATACTTAATTTTCTTGTCTCATAGTGAGTTTTGCATAATAAACTCTATTTTTGTAGGATGGGTTTCTTTTGTTTTACATCCAAATTTTATTGGTTGGTTTGAGAGAGAGAGAGAGAGAGAGAGAGAGAGAGAGAGAGAGAGATGTTCCGCTTCAGTCACTTCTACCAGTCTTTGCAGGTAGGTGAAATATAATCTTGTTAGGGTCATATCACGTTTAACAACGATACAACATTTCGTTCAAGGACAGCTGGTTCACAACCCCTCCATACTCTACCACTATCGCTTCCATACACATACCGAATCTCTTCCCAATCTTTGGAATACACCATGATAACTTCTTTGCCTTTCCTGTTCTGTGAATCACGCCTTCTTTCACCCTACCATCATCCAGTGATTTTATCCCCTAATATGTTCAATAATCGACCACTTCCATTCTCCTATAATCCATATTAATATTAATATTGCTTCATCTTACTGATCTCCACCTACTCTCTTATCCTTCTTTATTTATGCTCACATTTATTCCCAAATTTCCACTTTTTTACAGTAATTTAAAACTTTCACTTGGGTCTAATTTTCAGTTTATACCCTCGCACCATTAACTTTATGTATACTTCCGCAAACATGAGCCATTCCACACTCCTTTAACGATCTGTTACCCTTATCCCGCAACTTTGCAACTACTCCTTATTTCTTTTTTCTGACTTTTCGTATCATCCCATTTCTAAATACACGGAACACTAGTCTCAGACACCTTTTCCTCGAGATCATTCACTCTCCCGTATAAATACTCTGACCAATGTTTCTTTTTCGGCAAAAAATATTTGATCTCTCTCAACAACTTACCTTTGGTAAACTCTGTTATGAGTTTTTTTCGATCACTGTATTTTTTCATGGAAAATATGTAAAACAACCAAAGTT
>JANJGK010000048.1:13073656-13101156 GCA_039081455.1 Macrobrachium rosenbergii
ATGGCTGTCGATTAGGCAATGTATTTTTTGTTTTCATGTTGTAAGTTTCTGAATCATTCTGTTACACATCATCGTTGCCAATCGTTCTGGAATCAAAAATATTGTACCAATAAAGTATATACAGGACTAATAATTTCCTTGAAGCTTCAACATCACTGGCACGCGATAATATTGCTTGCAGCCTGACTGTTATGCTATACATAAAAACCAAACATATACCATCTCAAATGGAAGTAAGGAGGAAAGTTATAACTACTACAAATTTTGTATGCTTCTCCAAAAAAGGTGGGAGGAATAAAGAGCGGTGATATTTCTTGTTTTGGGAAGGACACCGTTCTTATTCATGCCAAATCCACAACCCAAGCATATATGCTGGCCTTGCTGGACATTAAAAATGATGAAATGATTACGAATATCAAGCCCCACTTAGGTTTTAGCATTGGGAGAGGAGTACTATTTGATAAAGACCTATACGACATGACAGAAGAAGAAATTCTACAAATGAGCCCCAGTTCAGTTTGTAGAGTGAAAAAGGCAGCTATTGCCAACATGATCATTTTAACCTTTGTAGACTCTGAAGTACCTTCTCATGTCATATTTGAAAATGAAAGGGTACGAGCACGTCCTTTCCGGCAAAGACCAATGCAGAACTATCATTGTTTTAAGTTTGGCCACTCATAAAAAAACTGCGAAAATGCTAAAATTTGTATAAACTGCTCTGGTGTCAATCGTGATGATGAATGCAATAGAAAAGCAAAATGTGTTAACTGTCAACTGGAGCATAAATCCAGTAACAAAAATTGTGAAATTTACAAATATGAACTGTCTGCACTAAATAAAGCCAATGCAGAGCGTATAAGTATTGGTTTTGCAAAAAGACAATTAGGACAACAACCTAGGAGCCATGCTTAAGTTCTTGAGCCTCTAGGGGTGCAGTGGCAGCACTCTCTAATGAAGCAGGTGCATCAACCCCTGTGGTAGTGGCCCAGCCATCTGGGTCAGGTGCTCGGCCTGTTGAGGCTAGAGCACAAGCCTCCAAGGAGGATAAGATGGCACTTAACCCAACCACCTTGGAAGTGTCTCTGGCAGAGTCTCAGCCTGATTTAATGGAGACTGAGGAGCAAAAGCACCAAAAGAGGAGATGTTCCCCCCCCCTCATCCTCTCCTCCCTCAAATCAAATTAAACATGCATCACTTAGTAATAGATAGGAAGTACTACAGCTCGATGCAAGAACCCCAGCCTGAATTTAAACAAACTGACAAGAAAAGGAAACAAAATGACACCAATAAATCAACAGATAATAAACCAAACCTGTCAAGACCAGTTCTTTCCAAATCGTCTCTTGACAATGCTCATAAACAAGAGAGAGTACATGAGAAGGCCCCATCCAAAGGGCCTTCCACCAAGCCCAAAAAATAGTTGTCACATCAATACTACAATGGAACTGTAGAGGTCTTAGGTCTCGAAGTGAAGAGCTGAAGGTATTGCTCCATGATCATAGCCCAGGTATTGTATGTCACCAGGAAACTATGCTTGGAAGCACACAATATAATCCTGGGTTAAATTACAGAATATATAATTCTCCACCACTATACAAAGTTACCAGACTCCTCATCCATATTCACTGCTGAAGCAACAGCCATAGTTCATGCTTTAAATCTTGCATCTGATAAGAAATTTAAATCCACAGTAACATATAGTGACTCAGGAGTGTTTTAGAAGCCCTAAAGAAGTTTAATCTTACCCATCCCTTAATTCAAAAGGCTCAGGAATGGCTTTTTTATCTTTCTGTTTGCCACAAATCAGTTAAGTTTTCTTGGATTCCTGGGCACACCGGTATAGAAGGGAACGAACTGGCTGATAGTAGCGCAAAGGATGCCGCAAGATGTGATTTCTTAACTAGTAAGGTGCCACATTTGGATATGGCTCCAGTTATTAAAGGGTAAATTCGTAAGAAATGGCAGTAGGGTGGACTTCCTCCATTTTATCCACAAATAGGAAGTACAGATACGTTAGAAAAAGTATTGATTTTTGGAGTTCGGGTTTTAATCATAACAGAAGATTCGAGATCATCCTAACACGGCTTAGGATTGGCCATACCCGCTTCACCCATAGTTATATTTTAGAGGGAGCCAGTGCCCCAGTTTGTGGTCACTTTGGTGGTCAGCTATCCGTTGAACACATGCTGGTGCACTGTCCTACATTTAATCGCCTTAGGGCAAAGTACTTATTAGCGGAGAAGACTTGTTGTGGTAGATAACCTTATGGGTTATCTGAGAGAATCTGATCTTTTTAATGAGATATAATTTCGTACATTTATTAAAGATATGTCATATTTATTTTAAATGTTAAGTATATATTTTAAATATAAAATTTTATATTTGTTTTTTATGATTTTCATCTAATATTCTTTATTTTCTACGTTCATATTTTAACACTGAATTTTACTAGTACAGCATGATGTTGAATTTTACTAGTACAGCATGATGTTATTCACCTTTTCATTACCAATCACATCATTAATTTACATATTTCATCTTCATCGCTGCCCTGAATAATCCTAAATTTCATAATAAATCAATCAACCAATCAAATGATGCAGGTACAATAGAGTAAAAAAAAAATCAGATAGGGTTGCAACGCAAATCAGCTTTCAATTTCGTTCAAACATTTAAATGGAATATTCTTTTTTTCATTTCTACTGTAAATGACAGTATTCGATCAGAGGCGACACACCAAGTCATTGGGTAATATATCAACGGGCACTGCGCACCAAATATCTATACAATGATTAATAATGAATATATATATATATATATATATATATATATATATATATATATATATATATATATATATATGTATTATACATACTGCATACTGTACATACTTATTACATATTAATTAACAATCACATTGGATGGCCATTAAGTTTTCTAGTAATGTCTCGCTGAATTCTGCAGAAATCTATTTCAGTCAAAGACAAAAAGAGTCTGGTTATGAACTCCCCGGGTAGCCGTCCCACTCTCTTCTCCTCTCTGTTGGCATAACAGCTTTTAGCGCTGGAGAAATTGCAGTGTTCCACTTCCTCACTATTTCATGGCTTTCGAAATGATTGCGAACTCATTTATCATACTTCCTTGTAAGAGCAAAACAGTGCACAAAGAAACCTCACTGATTCATTCACGAAGGTGTTTTAGAAGAGTTTCCCAAAATTCTTAAGAAAATCTCTTTCGTTGATCAATGAAATAATGGTTGTGTTCTGATTATAAAAATTACCAAATCGCCTTGATAAATCTCCCCCTTCCCAGCTTCTCTCTTCCAGTTACATGTGACATTAAAAGTTGCAGAATTGCGCAATGCAAATTCTTCAATATTCTTTGGATAAGGGATTTGTTACGTAGTCATTAATCATCCTGCAATGTATGGGGGAAGTCAATTTTGATTTCGCGCAATAATATTAGATTCAAAATTTCTCGCTAAAACTGATAAGACTTTACTACTACTACTACTACTACTACTACTACTACTACTACTACTATAATAATAATAATAATAATAATAATAAAAATAATAATAATAATAATAATAATAATAATAATAATAATAATAATAATAATACGAGAATTTATGCAATTTAGATATTTCCAAAGAAAAAAACATAAAAAATGAAAAATGAAAGGAAAACTCTTATTGAAAGAAAACCTACGGAAAACAAGTATAGCACATTGTACCATGTGTTTGGTCACAACTGTATAGTACGATACTGAAGCACCAGCATACAAATTTTGCATGCCGCTCACGTCTCTTAAAAATGCAAGCTGTTAGAATTGTACAGCCTCTCTGGTTGTTGTTGATACCAGAGGTACTTTGGATCCGTTTTCTGGAGGTATATGAGGTCCACCTAAGACTTAGTGATCGTTATTTTAAAAATCGCAGAAAATTGAACCGGCACACAAATTATGAATGCTTAAAGGTACATTTACTCAAATAAAAAAAAACGGAAAACAGCAAACAATAATAGGGAGGCTATTGTAAAAACAGAAAATAACAACCTAATAAGGAAGTTATTGAATCTGTGAACAAAATAAAAGTTTTGTTCTTAAATGATACCAAAAACCACAGTTCACGGTCAGCTCATAGCAGATAATTTTCGAATTACTCCTCATTTATATAATTTTATTCGAATCCTAAACATGATTTTATCATGGAAAGAAAATGAAAGCGGAAATATAAAAACTATTTACAATACCAAGAAAAACTTTAACATTACCGAGTGTTTTACTTCGTTATTCCATCCACATAAAATAAAAGTGAATGTAGACTGTTGATAAGCAAATCAAACGGAAAATGTCAACCCGCTAATCTCTACTTTCATGTCCTATCATTTCCTCAACATCAAAAGTCTTCGTGGGGCGCGTTCCTCAAATATAAATGCTTACCTATTATGTAAACTTCTCTTATCATCGATAGCCTCATAATTTACAGATGTGTAGCAGGAGGAAATTCTGTGAGCGCCTTCCGAAAAATATAGACTGGAAATCATTTTTCTGGGATGTATACGAGGCATTTGTAGCTATTCATCTTTATTATCGTCAGGTAATACATTGGTGCGGATAGCAGAACATATATCTAAATGTAGCTGATGTCTTCATGATTCCACAATAAGGAATATGGATCAGAATCTTTGCAGAAAAAAAAAACAGAGAGGAAATAGGCAGCAAGGCAAACCGACGGGCAGATAGACCATAACTTTAAAAACGAGAGACATTAAAGGAAGAGGAATTATATTAAGAGAATGTGTATCGGTTAATGTATCAGGGTAAGAACGCACAGGGTAGAGCTAATAGGAAGCGATACGATGAATTAAACAACTTGTCACTTTCCTCAAGAAGGCTCCCATTTCAAGCTGCAAATTGCATTTCTCCGAAGATGAAAACAATATTTCAGAGGGCGGGGACGTGGGTGTTGACACGCCACGTCCGATCGATTTATATATATATATATATATATATATATATATATATATATATATATATATATATATATATATATATATATATATATATATATATATATATATATATATATAGAGAGAGAGAGAGAGAGAGAGAGAGAGAGAGAGAGAGAGAGAGAGAGAGAGAGAGAGAGAGAGAGAGAGAGATGGATGGATATATATACATATATAATTTATTTGTATGTATATAAAATTATATATATATATATATATATATATATATATATATATATATATATATATATATATATATATATATATATGTAAAGAGCACGGACACAAACAAGTACGTATGGTATGTATATGTGCGTATATATGTATGTATAAGTATATATATAATATATATATATTATATATATACAACCACTTTTTCACAAGATATCTGTGCATTTGCAATAACCTTAATAACCTCTTAACGTCTCGATTTCCTCACACATACTATTGTTACAAAAAAGCCTAAGACCCGAAAAAAGGGACCTACCAATTGGTGCAATTTTGTTCAGAAGCTGGGGACCCTGAGAGGCTATTAATGCTCAAACAAGAGAGCAGTATTCCAATAATGGTAAAATCAGTCTTTTGAAATAAATCAAATAATTGCACGAGAGTTAGTTACATGAGCTGCAAATACGAGTTCAGTATGATATCTCCTGAAGTACATCATTCAATGATCTGTTCAGGTGACTACATATTGTACCATCTTAGACAGAGCTATGCCACATGGAAAAAGGAAAAAAAAAGAACAAAGAACCAAAAGCTCTCCCAGTACTTTGCCTAGGCTCACTTAAAACATGCCAAATTCAATTTATTATCCGTGATGTTTGAAAATTAAATACTGATTAGTGTGACGCAATCAGCTTTAACTCGACTATCACCACACGGTCAAAGGACCTTTTCAGACAGATGATGCTGAGGTTATCTAACCTAGGTCTTTTGACGTATATATCTGTAAAACTGTAAAAAATAGTTCCATGGTGTTCACGATAATAAACGGGATACCGAGCAAAAAGATTTATATATACGACAATGGTAGTTCTTTTTTCATGTGTAACAATATGCTTTTTTTTTTCTCAATAGATCGAGCTAAGGTTAGGCTTACAACATACTCTCAGGTTCAGCCACTTGAAGGGAAGTAACTCATTCAAGACTCCTTAAAGAGTATGAACATCCTGCTGTACTGAAAGCCTGACTTGACATCTCCCATAGTGAATACTGCACTCGGGTTACAGCAACCAGTTTTCGCTTCGCCTGGATGTTTACCGTCTTTGTTTGTTCATGTTTCAACGTTCAGACTGTGGACTGGTATTAAAGTAAAAATTTACCGACGCATTTTCGAATAATAATAATAATAATAATAATAATAATAATAATAATAATAATAATAATAATATGTTTTTGAGACTTTGAATCTTGACAACTTTTTCCAAAATCCTTAACGGGAATTTCTCTCCAAACTCCTCCTTCACGATAGGTGTCAGGGCAGGTCACGATACCGAAAGGACGTATTCTAGCGTCACACCCCGGAGTAAGAGAACCTCACGTTTACTTTTTTTTTTTTTGCCTTTTTTCTTTCCCCTCTCTCTCTCTCTTTTGCGTATGAGCGTGAAAAGCTATAACACAGACATTGTGAAAAATAGTCTCAAAGCATGGTGGAAAACATCACTGCCATGCTAAATGAAGGGAGAAGTATTAGCTCCTCAGCGAAAGAGGCTTCAGATGAGAGAAAAGAAATGATGTTTTCATGCGCATGAAGAGAAGCCAAGAAGAAACAGGAAGTGATAAGAATTTCCAGATTTTCCAAACTAGGTAGAAATACAAAGAGAAAAATAAAAATAGAAATTCCAACAAGCACAGTGGAGACGTTCTCGCATCAAAATAAATCGGAGGAGTGACCCTTTATAGATTCCACCATTCTTCATTTGTCTAGGGACAAAGAACAAAAGATAATAAGGGCGGTGACGGTGGCTAAGAAACTGCCCACTTCAATATTTCACACAGAGGGGCGTAATGACCTCCTGTTAGAGTGAAAGACGAAGAAGCTGTAGCCCTCTTTACAGGAGGGGATGGCTATGAAGGAATAAGGCTGCTAAAACCAAAAGACGGAAAATCAAAATAAAGAGCCACCCTTTGGTTGTGGGAACAAATTATGCTACATGGCATGATAAAGTTATGATGGCAAAAAGAAACAAGGCTAGGAAGGGACAACTTCCGCAGGTCACCGCTCGGTAGATGGGTGAGGTGCCAGATTATATCGATATAATTCCTGGCATGACACAGGGTCCTGCGGATATATACAGCAAAGGTCCAGTATCATGCTTGTACTGCATCTTACGGAGACATCGAGCCTGGAAGTGTAGCCATTCAGCACGATACAGAGTTTGTGCAAGTAAACAGGTAAACAGAAAATGGGTGGAGGATAAAGAGTAAACCCACAGCGCGTGAACTATTTTGTGTCACATAATGCCACGAGTGCCTGGTGCTCAAATACCCGAGCCAGCAACAACATTTAGGGTAAACTGAAACTGAAATTGTGGCTCGTGAGAGCCTAATTTATTGGACACTCCCTCTCATCCTAAGAGCGGCGTAGCATGAGTAAACGATATGTATACAGAGTGCCGCAAAGCGCTGAGTCACATAATGGAACAACCCTTCCATTAGTGCTTGGCTTTAACATCAGAGTAAGTGCAATACGAACTATACTCATATATATATATATATATATATATATATATATATATATATATATATAAATCACATTTTTATTTATATATAAAAGAATGAAGGATAGTCCGTCTAAAACATACATATGTCTCGGTCTGAATAATAGTATTAAAAATAAACTATTAAAGCAAAGAGAACAGTAGTATTGATTAGGCTTTAATATAGGTGACAGCAATAATGAAAAAACGATAACAGTAGAAATCAAAACACCTCTAAACATGATTTATAACTATAATAATAAAACAGATATACATTCCAATTACTAATGATTGCAATGATCACAGTGTTCTACACACGATCACGTATGCAGTGGAAATGAATAAGATTTGGGACTTCGTGAAAGATTAAGTGGAGGAAACAGCCGCTCGGATAATCCTTCGCGTCAAGTCTTCATGAGAGGTACAATGACGATCCGACGGTAGTGATATGGATAGTGGGATACCCGCAATGACACCCAAACCGCAAAGGCTTTCGGAGATGGAAGACCTCCCGTCCCCATCCCGCATCTCCTGTACATACACTAACAATAACACGCGAAATGAGAGCCTATCTCATCCCCCTCCCCATCTGGTGAGTGGTAAGCGAGTTTTCATAGTAAATAATAATTATGAGCTCAATAGGTAATTACAAGAAGCAGAAAGCAGCATACAGGAGCTCAAGAAAATTGTCAACAAACACATCGTGAGCTAAGCCTTGCTGAAAGGACAAATAGATATTACGAGGAACTCGAGGAAAGAATCAGCGAAAAAAAAGGAAATTGATGGAAAAAAGGAAACATAACTGGTAGGAGAGAACAAATGAGTTGGTCAACGATATGTAGGTATCAAGTGATACTAATACGATAATATAAAATATAAAAAGTATTCTAGAGGACACCAAGACCTTTCAGTATGGAAGTGAGAAAAGGCAGACTAAAATTCTTGATGTAACGTTAATTCCAAAATATCTCACCTCTGCCCAGTTTAAATTTATGTTATTATCAGTAAAAATGCCTGATGATGTTGAAAAAAACGTATGTCACCTGGTTAAAGTAGTACATTAAGCAACAGGTCATATGGTTAGTAATTGTAGAACGAATAATCTCCTTATTCCAGTGCTTAAAAATAAGCTGTCAGCTCTGAGTTGGATTGTAAAAAGTCTTCAAAAGCGTTTTGTTGATGTACAGCAGTATACTCGAAGAAAAGATGCAGATGCATCATTTGTCTGCAAGAGACTTGAATAGATGTTTCCTTAAGCACCCGCTTTACAAGTTATGAATATTTATTCGCGAAAATCAAAATACCATGGGCTAATAATATACGTTACGAAACTACTCCAGTTCAGCTGTTGACAACTGATTTTGGAATAATTCAGAATGCATATGAATATTAGCCATGATAATGTTGGACGGCAATCTTCTCGTAAAGCTTTTCAACGTGACTTTAAAGGACTGGAAAGATACCATAACGATGGCAAAAGGCGACCATTCTCCGGCCTCCAAGCAGGGAATTTTAGATCAATATTGCTGGCTTCCTGTTTCTTTACAATGCTAGAAGGAGGAATTTTGAATAGGATCTTAGCTAAGATTCGTGGTGTACTTCATCCGAATCTAGATGAGTTCATCAAAGGAAGATGGTATTTACTAAGCAAAATGTTCTGTGTTCTTACACTTAAAAATACTTTTGGCAATTCTCATTGATAAATAATCCTGTATGATTTGACAACAAAGGGTATATAAGATCCTCTCTTTGCACACGGAGGAGAGTTGCGCACTTTTTCCAGGAAGAGGTCCCGTGTAAAGGGCTTTGTACTTAGCACCCCTCAAGGTGGTGTTTTGAGACAATCTTCTCTATTTATTAATGCAATTACTGGTGTTAAGTTGCTTGTCTGGAAATTCTTATCCTTACAAGAACTCATCTTCAAATACAAAATTCGCTGAATATTATTGGCAGGATTGGTGATGAGAATATCTACATCCCAGAATTGTTAACCCAATTAACCAAGTAAGAAATATAACATAGTGCCATCAACGTCCACCAGTTGAGTCTTTACAACAAAAAAAGTCAAAATTAGTCAACACAACCGTAGTCATGATAAGTCACATTCCACCCCCCGCCCCCATTTATATTGACCTCTATTCACTACATCTGAGGAAACAAAGGGAAAAACACAACTTTTACTAGGCACAGAAAAATAAATGTGGGATGTTTTCCCACGTTACCAACCCCAAAAGAAATGCACAAAATTAAACATGGTAAAGTCAAAATCACTAAAATCAAAGAGACATAGCAGATAAAAAATAAATTGGAAAAAAGGACATTCACCATGGCAACTGCTGCAAAGAATCAGTACATGTTAAAGTTAATTAAACCCATTCAAGTTTTTTTGAAAATAAAGTTCCAGCTCACCTCACATCCAGTCACAAAATCTTCCAAGGAAGTGGATCTGAGCAAAAAGGAGTCTAATTCTGAAATGTCTAACCTGTACTAAAATCGAAAAATTCACACCTTGTATGACACGCCCATGAAAGTGAACGAACAGATGCTCTAGCCGGAGCTTGATGACTTCCGGTGGCATAGCCAGCACATCACCCAGGGTACGATGCCCCCTTGTCTCCATGAGAAGCCATACTGACCCTAGGCCTTTGTCAGCACTGACTCACTGAATACGTAAGCACGGTTTCCATTTACCTTTGCCCAGAATGTCTCCAAGAAAACTGCTTAGCTAAAAAAAAAGAAATAACATATTCATCCTAAATGTTTTTCATATATACGAAGGTATAGAAATACTTTTTTCGTCACAATAAAAAAGTATCCCAACAGGCCAAAGGTGGTCTAAGCAAGATATATGATAGAACGGTGCCAAGATACCATGATGTATATACGAAGGTATGGAAATGCTACTGTTTTCATCACAATAAAAAAGTGACCCAATGGGCCATGGGTAGTATAGGCAAGATATATGATGGAACGGCATCAAGATGCCATGATAGACTAGTAGATCTACTGAAACACACACCACTAATTGCAAAAGAAACCATTCAAAGTTTTTATGGCTCAAAATGTAGTGTAAAATAACATACTAAAAATCAAGGAAAATTGAAGTTGGGGAACATGCCCATTTTCCAAGATGGCCGCCAAAACGGGAAAATTGTGAAAATATGTAATAATACACTTTATTATACAAGTACATTGGGATGTTATTCTGATACACTCTTCGTTGCTCCAGATTTATGCATTGATTATCCTTTTCTGATGCATTTTGGGATAGAAAAGGGCAAATAAATCAATAAATTTGCATTAAAAATATATGTTTATAGCAAATAGGCCAATGTAAATTTCAATCAAAAGCCCTACAAAGATCGGACACTGGACCTTTAATGGGCTGTATTTTGCATTTGGGGATGTGCTGGCTTGGATTTTAAGTAATTTTATACATCATCAATGTCACTTTCTGGATCAGGAAGAATCACATTGGTGCAATGAAGTCCTTTACACTCGACATGCTTGGGAGCATTGCAGCCCATACTTTCTCCAGCCACATTCAACACAGAAACGAGTGCGTTTTCTCCCGCTGTCACTATGTCTTCACGAGTTGCCTGTGGATGCCTTAAGAAGGAAGCCTGCTGCCTAAAATATTCACTAGTTTTGAGTTTCTTCAGGGCGGCTGGCTTGCCAATGCCAAATAGTCTTGAAGTGGTGTCGCATCCCAGTAGGGCATGGGCAAAGAGGAGGTTGTCGCATATGTAATTTCCAAGTGCAGCTTGAATGAGCTTGATGGTCCAGTATTTTTGTGGCTTCTTTGAATTCGTCCTAGTTCCTGGGCAGAAGTAAATGTTACAAGAAGTCTTTTGTGACAGACTGCAGAGTAGCACAAGGAGGTCAGTATCATCCCCGACAAGAACTGTGTTTTTTGAGGCCGCTGACGCCACAGTAGTTTGCACAATCAAGACATCTGCATCAGCTTCTACATGTACTGTTTCAATATCACAGTCCTCAAAGTGTTTGCTTAGCAGACTGATATATCGCTGCTTGTTTGTCTTGTTTCCAAGAAAGACTTCTTTCTTCATGAGACAGACCATAACTCCTGTGAAATGTAGTGGACCACTGGTGTTTCTGTCCGTTCGTTTAGTGTGTGTGACATCTTTGGTGGATGTACCATTTTCATAACCATCAAATACTATGATGACAGGGTGATATTTACGTTCAACATATTGGATGAATCCCTTGCAAATGTCATCGTAGGTCTCTCCAATATTCCATCGAATATATTAGTGTGCTCTGTCCTTTAGGATCATACTGAGCAGTATTTTACACATTTCAACAAATATTTTGGTTGTTAAATGGCATTTTTTAAAGATTTTCCCGTTTTGGCTGCCATTTTGGAAAATAGGCATGTTCCACAGCTTCGTGTTTCCGTGATTTTTAGTATGTTATGTTACACTATATTTTGAGTCATAAAACTTTGAATGGTTTCTTTTGCAATTAGCGGTGGGTTCCTTGGTAAATTTCAGAAGGTATACTAGCCTATGATGTATATACAAAGGTATGCAAAGGCTACTTTTTTCATCACAACAAAAAAGTGACCCAACGGGCCACAGGTGGTCTAGGAAAGATGCCCTGATGTATATGCAAAGGTATGTAAATGGTACTTTTTTCATCACAATAAAAAAGTGACACAATGGGTCACGGGTCGGGTGGTCTAGTATTTTATAAAGATATAACAGTAGATTTTCAATGTTATTCTAAAAGTATAGTATCATGACCCTCAGCACATAATTAAGACGTTACTGAAAAATTCATCTCAATATTTGAAATCTTAAGTGAATAGAAGCTCTGATGGACTATAAAAAATTCTTTCTTAAAATGTATTCAACCGAAGTGATACATTAAAAACCGAACTATACCGACGTTTTGATGAAAAATAACCGAGAAAACCTTACCTAATTCAATTTGTATTTTTCGAAAATTGGGCTCGAAACTAATCACACGGAATTGCTTATAAAGTTAGATTACTTACAGTTAATTAAATACGAAATAAAAAAAAATTCACTTACAACAAATCCAGATATTTAACTGCACAATTAGCTCTTCTAGTTCCAATACCTTTCTGTAACAAGCAGATTTTACCACCTGTATCTATTTTAACTTCAAAACAACATCGAGTACGATCACTTCATTGGATATCAAAGATTTACCAGAAAAAACACCAATAGTTAAAAGGTTGTTTTCCTCGCATCCAACAGCAATATAGCGAGCTCCTTCCCTTCTACCATACAATTGTATGTGTAATCTCTAAGTCACAGATGTTTTCGTTTCCCACTGGATGATACCAAAGCATCTGAAAAACATCAGTGTGACACGTTATTTCTGTTCTGCAGGAACCAACGCCAACTTTCCCCCCTGAAGATTGTCGGGAGATTGTCGGCCTTTAACTTTGTAACGTTTATATATAGCCCGTCTTATTGTTGCAAAGTTCCACAATATTGGGTTTGGGGATCAAGGTCGGATCGTAGGATCAGGAAAATTGCAGAGACCTACCGATATGAATCCGATACAGTGAAAAACTTAAGATTATGTGTAACCTAAAAGAAAAGGGATTTCGACAAAGATGAAAAGAAAACTTGCTCCATCCTCGATAAGAGGAGCAACTATTTCTTCAACACTGAAGATCTCCGCCATCTTTATTTTTCTAGACGTATGGCACGTCAATTCTAGAGAGAGAGAGAGAGAGAGAGAGAGAGAGAGAGAGAGAGAGAGAGAGAGAGAGAGAGATAAGAGTTGTTAGAGCCCTCTTGATATCGTTGCTATTTTGCAGCGCGGAAATTTCGCTCACAAATTTCCAGAAATGCCAGGAGAGACTATATGAAAGATCCAGTTATAACGAGTCTCTAATATAACTGTGAAACATGAGAGATCTAAATAAGTGCACAATATCATTTATTATAGCCTTTTTATTAATTTATCTTAATTTTCGCATTTTACGCAAGGAAGCGCTGTCCGTTAATATAATGACTTACAGCTATAGAGAAGAGACAGCAGTTTTGAACATCTGTCTGGGAACGTTAAACTTGGTATAAAATAACAAATGTCACTGCGAATAAACCCGAATTTACTTGGCAATACTCAGACCACTTGTTAAAGCTCCCAAGGTTTATGGAAGCAATAAATTTATTCCACGCAAATAACAGAGCATTTGTGTGGTTGTGTGTAAGTTTCATAATTTAGTTGCAAAAAGAAGTACAGTAGAACGTAACGTGAATTAGAATATGCAAATATAGTTTGGGTACGACAAACGATAACGAACACTGTCAATGCTAAACTGTAACACTGCTTCGTAAAAATGTATTTTTGTGTGCATGTGTGTGTATTTTTTTCAGTTCCATTGTTCTTCTATTAAAATTCTTGATGAATCTAACTACATGAACATTACGTACGATTTCTTTGGAATACAAAATATTCAAAACATTTTTAATGGTCAAGTTATTTTTTATGCGTAAAGTATGAGATCAATGCAAATTTTTGGACAACTTTAAACTGGCTCACACAATGCCAAGTACGTTGTATTTTGTCCACAAAGTTATGGTTGTACTTGAATATGGGCTCCTAAGGCGTAATCGGAGACTAAACACACAACTAAGTTACGATAGCGCTGAAATGATGATAGCCAGTTTAATTTAGAACTACCATTTTAAGTACACTCAGAAACAAAAGTCAGTCTTTTTCTATGACGGCTGCCTTCTGATATTTGGTTGGATTAAAATGGCTGTTTCTCTCTTTAACTATTTTGCATCCCCTTCAGATTAAGTCTGATTACCATCACATCCTTTGACCTTTGCGCCGTAATCACGATTTCGTTTGCCTCCTCACTGTGTGTTCAGCTGCAGTTTTACTTTCCACGAGGCAAATTTAATTACCGTTCATTAATTTGGATACGTTTAGGAAAACTCTCTGAGATTTAGTTAGAATACATAAGCTTTTGTACTTTAATTCTGTTCCTTTCATTGTTGTATTCTGAGACATCGTTAGACTGCTGGTGTTCTTGCGCCATTTAATTTTTCTATTTACATTGTATTAAACCTGGAATTGTAATTTTTCTTTGTCTTTCTTCTATATGCAACAGTAACTGACATGTTGGTCGATATCTAAATTCTTTTTCAATTTCCTGTCTTCCCATCAGCATTTCGATTTTCACAGATTTTTTTATTCTTTTAACTTTGTTATATTTCGTGCGGCATTCTGAGATTCAGGATTTCTCTTTAATTTCTTTATTTTCTCTTTCTTACCAACCCCATTTTGAGATCTAGCCATTTTTTCTATTTCTTTTAAATTTCCTTCCCTGTGCATCTCTTGTTATAATTTTTGTTCAAGACCTTTTTATGTCTTTCTGTTTATGGCAACAATATTTCTTAAGAACTTCGGACACCATTATCTGTCCCCTTATACTACATTGACAGCTAAGAGAATTAAAAAACTATCACAGCTACTTTAGAGAAAACTTCGGGAAACTTTCACATAAAACCAACCAAACTCGTATCATTTATTTTTTTTTTTTTCCTAAAAATTCCTAGGATTAGCCAAGCGTTTGTCGTCGGGCTGTCGCTCTCTTCAGGGTTAACCTGAAATGTTTTCCAGACACCCTTCTTTTGTATCTTATTTCGAGACTCTATAATAGTTGCCAATTTAACCAATAATCCGGTCAAATATAGTTGAACTGATAACTTCTTGAACTCGGCTCGCTGTATTTCTCTCAAAAGGTGCTATGCAGTTCTGATATTACAATAATTATTACAATGTGAAGAGAGTATGTTTATATGTCTCCTTATAAAGTTAAGTATACCTTAGTTTAACCAGACCACTGAGCTGATTTTAACAGCTCTCCTAAGGCTGGCCCGAAGGATTAGACTTATTTTACTTGGCTAAGAACCAATTGGTTACCTAGCAACGGGATCTACAGCTTACTGTGGAATTCGAACCACATTATAGCGAGAGATGAATTTCTATCGCCAAAAATAAATTCCTCTAATTCTTCATTGGCCGTCCGGAGACTCCAACTCGGGACTAGCAGAGTGCTAGCCAAGAACTCTTAAGTATAAAGTGTCAGTCATAAATACAAAAGTAGGATATTGTAGGGATTTTCACTATGTGAGGATCACAACGCTATATTTTTTTAACCCCATTTGGGTTCCGTGTGTTACGCAGGAACCAATACAGCACACCAAGAACGATAATCAAATGAGATGCTTATACATTTACCTCTCTATCTGTGTGTAACAACTGCCTGTTTACACTTGGCATCGTCTAGATCGAAGCCAGACTCGCACCATCGCTCCTAAATAAGTATGCTGAGTGCAGCTAAGAATCTTAGTCATATCTTAGGGAATGGTTCATAAGGGCCATATGATCGAACTTGTCGTCTGAACCCTCTATTATATTACTGTGTTTTAGACAGTATAGATCAATTACTGTTGATGATAATGAAAAAGTGAAAAGTCTGATGTGACTCCCGTACATATTTCCCAAATTTGTTTCCGCTTTTTAATTACGGTTTAGCTGACATTTACCAATATTGCTACTTAATTCATTTTATTGTCACTTATCCCGATATGAGAGAGAGAGAGAGAGAGAGAGAGAGAGAGAGAGAGAGAGAGAGAGAGGTTGCAGATCTTAAAGATTGTACCTGTACGTCATTCTACATGTGTAGGGTATGTGATACGCGTATCAGACGTTATCCATGATTTAATGATAAGTCATGAATCAAGTAAGCTGTCTGATTAAATTCCCGAAGATTTGGCGTTAAAGCACTGCGGCAATTTCAGCCAGTCAGCTCCTCAGACAGT
Organism: Macrobrachium rosenbergii; assembly: GCA_039081455.1. Classification (NCBI taxonomy): domain Eukaryota; kingdom Metazoa; phylum Arthropoda; class Malacostraca; order Decapoda; family Palaemonidae; genus Macrobrachium; species Macrobrachium rosenbergii. The sequence goes on from JANJGK010000048.1 coordinate 13,090,211, forward strand.
GAAAATTAGTAATTGGAGTGGTCGGACAGGAATCTAGAAGAAAGGGAACAGGAATGGGGGTAAAGTAAAAGACTGGAATGGAGGTAAAGTAAAAGACTAACAAGTGGGCAGCTAGGTGCCGAAGGGATGCTGAAAACAACCTTCAGTAATGACTACAGTGCACCTCATACAACCTAAAGGGATTCAGTATGCTGTTGAAGAATCCATTTTACCAATATAGCAGTGTTTTCATTAAAATCTGGTGTACTTGCAACGATCTTGGACCACACTCGGTTTTCATGCTTCTGGGTTTCATGGCGTACACGGTTGCTGGTACTGGATATAAAATTGTAATATTTACCACTTTACAGTAAAATATTATAACTACATCATTATCATGATACTTCGATGAAAAGTTGTTGTGGTTAATTAAAGCGGTCTAAAGACTTAGAGTGCATGCACCAAAATCGTGACAATAAATATCAAGATCTGAAAATTCTGACCTGAAACTGAGTAATTTAATTCTAAATAAAAATAAGTTAATTAAGTTAATGAAGATAAAAAAAAATGGGGTACTCGGTGATAAACTCGACCTAAAATTAGCGTTACACTGATGTACGTCCGATCTGTAAGTATTTGTAAACTGAAGGTTTGCTTTATAATCGGTTAACAGCAGCTCTTAAAAGTCCACAGTTTGTATCTAGGTATTTTACTTGTGTTACAACTGGTTTCCTTAACTTCAAAATATTCGTTGAAACTTTCATACATTACGTCCCAAGTTCTCAAACTCTGCCCAAAGTAATATCGATAAACGCATAAAAATACTAAATAATAATAATAATAATAATAATAATAATAATAATAATAATAATAATAATAATAATAATAATGAAACATAAAAATGAAAAAGTCTGATATTTAAGACGTCTTTACCTCGTCAACTACTAAATTTATTTCTTCGTTGAATTTTCACGATCATTGCAAGTTTTCTAAATTCTATCTTTGTGTTGCAGAATTCATGAGAAAATCTGTCCATACTAAGAAATTTGCGAGATTTTAAGATATATCTTTGGATGTTGACTGTCACATGTTTTGGAGTTCGCGATAATCTCATTTACAGCCCCCAGCCCCTTAACCTCAAGGTCACTAACTCTTTCTCAGTCGATGTAGATTAACCTCTAGTTGTTTGCCGAGTTGCTGTTTTTATTTTATTTTGTATTTTGCTGTATTCCCTGTGATTCTTTTTTTTCTTTTTTTTTACTAATGAGGAATGCGGTTCATATTATGGGAAAGCTTACCCAGAAAATTAATGACAACCACAATATTTTTAGCAAAATAATAATGCATTAAATCAGTTCATACCGCACTAGTAAAATTCTGCTTTTATGTGATTCGAGAAAGAGACTCCTAAGGTTTGACGGTCTGTAGACGCCTTGTGAAGAGTAGAGGAGTTTCCATGTGACTGCAAATTTTGGTGGAAAGCAAATTGTTTGAGGACGACAACCAAGTAAGTAAGGTAAGACATTGTGCTCGTATCTTCTTCTTCCCAGCTTGTTCCCATTTTTATATGGGGTCGCCGTGATGTCTTTTTTTGAAGGACTTTGATTTGGCTTTGGGTTAGACTTTGTAGTCCCGATCGGCTGCCCTGCCCGACATCGCTTAGACCCTGATCTTGTGTACATGTATTGTACCAGTTCACCAGCGCTCTTTCTCCCAGCAGCGAGGAGCTGTTACGCGGTGAGGTCGATGATTTTTAATTGGCCGAAATCATTATATAGAGACTGTTTCGGAAAACAGTAATCTTATTAATGCAAAGTAAGAACAGATACCAAGAATAAAATAACATAAATCAATCATGAAAGACCTGAAACATCTATAAAATTCTCAAGAGCATGAAAAGAATTTTTCGCAAGACTCATTTTCCTCATTACCATCGAAATTCTACCGTCATTGCCTTTCACAGCTCTCCAACCATGCGGATAAGAACTTCCCTTAAATGTCGCTGCCGCATTCGAGACAACTGGAGAGCCTAAGTTAACATGGTGCCTAATAGTCAATAATTATGGATTACTGGTCATTTCCAAAAGCTTCAGCGCCGGAATTTACCCCTTATTGGACTATAATTATTTATGTATGAATTATAAAGTCTTCAGTATCTATCTACATTAGATTTCCATGTGAGATTGCTAAATGCTTCAGCTTTTTCTCTGCTACAGCAGATAAAAGAAAAAGTCTTTTCATACCAACCCATTACATACGAAATCTACGTTCCTTGTCGTCTAGTATACTTCTTCAAAACTGCATATTGTCATTTCATACTATCAGGATTTTTTGCTTAACTAACATTATATATGTTGGATACAAAGGTCAATATTTATGGACAAGTAAAACTTGCGCGACCCATTCCATATGTGGATGGAACTAATCTCGATAGATAAGATATTCCTAAAATGCTGTAGATTTATATAGTGGTATACCTCAATTTTGAATTGGGCTCTAGAGAATGTGCTGACTGTATGACGTCGCCACTATCTCACAAGAGCTGCTGAATTCTGGGTTAGCATTCTAATTTGACAGTTAGATTTAATTAATTTTATGCACCATTCTCTTTAAGAATATTGTAGTCTGCCTTCGTTTGTTATTCCTGAATTATACATCCAGTCTCCATTAAAGAGGAAAGTATAGTATCCCTTATGAATCAAAAGCTAACGATACTTTTTCTGCTGTAACCGGGAATGATCTCGGTTACTTCATCATGAAAGAAATTTTGAAGTTCCTAGTGAAAATGTAAACATTAAATCCATAGTCCAAATGTATAATGAAGATATGAATAAATAAAAGAAGGTTTACGTTATACGCTTATACTGAATGCAAGGATTTGATCAATGGACTCAAAAACTCGAAGCGGAACATTCCAAGGCCCATTTCCTGAACAGGTTATCTACTGCTAATAGCTGGAGGTGTGCACGTGTGGTTTCACGAGGATTCAGGAATGAAATGGTTTGCGAAATCAGGTCAGTAGTCAGGTCAGTAGTCTAACTTGAGAACCTAAAGGGATATCTGGGGTCGTATACGGGAAAAATATGACTTTTACTTATTACTACATAAGTGCGCCTTATAATTTGAAAATATATGTAAGTATGAAGAAGGCTGTGGATGAAATATTGCCATTATAGCTTATGTCACCAACTGAATGTTAAGAAACACTAAATGAGCATTAAAGAAACACCTTGAAAATAAGAAAAGGTATATAATAAAAATACTCACACAAATACATTGACAATCTATCTCTCTCATACGCATAAACAAAATTTTTTTTTTACACTAAACCGTTTCACTTAAAAGAGGGGGACTCGAAAAGATAAACGCCAATGATTACCACCAAATTCGTTCTTAAACCACTCAAATATGGTTGAACCTATGAGCAGAAAATTCCCACTTCTTTCATTATTCTATCCACTGCATGGAAACCCACTTGAACATTAAAACTCCTTCCTCTACATTCTAACAAAAGTTTGCTTTCATCTTGATAACATCAACCTCGGACCCTTCTTCCCTACACTTCCAGTAACCACAAACTCTCACTTACCTAAACCTATCGGCTGTGTCACATTTCATTAACATAGAAAAAAATTCCTCGGTACCTTCGCATTACTAAACTTATCTTATTCAATCTGGTAGGCGACCTACTTTCACCTTCAACACACCAAAGCGTAGAGGGTTAAATTAAGCCCAGCACCTTTCCATTCTTAAAGAATTTAATTAACACTCACTTCCCGAAGTATTCTTAAATAAACATAGATCAAAAAGCTAATCACACCAGCAAGGGATTATGATCCCTTTAAACAGCGTGTCTTCATTGCCATATTTGATCTACCCCTGTTGATCATCATGTTTCCTATATGCACTGGCTTCCTTTCAATCAACTTTTTTTTTCTCCCAAAAATTCTTAGATTCCTTTATAAAATATAAAAATAATTCTCTTAATTTTTCCAAGTATACTTCATTTACGCTTCTGGATATCTTTATATGATTTCCCTTCTACCCTAAAAAATGGACTTGTCAGTTTTTTTTTTTTTTATCAGGTACCATCAGTTATCATTAACTCAGCATGCACTTAATTTATTTCTAATACCATTAACCGTAAGCACTATCATCTGCCTTAGCGCCTCCAACCCTGAAGCCTGGATATTCGTGACTCCCTTCTTTCTAATATCTTTAACGGTGCTGATGAGTTAACTGACCTAGTCCGCCAAAGAGTTTCTTAAATCTTTGATACATAAGCCCCCTGATCATATGCTGGTAATTTGTGGGGCTTGTATCTTCATTCCAAATATGCTTGCTGGAAACCGGTTAGAGTCTAGACCCTTTGAAGGTACCTGCTATATACAAGCTTGTATGTATATATATATATATATATATATATATATATATATATATATATATATATATATATATATATATATATATGTGTGTGTGTGTGTGTGTGTGTGTGTATGTATATATAGAGCCTCGATTGCCAGGTCGGTAGAGCAGCAGCTTCAGACTTCATAGAGGTTTGTGGCGCTGGTTCAAATCCGCAGCCGACCGGTCAGGGAGACGGACACTGCTATCCGTGTAGACACCCCGGGATTATGTATGTAATCAACGGATAGGTTTGCTAAAAGCAAATGGGTGTTACAGACTAATACACACACAAACAAAGCCACTCCAACATCTAAAAACATAACAAGACACCTCACACGTCTCGAACTGGTCGACCTAACCGCTCAACTCTCCTCGCTGCTGGGAGAAAGGGAGCTGGTTTGGTACGATACAATGTACATTGCGCTACCGGGGTCTAAGCGATGTCAAGCAGGGCAGCCGATTGAGGCTACGGTCTACCCCAAAGGCAAATCAAAGTCCTTCAAAAGAAGGCCATCGTGCTTACCCCATACAAAAAAATGGAAAAAGCACGTTAAAAGAAGAAGATTATATATATATATATATATAATATATATATATATATATATATATATATATATATATATATATATATATATATGCGTGTCTGTGAGTATATGCTCATGTGAAAATCAGTATTTCACAAAGGCTTGAGTGAAACGTAATATAAAATTCCATTTGACTGTCGTCGCAATATTTCTTTCAGTCATGGTCTGAATGAATTTACGATTAAAGATATTTTAGTAAAATAATTAAAATAATATTACATCATTTGCCAGCTACTGCAGAAGCCTTGCTTTTTCTTATCCACAAGTATTGGAAAATAAAGGAATAACACTTATTTCCAAGTTAAAATTATGAAGTCATTTCTTCTTCGACTTATACTTCTAAAAAAGATGTTTACAGGACTAGAATCCGCAAAAGCGTCCACCAGCGAGGAGACTATTGGTAAAATTCAAGATGATTTCTGGTTTTTCTTGGAATCCCCATGAAATTTTCGTCCCTTCGGCAAATAAAAATCTCCCAACTTACAAACTTCTTTAACTCAAGGAAAATGCGGGACATTGAAGCACTCTTAAAGTTAGGTTTGAGAAAGGAAAACTGCAATTTTTAAAATACTGGAGTTAGTGTTGAATCTGCATTTCGGGTTAATGTAGGAAAGTTCTTATTTTCTTCAATAAAAACCGGACTAGTATCATAATTATGTACCCAAGGCCCAGAAACTAGAAAAGAAGGGGACGAAAAAAAAAATGGAGAAGTTAAACCTGATAGAAACGCGAGAAGAAAAGAATCCAGTTCTCATTCTTTTCAATATAAGGTTTTGTATTTTAAAAAAATATTTTATCGTTTTATATCTTTTATGATTCTGGTTCAAATTCTATTCTTGTCCTCAAATTTCTTCTAGACTAATATAATCTTAGCCCAAACAATAGTTATTCCTCCGATATGAGAGTTCACTTCCCTCGTGATATGAAGGAAGCACAGTGTATCTTCTTGTTTTCCATACCCGCGCGCCGTGGTGAAATTATTCAACATTTAACAGACAGCTTTCCTAAACAATTGTGGCTATGGTTCAGCGACTTTCCTTATCCAACACAATAACAATTATGATTTATACTGTTTTACAGCTGAGATGATGTGACTCCATTGTCTTGATAATTATGCCAAATAACATATAATGCTACGTTTGCTGGTCACAGTTTATTCCTGTTGCATCTTCTGCGTTCTAGATGCCCCAGCCTTTTCAGTTTATATATATATATATATATATAGTAATATATATATATATATATATATATATATATATATATATATATATATATATATATATATTATATGTGCGTATGTATATATATGTATACATATATATAATATATATATATACACATATATATACTGTATGTATGTCACATGAACCGGACAATTTTTTATACTCTCACAAACTGACACACGAATTTCGGTTAATATCCAATTCACTAAACCTTGGGGATGACTTACATCCAAGGGCAATTATAAGTGGAAAGTGTTTCGTCACCAGTGGATTCGAACTGCCGCCCGGTTGGAAAATAACGAAGGTACAGTGACCATGACCCACTGAGCCATCAGAGAGGTTAGCTATTCCAGAGGTATAGTGGATTGGATATCGACTGAAATTTGTGGCTTAATACTCGTGAATATATTTATTTATATACATAAACACATATATATATATATATATATATACGAGTATATATATATATATATATATATATATATATATATATATATATATATATATATATCTAATATAATATAAATACATGTATATAAATGTGTATATATATACATACACACACACACACACACACACACACACACACATATATATATATATATATATATATATATATAATATATATATATATATATATATATATATATATATACGTGTGTGTTACAGGGGAGTGTGTCTAATTAGATACTTTATGAAATCCCGAAAATTTTAGTAAGTTCATGAAACCACTGCAACCATCAGTAATTACACGTAATCTCTAAACTGTTAAGGGATTTCGTGGTAAATACTGGAATATTCTGCTTAGGGATTTCATGAAACAGCAACAAACAATGTGTTCATTTATAAAGCGATATTCTAAACACAGCATTTATAATTGCAACAGTATGTATCATTGATATTTTAAACATAGTATATAAATGACAAAGCAATAATTCAAACAGTGTGTGTCTGAAATGTGAGTAAATGACATATACTACTTATTAGGGTAGGAAAGGCTGCCATGACACCTGCATTTGAGTTTTGCTTTGAAGCATTTATACACCTGTTATTTTTGCACTGATTAGGACCACATTTACATTTGTGGAAACCTTGCCCTCCATAATTTGACTCTGAGCTAACACCAGTTCGGAGAGATACTTCAGTGTTCGTGTTGATGTCACTTATTTACAATAACGCTGAGGAAACACATCAAAATCGTTGCGAGAATAGAAGCCTTTCAAGAGACCCGACTTCACCCTAATCCCGCAGTTGTCATTCATTTGATCATGCTGAACAAGACACCAAGAATGTTCCTGGGATCTCCCCGCCCCAAAATAACTTTACGGCGCCTGATCATCTGATCTGCCTGATTACGCTGAGCAAGGTAGGCCTCATTCCGATGCCGTGTAATATTGGTCATGGACTGATTAAGGTTATCAGCCAACACTTTAGTTATTGACGTCAGCTGCAGAAGTGGCGTTGCTGACATCATCTGCTAAATTGTTGTCACTTGCTGAGATGGAGGGTTAGTTATGCCTTCTGCCATGGGAGGGTTTGTTGACATCTTTTGCCGAGGTGGGGGTGTTGATGTCATCTGCCGCTAGGGTGTTGTTGACGTCTGCTAAAGAGGTGGGGTTGTTAACATCTTCTGTTAAGGTGGGATTGTTTTCACCTGTCGAGGTTGGATTGCTGACGAGCCTAAGTGGCTCATCTTCTGTTTCCAGTTTTTCAGTGATGTCATCTGGAAGTGTAGAGTAAGTGAGGCCAATCTTAGCAAGGCAACCAAATAATTTCGTATGGGCTGCGCTTGATACCTGCATGAAGACTCGAGTTCTTTTGGAAATGTACAAACTTCATGCCAGCAGTCCAGTCTCCGGGTTGTTGTCTGCAAGCAGGCAGTAAGCATGTCTTTTATATCACTGTTGGCCCTCTCCACTGACCCCTGGCTCTGTGGGTGGCGCGGCCTACCATGTAACGGTCTTGAGGGACGGCCACACATCTTTCAGTTCAGAGATGACGTGAGGGGTGAACTCACTGCCATTGTCAGACTGAAATGTTCTGCTCTCTTAGATGTAATAGCACGAAGCACATAGAACTGAGGAGAATGATCCTGGTACACCATGATCCACTTGCTATTCTTGACGGGCAGTGACTGCATGTCAATGAGATCGATTTGTCCTCTTGAGTTGTCCTCAGAGCTAACAATGGGTTTCACAGCCACACCAGTTGCAACTTGTTTCTTGGTCTTCCGTTGGCACTCAAGGCAGAATGATTTGTATGTCTCCACAGCCCATGCGGTTAGGTTAGCGTAATTTTTTGATAGTTCATTAAGCATGCGATCTCTTCCTCCATGGCCCGTGGAAATATGAGCATGAGCGCGTCTGATGATGTCAAAGGTGTCTTCTATAGTCGCAAAGTAGATAGTTGGGTCATCAAGATTCTTCTTCTTTCTTATTAGCTTTTCTACATCTCCACACTGAAGAAGCTGGCACCTGCAATCCACAAGCCAATACACTAAAATATATAAGCTTTTGTGCTTTTAAGAGTATAGAGAAAAATGAACAATATCGATGAAGAGAGAGAGAGAGAGGAGAGAGAGAGAGAGAGAGAGAGAGAGAGAGAGAGAGAGAGAGAGAGAGAAGAGAGAGAGTGCAATAAACATGGCAATGCTGACGATGGTCAAAAATAATGATAATGAAAAACAAAATACTGCATAAATCTTGGGTTAGGCTAGGTTAATTCTGGTTAGGTTAGGGATAAACTACTTTAAAATGCTAATAACTGCTCACTTCAGTAATTTAATATATTTAACTCTTTATTATGTAAACACGTTAAAACCTTTAAGTCATTTAATAAGACTAATAAGGTTACACGAAGTTAAAATAAACCTAAAATCAGAAGAGTATTTTCGGCATTACACAACTAATCCTGTCAGTTTTTCTCCATGGATGCTGTCCATGATCTTGTTTTCGTCAGCCCAAAGAAATAAAATGAGACGAGTTGCGTGTTTGTGACTGGGAACATGGACAAAACCTGACAGGAATATTGAAGTTGTTGGAAAAAATTAGAAAAGAGATGTATTTTGACGTTACCTAAACTATCCACGTTCTGTCAACCGATGTCGCACTCCCCTCCCCGAATGCTGGCACTAAGGGTAGTATTCTTAAAGTTATAGAGAAAAATGGAACCAATATGAATCAATAATAGTAACTTTAAAAAGTGCTAATAAACGCGTTAATGAACTTATTAATGTTAAAAATTTATACTATTAAAAACACTAATAAACTTAATAAACGCTTTTGTAACTTACTTGCTCAGTTGTTAATACTGTTTGCGTTGTTTGGTGCTCGTAAGACTGCTTGCAGCCTTAGATCCTTCGATGATCTTGAAGTATTACTCCTTGGAAAGTAGATTCTTCTTAGTCCGTTCGTATTTCTCAAAGAGAAGCTTTTTGAACTTTTCTTCTATATTCTCGGCCATATTGGAATCAATAACAATCTGTTGGAACAGTACACGCTACAAGACACCGAACGCAACTGACGAGAAGTTATTGTCAGATTTGCTTATCGACGTAACAGCTGTTAGCTTGTAATCAACCATTTCATACATTCACTAATTTGGAAATAGGGAATGTAGAAGGACACAGAAAACAGTTTTTACACGAAATCGCTTAACATTTTAGAGATTACATGTAATTATGTTGGTTACAATGGTTTCATGACCTTACTACATTTTTCAGGGATTTCATGGAGTACCCAATTACACACATTCCCTGTAACATATATACATATACATACACACAAATATTATATATATATATATATAATATATATATATATATATATATATATATATAATATATATATATATACATTGAATCATTTCCCTGACAAGGTTTGGTCCTACATTAAAAAACGAGACAATGGTTATTGCCACATTTGTACTTTTACTGCTGAATTGTGGAGGAACCAACTTTGCAAAAACTCTTACAACATTGGCAGATTGATGCCCCTACACAGATTGCTGATGGGCAGTGAATCAATTGCCTTTACACACACTGCATCATTACTCTCTTTCTATCACGCTCTCTTCGGTTTCCCTGTTATTAAGGCCCTTCCTTTCTAATACTGCTTCCACTACATCTATTCCGAAAGTTCTAAGTCTTCCTCTACGCTGGCCTTCTAAATTATCGGAATTCTATACTCTCATCCCAACAATATCGTCCTCTGCTCTTTCACGTGACCGAGCCATCTCAAAAGCACTTTGGTTCACCCCTTTTACCTACGCTAGCCTTTTTACCACTATTTCTATACATTTCCCCTTTTATTATCCTTTTAACACTTCTTAAACTGAATAAACAACCTCACTGCTTTTTTCTTTTATTTACCTTCAACATTCTCAGGCTCTGCAGTTCATCTATCTGGTGACTCATCTCTGTCATCCTACCATTTCCATTAAATTTTACTCCTAATTACCTACTTGAATCAACTGTTTCTGTTCTTCAACCATTCAAATTAATATTCATTCCTCAGTGATTCCAGTTCTAGCTTTAGTTTACACTTACAACCTTACTCTCACTCACATTTACTCTCATCGTTCTCTTTTGTGCAAACAATGTCATATTGCTTCATTCGTTGTTCTATCCCTAATCAGCGATGTATCACTTGCTCTATCCTTAATCAGCAATGTATCACTTGCAAGCATCAACCTGGCCACGCGCCATTCACGACTCTTCTCCTTATCCCATATCTATATATCATTTGTCCTTTGT
>JANJGK010000048.1:13103656-13116156 GCA_039081455.1 Macrobrachium rosenbergii
TAAGAGAGAGAGAGAGAGAGAGAGAGAGAGAGAGAGAGAGAGAGAGAGAGAGAGAGAGAGAGAGAGAGAGAAAGATTATCTGCTTAAAAAGCAACAGAGGAAGAACTCTAGGGAATAATCAGATCTCTAAGCTAATTTACAAGGGATTAACTGAGCATCCAGGATAAAATCTTGCATGCAAGACAAAAAAAAACTGCTCTAAAATTTAAATGGGCTGGGAAATATTAACACAAAAAAGAATGAATACGGTTGTCTATTCTCCCGTAAAGTAAAACTTGAACGTATGTGTAGATCAAATGAGAGAAGATTAAACCACACATAAAACAAGAACAACATGCCTGCTTCAAATCAGCCTATCCGAATTTTCTCGTTGAAAAGTATCAATGACTTGTTCGCCTCCGCATAAAAATAAAGTAAAATTGATCAATACAAAATCACATCATGTCTAATCTGTCCCTGAACGACAATGAAGCATGTTGGGTTTCAAGCACTGACAGTAATTTGATAGGATAAAGAGACTGAGCACAAAGATATCAAGCAGGTTGAAGGGACACGTCCACATGGCCGCAAGGTGGTCTTTCATCTCTTTTAAAAATAAACAGATAAATAAATTTAAAACATATGGATATCTATCAGTTCCAAAAAATAAGTAAAAGAATGTTTACTTGTCCGTCTTCAACCAATATTTTCAATCGGCCCTATACCAATACAGAACAAGGATGGAACATGATAAAACAGTATAGTTTTTCTTTTCTTTTTCTTTTTTTCTCTAGAGGGGGACGTGAAATCGGTCTCTATTTTCACAATAGTTAGGCTAGTTCTTCAGTGAACGACTGACTCTTGACCTTTAGTGAATATCAAACCAGTTTGTTCAACTCTCTCTCTCTCTCTCTCTCTCTCTCTCCTCTCTCTCTCTCTCTCTCTCTCTCTCTCTCTCTCTCTCTCTCGCAAAACAACGGATAAGGTGCACTGACGAAACCACAACTATGTACCAGTACTTAAGAAGGGAAAGGACAAATCAAGGATCACCAGTAAAAAGGACAAAGGGATGCAGATATATGTTTACGAGATGAGTAAAAGTCTAGTTAAACAGAGAGTAACATTTTGGAGGCTTCCTTGAGATCTTATTTTTGTATAAATATCTACATTTACGATATTGGCAATATAATAGCGAGACAAATATATTTGAAGTTGAATTTTCTGCCTTACGTAAGACCTGCCTTAGATTGGGGTGTTCATTAATTTAAGCTGGCCGCCATAAAGCCTTATTCATATTCTGATCTAGATTCAAGTTTTTCTATTCAAAACATCCTCTGCTGTCAGCAGCGGGACCATATTAGATTCGAATTTTTCAAGTTTCATTACAAATACAAATGTCAAATTCCAGGTATTTTCAGATCCAGAACTTTATATTAAAGACATATTTCCGATTCAAAATGCCTCTCTCATGACCTCCTTTCCGATAAAAATATCCTATTTTTGGTAAATGGCAGTTTTAATACTTCCTAAGCCAGAGCTGTATTTAATTCGTGACTATGCAGGCTCTGGATGTCTCAAGCATTTGATAAAATGCAGCCATGACACTTAGCCGAAAGCAAACCCATTCCTCACCAATCTTTAATATGCGTTACGTTGTGGGATTGCCAACTCCGCTGTCCTAGTTACTTGCTATTGCATTACAGTATTCATAATCATTAAATGAGAATCAATATGCACATAGCAAATAGCACTACAAGGAAAAGGTCATATTACGATAAATGATAACAATGCATATTAGTTTAGGATTAACTAAATTTATAAGCAGCACTAAAATGAAATTAAACACGATTTGCTTAAAGATAGATTTTTCAGTAACCTTAAATAACCATTTGGAACATGACTTTCGTTCATCACGGAAATTCTTTTCAATAAGGAACAACTAATATGGACCTTGAACATCTTGGATGTTTTAAAATGTCCCTGACACAGACAGGAAAATTAGATGAGACGTGACGCAAACTGACAGGTATGAGGAAGATGGTTATCAAACGAGGAATGCCTAATGAAGTAGTTGTTTTACACTTTGGATCAGTTAATAGCTCTTCACCATTACCTAATAAGAGAAAGAAAGATCTTATTCTGATCTAAAGCGAGAGTTTAAGTCCGTCCTCCAACGATGTGGAAGTTATTTTTTTTGTTTTGGGTGTCAATATGACCGCAGAAATGCATCCCGAATGGCATGAAACTGGACACCAAGTACTAAAAAAGAACAATGGAGAGAGAGAGAGAGAGAGAGAGAGAGAGAGAGAGAGAGAGAGTGAGAGAGAGAGAGAGACCTTATTAAGCTCAGCGCACTTCAGTAAACACAGCCTTCCTCAGAAAAAAAAATAATAATTTCGTATTCCTTGTGTTGGCGATCCTATGAAGCCCCATATTATACCCTCTAAGCTCTCTATACTTTTTCAAAGAAGCTACGCAAACAGTTCCCTTTATGCAGAAGGGGCGCCTGAAATAGCTTTTCATCGGACTCATTTTCATATTCCACCAAAGAGGCAGAAACTCCCAGTTGAAGGCTTAGTCTAAAAATTGTTAGAAATGTGCTCTTATTGAGAATATCTTCTAAAAAAGGTGGTCGTTAATATCAAGAACAGGCCCATAAAAAGCAAATTATTGAAGAAAACAAAATAAATATGGTCGTTAACATCAAGAACAGGCGCATAAAAAGCAAATTATGAAGAAAACAAAATGATAAATATACAGGATAAAAGAACCCTGCCACAATTGTAAACTATAAAGGTCTGAATCTTAACCCCCAGGAAATCTATCAATATGAATTAAAAATTCACAATTACAACGTAAGCAAATTCAGTCGATACTGATGACTTCAGACACCCCTGATTGCGTAAATACTCCTTGTAAACGCACAGACTTCCAAGAATTGTTCGCATATATTAACAAAACCTGTGTAGGCAACACAAAAAATCTTCCTTTCCATGAAAACTTGAGAATAAAGCTTAATGCACACCACGAATGATATGCAATCATTCAGATGCTCAGAATATTATAAGTAAGCTCACGAATAGCATTCGGTATAACAAACAATGACATTACAAGCTCTTCCATACTAACCAAACTTTCTTTTTAGAAAATCCAGTCGTTCGTTCTTTGGCATGTTCATATCTACAATGCTGGCTTCTTCAATTCGGATTTAGAATAATAATAACAAATACTACAAAGCGCTGTTTTATTTATGCCTTTAATTTCAAACTCTTGAAAGTACAACCTAGGGAAATAAAAAAACCTATAAATTGAATATTAATAAATACTCCAAAATATTACGCAGCGAAATTCAAGATCATTACGTCACTTAAATACTAAATTAATCTCCGATACTTAATTAACTACAATTGACAAAATGCTCACAAGATAATATTTCTAGAGCCTTGCCCCTGTCGTACATCTTAACACATTATTGATAGGTTACCGCCAGGTTACCGCCTATGTCACTCAGTTACGTTTCTCAACAAAATTTATGATTTTTCATAAGGAACTGAGAATTTTATTTTAGAATAATTACAGCTGGTTAGTCACATATCTCAGACAACTAACGTTCGTTTCCTGAGAGAGAGAGAGAGAGAGAGAGAGAGAGAGAGAGAGAGAGAGAGAGAGAGAGAGAGAGAGAGAGAGAGAGAGAGAGAGCGCATTCAATTGATATATAGTATCGTGTAGTAGGTACCGATACACTAATCTGATGGTAATTCCTCTCCCACATCACATCAAATAAAATCAATGTAAACAATGCAAGTCTCTCTACCTCCTCAGAACAACGAAGAGATAAAATGGGTCAAGCCATTCGTCCAACAAAAAATTTATCTTGCGTCAACGAAAACCAACCTAAGGTCAACAAAGAGACCCATCATCCAACGAAAAATGTATTTCTGATTAACGAAGGGGAGTTAAGCCAACAAAGAGGTACTGCAGACTGAAGAGAAAGTACCTCCACAGGTGAATAAAGAGGGACCTGCTTAGGATAATGAAGAACTGAAGGTTAACCCGAGCCAGAAGTAACGAGTAATTTACTACCTGTAGAACTGGGAGAATGAGGATTTGAACATGGACGCTATCGGCACGTATGTCAAAATACAAGAGACAGAAGGATACCTGACTCAGTTAAGAAGGGGGGGTCATTCATTTCCACTTAAGGAGCACTATGGACAAGGTCGAACACCAAAGAGGAAGCAGCGCTCGCTGGTAGTAATCTTCTGATTTCACTCGGCTTAACAATCCTGAGGCAAGTGAACGCGTTTAATCAACAAACCGGATTTCAAATCACTTGGATTTCCGGAACCATTCCTTTATGAAATTTCTAGTAGTGAACACAGTAAATATACACAATGCAGATAAAAAGGAATGTATCAGAACCAATAAATGAATATAATTGAAAATTCTTTTCTTTATTATTTTCCATCTAACAACTATGTCTAAAAATGCTACAACAAACTATGATTTAATACTGAAACACAGTGGTAATCCTGCGACACCCAACTTTATCAGCAAGTACCCTTCCTTTAAGCAATACTTGAGCAAAGATCAAATAAAAAAAAGAATAAGCTGATCAAGTACTTATATGATGATAATAAGTAATTATATAATAAGAATTTAGCCTACTTTTGGACGGCAATGAATAAATGAAATTAACGAAGCTTACGTGAATTTGAATGAATTAAAAAATGGCAGCTGAAACAAGGAATGACGTCTAATTGCTAACAGAAAAGGATAACTAAAATTATGACGATGTTAGAAAACAAAGCATTCAACATGTTCTTTCTACAAAAACAAAAGTTTTATCAATGTTCATTAGAATACACGAGAATTCCACTTTTAACACTGATGGACTAATTTAAAACATTTACAAATCTGAAACTCGTTTTATTACGTCGTACTCACAAGCACAAAACTGAATTGCCTTTGATGCAACTTCAAGGAGGGTGAATGACCATCGCGGAGTGAACGGAGCTCAAGGATAATGAAAGTTAAGTGGTTAGGCTATCTACGCTCTTCATCATAAAAGAGAACAAAGGGAGTGATGAAGAATAACACCCTCAGGGGATTTCAGGGCCAACAGAGGTAAAAGGCTCTTAGAATTTTCTTGGTTCTTTGGAAAAGATTCAAGATCAAACGGAAGGTCCAATTGAAAATTCAAGGTCACGATGAAGATTCCCAATATGCGGCCTTCAGTGGGCTGTCTTAATTATATTTTATAATTGTAAAATTTTTGTACCATAGTGCCAGGCAAACCGAGAGTCTCAGCACCATAGACTACGAATTGGATTTCCCTTTCTGGAAATATTGAAAGGGCTATGCAATTTGGAAAAGTACAGTGACATAGCCAGTGAAGACGTGAACATAGTCAAGAGACCTGTGTAGGCAAAAATGAAAAAACAGACAATAAATTTCCCATAAGGGTTTACGGTAGCCATCATTCATTTGAAAAGTGATAAATATATACAACTGACGGAAGCTTACAAATCTGGTGAAATGAGATTTTATAGATAAAGTGAACAATTGTATTGGGTAACAAACTCAAGAAATACATTTTTCCGCCAGACCGCTGACTTGCTCCAGTGTATATCAATGTCGACGGAATAAACGAATCAGATTACTTGCAAATTAAAAGTGGTTCCTGGCTGGTGACTTTTGATTATTCACAAACATAGCTTCTGATAATCTGCTTGAAATTTTATCTATATTCTTAGAGAAAAGACAGCTAGATCTACCAGTTTCCAACAGCACTTTTTTTCTTACCTACGCAATAAAGTAAAGAAATCAGTATTCACTTCCATTGTTAAGGGCATTTACGGATATGTAGCACTGAGTATATCGATGAGAAAAAATAAATATAACTACGGCTGATAAAATAGATACAATTATGATTTCTGGTAAGAAATTAAAATATCCCAATTCTGTATTAAACAATGCATTAAGATATTCCATCTCCCTTAGAGCTTTGCAGTTAATACAGCATTTAAGAGCAATAATCGGGTGATAGAAGCACTTAAAGAATTCTCCTAACAATACTTAAGTATGTGCATATCAAATCCCATGTAATTCGTAAGACAACTTTTATCTTGTTCAAATGGGAAAATTATTGCAAAACGGTTAGAACAACATAAGAAATGTATAAGATATGCAATTGCCTTTCATGTTAGCAAAAACAATCCGGCTTTCAATTGAACACCATTGATCACTGGTGACCGGGGTTACAAGTTTTGGGAACCGAAATATGGTAGCAACCTGTATATAGCGTTTTTATGGGCCTTTTTTATCTTTACAGTACACTGTTAGATTATAGTAAGAGATACATACATACATACACACACACACATTATATATACGAGTATATATATATATATATATATATATATATATATATATATATATATATATATATATATATATATATATATATATATATATATATATATATATATATATATATATATATATATATTGCTAAGAAAGTTAACCCCCTCAAGCCAACTTGCCTTTCAAGAATAAAGTAAAAATTCATAATAAACAACCTTAATAGCCTCCTGTTAATTAAGTTCGTTTGCTGACACGCTGACAGTCAGTTGTGGAGATTTGCCCCTCCAATCTCATTCTGATCTCCCTTGTTGCTTGTAATCCTCTTTTGAGCTCCGTGACTGCGTTAAACCTCTTATTCCAGATACTGCCCCAAACTTGGAGAAGACACCCAGCCACCTGAATGAGCCAGAGAACCAATTAAAGGCGTCTGTGCACCTGTATGGCTTGAGTCACAGATTAACCGGCCAGCCTTTGCCAAAAGAGAAAGTTGGACAGATTAACTGCCCAGCATTCGCCCAAAAAGAAACTTAGACGTATCCAGAATGCATCTGGAATCAAAAAGCCTGTAATCCTATGAGCAGATAAATAGCCTTCCATCGCAGGAATTCGGAGACCGGGGGGCTGCAAAGCAAGTCACATTTCTTAACTGCCTGCTCGTTCAGAGCTAACTTCCCTCTGTGGCTGAATGCCTCAGTCCTAGTATCTTACGCTCAGTGCTAATCCCTGCTCCCCTCCCCCATCCCTCCATTGGTACGACTACAAGAGCCATCTCTTCAGAATTAAGGTACAGTAAGGAACTGAGGTTGCCCAGTCACTCACCTACTACTTCTCGTAAATGTGTCCGTCTCAAAGTGCAATTCTCCCGTAGATCTGAACTGTCATATTTAACTCGTGTCATAAGTTTACTCAGTAGTGTTTATGAAAAGAGGATTTCTGTCTCCCTCAGCAATAGCCTCTTATCGTCGTTATTTCCATTAACTGATTAACTGATTGTATGCCTTTCTCTATTGCAGAAAGGAGTGCTTGCCACTGTGAACCCTCTGCCACTATATGCTTTTTGGCTGCACTGAGGAAATTCCAATTGCAACCTTATGAGCCGTGCCATTGAAGTGAAATTCCCGGCACTCAGTTAATATCCATTATTCATTTTATGTGCTGCTACAGGACCCCTAGTGGCCTGCCTTACTCCTCCTTATCTATTGATTTTGTATTGTAAATACATGTAATTTAGTTATCCTAAAGTACGGCCTTCAGTCCCTGTTCCTTCTGATTGATTTTACTCTTGGAGGTAATACAGTCAGATTAGCTACATCCTTTTGGTAAGTTTTCTTTCCCCCACCTACAGTATATATATATATATATATATATATATATATATATATATATATATATATATATATATATATATATATATATATATATTTATATAGTATATATATATATATATATATATATATATATATATATATATAGAGTATATATATATATATATATATATATATAGTATATATATATATATATATAGTATATATATATATATATATAGTATATATATATATATATATAGTATATATATATATATATAGTATATATATATATATATATATATATATATATATATATATATATATATATATATATATATATAGTATATATATATATACATACATATATATATATAGTGTATATATATATATATATATATATATATATATATATATATATATATATATATATATACACTTACACATACATTAGGGCCTCTTATGGGAATGGTGAATATTGAAAATCATGGTAGCTTATCAAATGACAGCAAAACTTAATGACGAGCGCAGTCAAGTGAAAAAGGTTGAATGGAAAATGAGTTTTAATTAACATTCAGCTGACAAAGCTTAGCGGAAACTCTTTCGTTTCTACAACAACTGGAAATGATTGCGATCGAATCATACAAGTAAAAAATGCGCTGAAGCTTCTTCGGCGCAATCGAGTTTTCTGTACAGTCGCTACAGCGTATATTTAAGGCCACCGCAAATAGTTCTATCTTTCGGTGGTCTCGGTATAATGCTGTATGAGTCGCGACCCATGAAACTATAACCACGGCCCGGTGGTGGCCTATCCTACATCGTTGCCAGAAACATGATCATGGCTAACTTTAACCTTAAACAAAATAAAAACTACTAAGGCTAGAGGGCTGCAATTTGGCATGTTTGATGATTGGAGGGTGGATGATCAACATACCAATTTGCAGTTCTCTAGCCTCAGTAGTTTTTAAGATCTGAGGGCGGACAGAAAAAGTGCAGACAGAAAAAGTGCGGTCAGAATAAAGTGCGAACGGACAGACAAAGCCGGCGCAATAGTTTTCTTTAACAGAAAACTAAAAAAATTAATGCCGAGGGCATGGACGAGGTGAAATAAAAATGATATGATACAATTAACCAAATGTGGACTGAATATCCGAAAAAGAGAAATGGGAGTGAATGATCACCTTTCGTAATTACGAACATGAAATAGAATGCAACTGATTCGTGAGAGTGCTTGTGCTTGTGCATCTCAGCCAATCTACAGTATATATACACAAGTAATTCAGGAATGTTATCTATTGTGATGCGAAGATATGGAGGAGCACAACGCCGACTTTCCAGTTTTATCAGTGTCCAGGATTCAAGCCTCGAGAGGACAGTCGGATGTGCAGTCGTTCTCTACAAAAGAGGGCTGGTTAGACATGTGAACAAAATAAGAGCTTTCCAATCCAGAAAACGTCTGCCGTCCAGTTAGGTGGTAACTTTGTGGAGTCAGGGTTTAGAATGCAATGCCCTATCTCATGACTCACCAACACGATTCCTTACACTAATCATGCATTGCTATTACTACCATTAAACATTTGGCAATGCAAATTCTTATGAACATCAATTTTCAGTGATACTCATATGTTAATATGAATATTTCTAAGTACTTGCGTAAAAGTGCAGTACAGATCAATGGACATGAAAACCTATTATTGTACAAGATAGATAGTTTGAGCCTTTTGCTCTTACAAGCAAAGATGTAAGACGCAGAACTATACTCTCAACATTATGCGCTACAGTGAAAGAAACGTATTCTTACTGAAAAATAATATGGGCTGCATAAGTAACTGTGAAGCGTCAAGATTTTCTACGAGTTGACTTGCTGTTATTTGAACATCATTGTCTACTTACAGGTCATTATGCGTCATCAAATTATTTTTCTGACGAGGAAAAGTATCCATTATGGGCAACATCAACCAAAATTAATAAAAAACAAGTAAAAATTTCAATAGTTACCAAGAAACCAATGATATGAAATTTTGACCACAGAAACTTAGTTACTCAGTCCACTATTTGTATTTCTCAAGAGACAGATGGAACGGGCAGTTAAAAGCCACTATCTTGCCTAGAACGGAGGAACACGAGACGAAATGATGAGAGAGAGAGAGAGAGAGAGAGAGAGAGAGAGAGAGAGAGAGAGAGAGAGAGAGAGAGAGACCAAAAAGGACGCGATAGGCCCGCCGCTTGAAAACTGAACGGTTTGGTTAGCTGTCAAAAGTTAAATGGAAAGAGAGATCACTTTGTTGCATAGCTGGTTCGGAGAAAGTCAATAAGAGCTGCCGCTCGTGCTGTCAAAAAAGAGGAAAAGCAATTAGAAACTGTTTCTCGTGTTAATAGCGAAAAGAAAAGTCTTAAGAACCAATTCTCCTCCAACTGAGAAATAGGGAAGCTCATCAATTTGCCTAACTTCTTGGAAAGCTGCAGACGCGAAGAAGTCGGAAGACCAAGAAATCAAAGGATGCCGTCCAGAAAGATGACGTAAATTGAGCGACTTGGGAAAAAGACTGAGCGAATAAGCGTACGAAGCAAGGCAAGTGAGGTCATAGTCACATGATGTAATTATCTCTGTTACCTGGAAAAAAGGATTAATTGAATAGTTACTTACAGACGTGATATCAACAATGGCTATCGGCACCAACCAACTTACAAAAGTTAGTTATAAAGATTCGTCGGAAGGAAAAATTCTGAAAACATTCTCAATATAGAAAAGAATATTATAAAAAAGGTTAATAAAAAAAGTGTTTCAGTGCGGAATCAGTAACTATTCATTATATAACAAAAATAAGTCTCATTAGACAGAGATATCCTTATCACGAACTGTCGCCATAATATTAGGAAACATAAGGAAGAAAAGTATAATTTGTTACTAAAAAATATTATGAAAAACATGTGACAAAATTTTATATAAGATACTTGTTTAGATTTTATGGAATGTTCACTAAATACGATTACCACTGTCACTGGAAGCAGTCACACAGTATCATGTAAATAAAAATATTTGTCTAAATTACATAGAAATCGAACCCTGGACCCTTGAGGGAGATGCGAAGGCACTACCAACCAGTACGCATGGGTTATGACAAAAGTTAGAATATATGTAGCAGTGTTCCCAAAATGGATACAAAAGTTTCTGAAGCGAGGCAAACGTTTTTACGACGCTGACCAAAATGATACGAAATGCTAGAAATTGCCAAAAATTGGATACTAATGCTGCGATTTTTCCTGAAAATGGATACCTTTTCTATTTCTTTCATTTTCCATATTTTATTTGACCTTCAAATGCATTATCAGCGTATTTGCCAGGATGATTTTGACCACCTATTCACAACAATCTAAAATACAGCCTTTCCCGGAGGATATCGACCTCATTATCTCACATAAACGGGTGATGTTTGTTTGATATAAATTCCCATATAATTTTATAAAAGAAGTGAATGATGCTTTGGAAGTGAAGTGGAAACCGCGTTGAATGATGGAAATAAGAAGAAGAGATTGCAATCAGAGTTGGCTGATTTCTAGAGTTAGGTGTTTGAATTTTTATAAAGAACTTGTTGGAGAAATCTGTAAAAGGCTGAAAAGAATAAATGATATTTTACCTTTACTGGATGCATTGCGACCAAGTAGTAGCAAGAGCGAGTACTGTGTTAAAAGTTTGGTTCCTCTCTTTACTAAATTTTCCCAGCTTATTAAAGATTCTGAATATGATCAATGTAATGGTGAGGTCAGAGCAATCGTTTTCCAGGATAAAATTAAATAAGTCAGATGACCTCACTGATTTCTGGTGTTCATTAAATAAAATGGCAGGCAGTGATGGAACACCTTCTATGTTCCTTAAACTCCCCCAATTTCTGTTGGATTTATTAGTCCTTCCGCACTCCTCTGCTGCAGTGGAGAGAATTTTCTCCCATATCAAATTAATCAAGCTAAATGCAGTCACGAAATGTTATTTATTAGCCAAAGGAAATCGAGGAGATATTCACTGTTATGAATGGGAGCTTAGTGATTCTATGAATCACTCGGCTCAAGCTCCTCCCAAGTAGATTAACTGAAGCTGCTTTTAAGTAAATTAAAGTAAATTAAATTAATATTTCTTCACTATTCTTCGTTATTATCATAACTACAGAATCTTTGGAAAGCGGGTAACAATTTAAATTGCTTTTGCAATGCAAAGGTCTTCTCATTTTGTCATTTCAAGTTACATTTTCTATTACGTCAGTTCCACTTATGATTATGTTTTATAAATGTTTAAATACTTTCATTTGAACCATCAGGTTGTTGTTTGATGATTATAACAAGTAAAATTTATTAAGACACCTCTGTACATTTCAATAACTCTCTTTACGCCCTAAAGGTAAGTAAAACTTCTTAATCTGCAGAGTTTAGTTATCTATTTAAATTCAGTTAACGTTGTTGGTGTTCACTATTACATTTTTTTTTTTTTTTTTTTTTTTTGGTGAATTGTCAAAATGCTTTTCACCACTTAGTAGTCACGAGGAATCACTGAAAAACGTGACACAAAAAAGATGTGTTCCAAGTGTGAAACAGAATTAGGCTACGGGAGCTGGAAGAAGTGTTTTCCATTGTCAGAAAAATTATGAAGAATATTATTCACGTTATATGTAATTGTACACAGTATATACTATTAGAAGCAGAAATGTCGCGATTTTGTTCAATTAAAATAATGGATACATTTTGGATACTTTTTTTGAAGGAAATGGCAACGTTTTGGAAATTTTTTATATCCTTTAGGATACTTTTTGATTTTTCCACTGGAACTACTGATTCTGTAGTTCATGTGCGTAGGGAGTT
>JANJGK010000048.1:13121156-13132655 GCA_039081455.1 Macrobrachium rosenbergii
ATATTAGTTTATCTATATATTTCAGCCCCGCTATAATCATGAATAGGATAAACTCAATTAATTAATGGTTGATTAGCAATGGCGGGAGGATCACATGGGGAGGGTAACTTTTAATTGAAGGCCCGTGATATTCTTTCTAATTGGAAATTCTGTATGCTTGAGCGAAATTTAACTTATTGCTCAAATATAAAAATTTCGGGAAATTACACAGACAGTTTGGAAATTACAGTTTTGTGGAGGGAATTGTAGAATAATGAATAGGATCAGACGGCGGAATAAATTTGACTCATTTGGGCCAATGAAGCCTCTCATATGTTCAAAACATTAAAAGAATCTTTCGAATAGGGGGAAAAAATGACTTGAAACAGGCACTGGAAGCTAAAGTCAGTAGACCATAAAGAACTATATTTACTGACCAACTTCAAATTTCAAAACAAGATAAAATTTTTAAAACCTTATTGGACAAGATGGGAAAAATAAACAAACTTAGTAGTCAGAAAATAAAAAAAAATAATTAAAACATTGGGCTACATCTTTCTTCTATCGGGATGCTATTGAGCTGAACCAGGACATCTTCAAGGCAGAATGCTCAACACTGGTTGGTTGGTTTAAATTAAGCTGGCCTTATGCCAGGTGTTACCTCTGCACAGTGCAGTCTCGTACTACGTTTACAACGCCTGTGTTGCAAGGTAGTTTTCTATGAACTGAGATGGAATACTGGTGACCAGAATGACCTTACTGATGAGTCAGGAAGGGTGGGCAGATAAAACAACTGAGCAAACGTGCATACCTACTTTATATTCCCACTGGACAGCTAAGGGGTCTTTACAATAGCTGTAGAAGGTGTACACAATATCTGCAGACCTTGAGAAGTCCGAACTGCAATAGTGAGTGCCCCAAAAATTACCTCTGCAGAGTTATTCATTCCCATGTTAGCAGACTTATCTCCCGCTGTTCCATGTGTGACCACTAACCATGCAGACACTATCTCCCGCTGTTCTATGTGTGACCTCTAACCATGCAGACAATATCTCCGCTGTTCTATGTGTGACCACTAACCATGCAGACACTATCTCCCGCTGTTCTATGTGTGACCTCTAACCATGCAGACAATATCTCTGCTGTTCTATGTGTGACCACTAACCATGCAGACACTATCTCCCGCTGTTCTATGTGTGACCTCTAACCATGCAGACAATATCTCCGCTGTTCTATGTGTGACCACTAACCATGCAGACACTATCTCCCGCTGTTCTATGTGTGACCTCTAACCATGCAGACAATATCTCCGCTGTTCTATGTGTGACCACTAACCATGCAGACACTATCTCCCGCTGTTCTATGTGTGACCTCTAACCATGCAGACAATATCTCCGCTGTTCTGGGTGTGACCACTAACCATGCAGACATTATCTCCCGCTGTTCTATGTGTGACCACTAACCATGCAGACAATATCTCCCGCTGTTCTATGTGTGACCACTAACCATGCAGGCAATATCTCCCGCTGTTCTATGTGTGACCACTAACCATGCAGACAATATCTCCCGCTGTTCTATGTGTGACCACTAACCATGCAGGCAATATCTCCCGCTGTTCTGTGTGTGACCACTAACCATGCAGGCAATATCTCCCGCTGTTCTATGTGTGACCTCTAACCATGCAGACAATATCTCCGATGTTCTATGTGTGACCACTAACCATGCAGACAATATCTCCCGCTGTTCTATGTGTGACCTCTAACCATGCAGACAATATCTCCGCTGTTCTATGTGTGACCACTAACCATGCAGACACTATCTCCCGCTGTTCTATGTGTGACCTCTAACCATGCAGACAATATCTCCGCTGTTCTATGTGTG
Source organism: Macrobrachium rosenbergii (assembly GCA_039081455.1). Lineage (NCBI taxonomy): Eukaryota > Metazoa > Arthropoda > Malacostraca > Decapoda > Palaemonidae > Macrobrachium > Macrobrachium rosenbergii. The sequence goes on from JANJGK010000048.1 coordinate 13,123,017, forward strand.
ACCACTAACCATGCAGACACTATCTCCCGCTGTTCTATGTGTGACATCTAACCATGCAGACAATATCTCCGCTGTTCTATGTGTGACCACTAACCATGCAGACACTATCTCCCGCTGTTCTATGTGTGACCTCTAACCATGCAGACAATATCTCCGCTGTTCTATGTGTGACCACTAACCATGCAGGCAATATCTCCCGCTGTTCCATGTGTGACCACTAACCATGCAGACACTATCTCCCGCTGTTCTATGTGTGACCTCTAACCATGCAGACAATATCTCCGCTGTTCTATGTGTGACCACTAACCATGCAGACACTATCTCCCGCTGTTCTATGTGTGACCTCTAACCATGCAGACAATATCTCCGCTGTTCTATGTGTGACCACTAACCATGCAGACACTATCTCCCGCTGTTCTATGTGTGACCTCTAACCATGCAGACAATATCTCCGCTGTTCTATGTGTGACCACTAACCATGCAGACACTATCTCCTGCTGTTCTATGTGTGACCTCTAACCATGCAGACAATATCTCCGCTGTTCTGTGTGTGACCACTAACCATGCAGACACTATCTCCCGCTGTTCTATGTGTGACCACTAACCATCCAGACAATATCTCCCGCTGTTCTATGTGTGACCACTAACCATGCAGGCAATATCTCCCGCTGTTCTATGTGTGACCACTAACCATGCAGACAATATCTCCCGCTGTTCTATGTGTGACCACTAACCATGCAGGCAATATCTCCCGCTGTTCTGTGTGTGACCACTAACCATGCAGGCAATATCTCCCGCTGTTCTATGTGTGACCTCTAACCATGCAGACAATATCTCCGCTGTTCTATGTGTGACCACTAACCATGCAGACAATATCTCCCGCTGTTCTATGTGTGACCTCTAACCATGCAGACAATATCTCCGCTGTTCCATGTGTGACCACTAACCATGGAGACACTATCTCCCGCTGTTCTATGTGTGACCTCTAACCATGCAGACAATATCTCCGCTGTTCTATGTGTGACCACTAACCATGCAGACACTATCTCCCGCTGTTCTATGTGTGACCTCTAACCATGCAGACAATATCTCCGCTGTTCTATGTGTGACCACTAACCATGCAGACACTATCTCCCACTGTTCTATGTATGACCTCTAACCATGCAGACAATATCTCCCGCTGTTCTGTGTGTGACCACTAACCATGCAGACACTATCTCCCGCTGTTCTATGTGTGACCACTAACCATGCAGACAATATCTCCCGCTGTTCTATGTGTGACCACTAACCATGCAGGCAATATCTCCCGCTGTTCTATGTGTGACCACTAACCATGCAGACAATATCTCCCGCTGTTCTATGTGTGACCACTAACCATGCAGGCAATATCTCCCGTTGTTCTATGTGTGACCACTAACCATGCAGGCAATATCTCCCGCTGTTCTATGTGTGACCACTAACCATGCAGACAATATCCCCCGCTGTTCTATGTGTGACCACTAACCATGCAGACAATATCTCCCGCTGTTCTATGTGTGACCACTAACCATGCAGGCAATATCTCCCGCTGTTCTATGTGTGACCACTAACCATGCAGGCAATATCTCCCGCTGTTCTATGTGTGACCACTAACCATGCAGACAATATCTCCCGCTGTTCTATGTGTGACCACTAACCATGCAGACAATATCTCCCGCTGTTCTATGTGTGACCACTAACCATGCAGACAATATCTCCCGCTGTTCTATGTGTGACCACTAACCATGCAGACAATATCCCCCGCTGTTCTATGTGTGACCACTAACCATGCAGGCAATATCTCCCGCTGTTCTATGTGTGACCACTAACCATGCAGACAATATCTCCCGCTGTTCTATGTGTGACCACTAACCATGCAGGCAATATCTCCCGTTGTTCTATGTGTGACCACTAACCATGCAGGCAATATCTCCCGCTGTTCTATGTGTGACCACTAACCATGCAGACAATATCCCCCGCTGTTCTATGTGTGACCACTAACCATGCAGACAATATCTCCCGCTGTTCTATGTATGACCACTAACCATGCAGGCAATATCTCCCGCTGTTCTATGTGTGACCACTAACCATGCAGGCAATATCTCCCGCTGTTCTATGTGTGACCACTAACCATGCAGACAATATCTCCCGCTGTTCTATGTGTGACCACTAACCATGCAGACAATATCTCCCGCTGTTCTATGTGTGACCACTAACCATGCAGACAATATCTCCCGCTGTTCTATGTGTGACCACTAACCATGCAGACAATATCCCCCGCTGTTCTATGTGTGACCACTAACCATGCAGGCAATATCTCCCGCTGTTCTATGTGTGACCACTAACCATGCAGACAATATCTCCCGCTGTTCTATGTGTGACCACTAACCATGCAGACAATATCTCCCGCTGTTCTATGTGTGACCACTAACCATGCAGACAATATCTCCCGCTGTTCTATGTGTGACCACTAACCATGCAGACAATATCCCCCGCTGTTCTATGTGTGACCACTAACCATGCAGGCAATATCTCCCGCTGTTCTATGTGTGACCACTAACCATGCAGGCAATATCTCCCGCTGTTCTATGTGTGACCACTAACCATGCAGACAATATCTCCCGCTGTTCTATGTGTGACCACTAACCATGCAGACAATATCTCCCGCTGTTCTATGTGTGACCACTAACCATGCAGACAATATCTCCCGCTGTTCTATGTGTGACCACTAACCATGCAGACAATATCTCCCGCTGTTCTATGTGTGACCACTAACCATGCAGGCAATATCTCCCGCTGTTCTATGTGTGACCACTAACCATGCAGGCAATATCTCCCGCTGTTCTATGTGTGACCACTAACCATGCAGACAATATCCCCCGCTGTTCTATGTGTGACCACTAACCATGCAGACAATATCTCCCGCTGTTCTATGTGTGACCACTAACCATGCAGACAATATCTCCCGCTGTTCTATGTGTGACCACTAACCATGCAGGCAATATCTCCCGCTGTTCTATGTGTGACCACTAACCATGCAGACAATATCTCCCGCTGTTCTATGTGTGACCACTAACCATGCAGACAATATCTCCCGCTGTTCTATGTGTGACCACTAACCATGCAGACAATATCCCCCGCTGTTCTATGTGTGACCACTAACCATGCAGACAATATCCCCCGCTGTTCTGTGTGTGACCTCTAACCATGCAGACAATATCTCCGCTGTTCTATGTGTGACCACTAACCATGCAGACACTATCTCCCGCTGTTCTATGTGTGACCACTAACCATGCAGACAATATCTCCCGCTGTTCTATGTGTGACCACTAACCATGCAGGCAATATCTCCCGCTGTTCTATGTGTGACCACTAACCATGCAGACAATATCTCCCGCTGTTCTATGTGTGACCACTAACCATGCAGACAATATCTCCCGCTGTTCTATGTGTGACCACTAACCATGCAGACAATATCCCCCGCTGTTCTATGTGTGACCACTAACCATGCAGACAATATCCCCCGCTGTTCTGTGTGTGACCACTAACCATGCAGACAACAGATATAGCAAAGTATTAAGGCAAGTGTCAAGAAAGAGCTGGAAGCGTGGTGCAAAAAAAAAAAAAAAAAAAACAGACTAGACGAGCTGAACTGGACAACAAATTTACCTTTTCTACACTTTACATGATTTTTCAATAAAGGAAAACGAAAAAAGTTAAGAAAACTCTGAACAAAAATATACATGGCACAGGCGTTTCTGCTGAAACAGTTAATGTAAACTATATAATTAGACAGAAGACCTATTTAAGCGATCCTTTCCACAACCTGGACAAACTAAAGCAGAGAAGGGCGCTTTATAAAAGTATATGTATGCGAAGGCCACAACAACCCTCGCTCTCAAAGAGACCTGACTTTTATTTTTGCCTAAATGCCTCTCGTTTTACGTTCAGTACGAAGCTATTTGATAACACTTTCAAAAAGATCATACAGTATATCATGATAGGGAGGCATTGATAAGAAATAAACAGTAGTAGATGTGATATTTCCGGATGAAAAATATTTAAAATGGACTTTACCAAGATGTAAAAACCTACTCTATCCGAATATAGTTTTAAGACATTTTCGTTGAATATACAATCATAAGGACCTCACAACCGTGCACTGTGAATATGGCTTATCTGGTAACCTCTACTAGCCCTACGATAGGTCAGTTTAGATCACCATTTTTTCTTCCCCAATAGGGCTCTACTATCCTACAATATAGCCAGTGTGGCTACGTCCGTCTCTGTTGATGGTCAGGTCACGGAGGTCCACATCAGCACCCCTACCCTTATTCATATGTTCCTACCCTTACGACAAGTGCTTGCATAGGGTTGGCTTAAGTACCAAAGCGAAACGCATTGCCTCCGTTGTGCAAAAGTGTGTAGATTAAAGGTACTGTCTTCCGAGCCGTTCCATCCTCCAACGAATTTTGGCTAGATGAGGATAAGAAACACCTCAATAAAAGCGAAAGGAATATCGCCAGTAAAGCAAATTGGAAAGTTCCTTCTGCAAATCATTTCCGCAAGTGCTGCAATCTCCTCATTTTCAGATCATTACCATAAAAATAATAAGGTTAATGAAAAAGTGAACAAACTCAAATAAGTTCTTTCCAGTGAATGTTCAAGCAGTTCAAAACTTTCCAACTACTGAACATTTGTACAGAATCCCATCTCACTAGGAAACGTCCAAGGATACGATCAAACGCACAATTTACTTTCATTAAATGGCAATATACGGTTTCAGCTAGGATTCCTCTGAAAAAAAAAAAAAAATAAGCACGAAAACTTGAGACAAGATATCCCACTACAAATACCAAAATGCGACAGATACTGAAGGTCTATTGCTGCTTAACACCAATTAGAGCAGCTTAGGAGCGAAGCAACGACCACTTCCTGATCCTTTTGTGGAGGATAACTTCCCTTGCACCTTTCAAGAGGGTTCCTGGACTTAGCAAGGATTTAAGGTGAAACTATTCAGCAGATCTGCAAAAGATCCTTATTACGGCATGAAAGACTGTCGTAAAAAATGTGTTTGCTCATTCACAAAGTAAGTTGATAACAATATGAAGCATACGAGAGAGAGAGAGAGAGAGAGAGAGTAAGTTGATAACAATATGAAGCATACGAGAGAGAGAGAGAGAGAGAGAGAGAGAGAGAGAATCTTCAGACTAACATTACTGATCGATGATGAACAGCCTTCATTGTTTGCCCTTTGTTCATAAAAGGAAACTAATTAGGAAATAAACGTCGTTAAAGCTATCACGAACAGAATGAAATAAATGTCTAAAATTACACCGACAAAACGCTCTTAAAATTGTACTTTTTATAATCCCAAAGACACGAATGTACATTCGACTATTTTCTGCTAACCATAGATAGAATGTCCGGTATCCAAACGAAACCGTACTTGTATTTTTTGAGATTATAAAACAGCCTAACGAGACAACAGTCGCATCAAAGTTGACGAAAATGGATAGGTAAGCAGGAAGAGACCAAGGGGAACGAAAGAAAAATAAAAGGTAGGAAGGAACTACGAAGACACCAAAGGATATCACAAAAAGTCTTTAGTACCCCCGATATCACAGAAACCCACACTTGGAATAAAAACACACGACGTAGCGTATTGATCACAGCCCACCCCAGAAAAGGAAGCGTGTAAGTGTTCTTACATAAATACTTACAACATAAAAGTGAAAGTCAAACACAGAACTGAAAGTAGAAATAATAATGATATACGACAATTTTTTGTAGTCAGACAAGTCGAGCGTAAATCGCAATAACATTTTTTATACACAAGGCCAAATATTGATTGCCGAGTATCCAAAAAGAAGAAAAAAAATGATTTTAACTAGAATAAATAATTTGGTTAAAGGGGCAGTAGATTAAATATACTATTCTCAGCCACCTATTTCAAGGGAGACTCTCTCTCTCTCTCTCTCTCTCTCTCTCTCTCTCTCCTGCCTATTTGCATGAGGACTATCTCCCAGTTGAGGAGCTGGGAGATAGTCCTCCTGCCTATTTGCATGAGGACTATCTCCCAGCCCCTCAACTGGAACAAATTTCTATTTTACAAATTTTCTATAAAGGTATGACCATGCTGCCATTATCTATCTTTGTCCATATAAAGAAATATTTGATAACGGATTCCTAGATTTCAAAAAAGACTATTATATATTTTCCAAAATAATAATAATAATAATAATAATAATAATAATAATAATAATAATAATAATAATAATAATAATAATAATAATAATAATAATAATAATAATACATTAAGAGCCCGGCAATGGTAAACAAAATAAAAGCGAAAAATGGGCAAAACCACCCATTATGGAAAGGAACTTCTGTATGAATATTAAGCAGGCTTCTTAAATCGAATCAGCAAAGGTTTTTAGAATTAGGGGCTTCTCTTCCTCACGAGGTCCCTTGATTTAATTTTTCTCTACCCTAAGGCCCATTTTGGCGTTCACTCACCTTCATTCGGTTTAAATTGTTGACCCATTTTATCTCTGATGACAAAAAGACTGATTTTCATTTTCATTCAGATGCCTATCTTAAATTTTTGCCAGATGAAACGTTAACAACATCCCGAAAAACGATCACGGGGGCCCTTCAAGGAACCCATTAAGAAAAGGCCGAAAATTGTGAGTTGATCAGTCTATAAATTCTCTTCATAAGAAGCATCTCTCTCTCTCTCTCTCTCTCTCTCTCTCTCTCTCTCTCTCTCTCTCTCTCTCTCTCTCTCTCTCTCTCTCATTGAGTCTTCTGTTAAGCAATGTTTCTCTCTGCTTTAGGTATGCCTTTTCTGATTACATGGCCCAACTATCTTTCTGTGGTGAAGACATAGAGAGAAAAATCTGTCCAGGGATTTTTGTCTCATAATACTCTACTACAAATTTTTCATGTCTAAACCTAGAAGATCATTAAGAGGAAAAATCCAACTAAGAAGCGCGCAATGCGACCTTTTCTCTTTTCTGGAATCGGAGGCAAGACTAATGACCACTCTCCCCGTGACTATCACTGGCTCTAGTTGACTTTAATTAAATACGATAGTTTACTACTTGCCAGTTAATACATGATTAGGCTACTCACCAACCTTTCCATTTCCCCCAGCTCTTAATAAATATCCACTCTTGCTAATGTTGTCTTCATTAATTAAAATCCTGCCAAGTATGTAAATTACAACACGCAGTAATAACCCCTCTTCCTATGTTTATGTTCCCATTTCTGCATAATTCCAACCTTACCTTTCCCCAGGCAACAACTTCAGAAAAGGATGATTTTTAAACAAGAGAAAGTAGTTTATATTACTTAAAGGAAATTATATCAGAAGTGAAGTTGTATATGAACATCTTAAGGGCACTCTCAATACTGGATGCACTTCATTTCAAGTTTATTTTATACTTAAACACTGGACTTTTTAAAGCGTGAGTCCTACTCCTTGTCCCTTAACCTCCAAAAATGCAGATCTCCACAAGGTTTTCATTAGTATCATCTGTTCTGGTGAACCTTACGAAGTGATTGTTATCATCGTGACCCTTCAGTGTGGTAAGGTGTGAAAAAGGGGTACGAGGCCTGGTGTGGACCTCCAGACTTATGGAACCAACAGACACGGAAGATTTAACTGAAGCTGCTTTGTTTATAAATCTGAATAGTTCTTACTTAAGCCCGTTATCCTCTCATAATGAATGAAAATTCTCTCTTTCTCTTTCATAAAAGCATCTCTTCTTCACTCAGTTATCGCCAAAAGTTGTTTGCAGTTCCATTCCTTTTCCATGAATATCAAACAGCTCCCTCCCAATCTCATTCGGTTATCATCTCACGATAACTGGAATTCGTCTTTCACTTATAGACCAACAGTTCCCGCTCAAGTATGCTCACCGTCTCACAATGCAGACACCTACTCCTTTTCCGGGGTTTACATGAATCTAGAGAATGGGCATGAAAGTAACGGTTGAGGTCAGAAAGGTAAAGGCAAGAGGAAAATGAAAAGACCCGGGGATTTAGAGGGAATATATGTATGTATGTATGTATGTATGTATGTATGTATGTATGTATGTATGTATGTATGTATGTATATGTATATGTATATATATATATATATATATATATATATATATATATATATATATATCACGAAGTGTACCAAGTATTACACAACTAGTCACAAAATCCAAAAATTTACCTCACTTCAGCCAAATACCTGAACCCTCATAACAATAAAATTACAACTGAACACTCTAAAGGTGAGTGATCACTTTAAAACTTACTTATCACTTGAAAAACCAAACCAAGTTTAGCAAGTTATGTGTGAGGTATTAAAATATACTTGATAAAAAGGGCATCACTCCATCAAACAACTATAATTGTTTCCCTGGTCTTAATTCACTTGAATAAAACTAAAGGGAACAAAACATGTTTATCTCATTGCCTTATGCCCACACAAATAACCCTATTCACTGGTGGTCAACAAATGAAACAGTGTTTAAGAATTTTAAATACAAAAATTTATTTTTAACTTCAAAATTTATAATTAGAATTCACATCTGAAAATTTTACCAACCCAAGATTTAATTAATTCTTAAACAAGACTAATTAACAGACTTTAATTCATCGAGAAATTACATTAACTAAGCAAATTTAAACTATAAAGAATTGCTCAAGATATGAAAAGGAAATCTTAACAAATGTTAAGTAAATAAATCTTAAATCACCAACACCAAAGTTTGGGTAAAACTATGAAATTGTAAACACAAGAACACACAAGGAAATGCACAAAACAAGAACATATAAAAAATGCACAAAACAAGAACACACAAAAAATGCACAAAAGATTTATCAACAATAATTTCACTAAGGAAAAATCTCTCCAATGTTTCTTATTTTACCAAGGTAAAAATAGAAAAAATCCACTTTACCTTTCACAAGTTTCCAAGAACCTTTGTAAAATTCACAAAAACACACTTTCTATGAGGCGCCTTTACACTTCTAATACACTTTTCCTATGATCAGATCTTAAAAAAGATAATATTACTCCTAGTGACCAGACAATTTGTTATAAATTTTACTCTCTTCTGAAGGAAGAGAAGGATAAGAGAGAGACCAAATAACTCTATCAGGGTCTCTTACAACAATGAAAGCCTCCCAGATTTTACTTTAAAAGAAATCTATCTTGCCCTGAGCCATTTTGGGAACTTGACACTCAAGAGGAGGGGAAGGAGGATTTCCCTCTGGGTCATAGAGAGCTCTTTAGCCTGTCAGCACCCATCTCTTTTAGTTAATAGAGGATTTCCTGCCTTAACACTTGCTCAAACAACAAGTTTTTGGACCAACCACTTATCTAAACCTGTCACCCCATATCTGTTTTTAATGACAGTTTAAGTAGATAAGGAAACAAACCTTCGCTTACCCTTGCCCTGGTCAACAAATATTATCTAGACCTGTCACTTCATCTCCCTTTTTGATGACAGCTTAAGTGGTTTGGGTACTTCCTTCGAAACAGATGGGGTTACCCTGGTTGAACACCTGACATCTGAATAAACATTAGCCTACCCAGCTGTGCAAACATGATCCTTA
>JANJGK010000048.1:13132755-13145255 GCA_039081455.1 Macrobrachium rosenbergii
AAGAAAAAGGGTTGGGAAGAAATTGTGGATATTTTCTGCACTTCTGAAGATATGAAGGAAAAACAAAACCTAAGTAAGTTAATTGAATAACACAACTTTATTACTTATGTTTGTATATCATCAATGGATATACAAAAGCATTATAACCTGAGACTCACATTTTCTTTCACTTACAATATAATCTTATATTTACATCAAACAAATTTCTAATAACTAGGAAGACTATAATTTATCCTTTTTTGTTCTTTGTCAGACTTGAAAACTTTCCTAAATCATTCTGTCCTGCCATTCGAGTTTACCTTCATTTACAAAGTAATCTGCATATTATCTGTCTCGGGCAGAGGTTGCAGACATGCCTCCGCTTGGAACAAGACCTTCATGTAGGCCTACTATGCATAGGTGGTTGATAAATTAGATCTTCATACCTGTAACCATCTCATGCCCTTATATAGTTATGCAATATGCAACATGCCTTTATTATATCCTCAGCAAAGTCAATGTTGACATTGAGAGACCTATGGAATATGCGCCACTTATTAGCTAAGATACCAAAGGTACATTCTATGTACCTACAGTACGTGCTCTTGACGATCTGTAATTAAATATTTTCTTCTTGTGTGACAGGTGTTTTCCACTGTATGGTCGCATAACATTTTCCATAATCCCAAAGGCCTCATCCCCAACAATTACATGAGGTAAGCACCTTGTGTCATCAGTGGAAAGGTATGTCTCTCCTGTAAAACTGGGTGTACCCAATGCCGTCTTTGGCGCTGTTTGCGCCGATTCAGTCTGCGGTTCAACAGCCAAACGCAAGCTATTTCTTCCACGTCCATTCTGACACTGGATGTCACATAAAAGTGTATATCTATCTATCTGTCTATATATATATACTGTATATATATATAAAGAAGCATTACCGCGCGTTGGCCGCCGCGGTCAAAAACGCTTCGTGTGAACGATTACAGCGTTAAACGAGCGGTAGCCGCCGCGGTTAAAATCGCCCTGTGTGAACGTAGCCAGTGGTGCCAGCAGAGAAGGATATTTGTGCGTCTACACTTGTATTATAAATACTTATATTTATGTACAAGTATATTTTTCCTAAGCAGTGCATTTATTATAATCATTCGTGTGTGTGCAGGAGTTCGTTCACATAGCACCACGCTTTTAGACAAGTCAAAAAAGTTTTATATTACGTAATTATTCTGACACTATACAATAAACCGTCACCCATTCTCATTTTGTTTTATTCTTGCTGACAAAGTCATAATTGGAAGGTGAAACACCTATACAGGCAATGTTTTAATCGATAATACTACATTCATGACTCAAGGCATTCAAGCACAAAAGAATTACTTTAAATAAGATTTGCCTTCTAAAAATTCTACATGCATACATTATCAACAATATTGTGATAAACTACGTGACAGTTATCTTTGCAAACTATCGAAAATCCAACTATAGTAAAAAAAAAAACTCATTTTATAATATACACTTATCTGTGTGGTTCAACTCCAGAAAACTCCAGTGACTGGTTTGCCAAAAAGAAATATTTTCTTTAACTTCAGAATAGAGCCCGTAAGTCCCTAAAGGGTTATGATTGCTCGAGGCATCTGAAGTTTAGTTTAATTTCATCCCTTTATATGTGTTTTCCCCGAGAGGGAGAGAGCGACTTCATATGACGTGAAAGAGGAAAAATTTAGAGGTTGCGCTTATTTAAGTTTTTATTTCATATCTCAATATTATTTTTTGTGAATGGTGTCCTAAAAATTTCAAAAGAATTAAACTGTATAAACAGAAGACGTTTCTTACATGTGTATGTGTATGTGTATATATACATATATATATATATATATATATATATATATATATATATATATATATATATATATATATATATGAAAAGCCTATATGTCACAAGTATGTTCTGAATTACAATACACAGTGAATGTTTAATTAATAAGTGTGGAGGAAATCTCTCCCAAAATCTTGGAGAGAATGTTTAGCCATTATCTGACGCATTCCCTAATTAAGTAAAATTGTGGTGTCAGGTTTTCTCAAGACGTGGGAACAGGTTGCATGACTTCGTAGGTGCGTTCGCCGGAAATGTCCAGGTTCCGGTGGAAACGTGTGCATGTGCATTTCTTTTGGGTGGAGTCCCAGGGTTTGAAGTGATTAGATATGGGAAAAAGAATCATTTGAAGACCAACACTGAACATTATTAGAAGTCTTCAAGTGAAGACTCTGTGGTTCGAGATTTATCGTTCCAGACTGTGAACATTGCTGTTTGGAGGTAGGACCCACATTCAATTTCCCAAACTGTAAAAACAATGTTTTTCTTTCAAGCATTTATTGTATGACATATAATTTATGAGTAACACGGGAGGAATTCCCATATCTTTATTTTTATGCTTTTTGGGTTAATAAGGATTTATTTGACTTCTTCAGATGTTTCACTGAGAAAGAGGTTGAAGATGTACTCATTGGGAAAGTACTGGACTTTGACTTATTTTGACCTATTGCAAGTTGCATTGTAAGACTATGATGTGAATGATCTTTTGGGAACATTAATATTCCGTTTTATTCTATTTCTTATTTCTTGCAATCTAGTTATGTTAGATTTTGTCATATAAATTATTCTGGGTAAAGCTTGTTTCACTGTAGACCTGAGAGAGAGAGAGAGAGAGAGAGAGAGAGAGAGAGAGAGAGAGAGAGAGAGAGAGAGAGAGAGAGAGAGAGAGAGAGAGAGAGAGAGAATGCAGATTGAGTGAGTACTGAGATGTGCTACCAGAAGCCTTTGATGCGGTCACTACCAATGCTACTAATAGATGGGATGTCTCGACTTTGTAGTATCAGGTAAGCTATAAAATTACCTCTCAACTGGGCTACGTATATACACACACACACACACACACACACACACACACACACACACACACACACATATATATATATATATATATATATATATATATATATATATATATATATATATATATATTATATACTAGAAGCTATACTCCCTTCAAGGGTGCAGAGCCAATGTCATCCTTCTTGCTTTCAGCAAATATTTACTAGATGAGGCTGGTAATATCTTAGCTTGCCTCAAGGATGCTCAAGGGACTTGTGCCCTGTCGGCAATTGGCTTGTCTTGGTGATCACTCTCCAAGTAATTTATGTAACATATATGAAAATATTTATCTCCGAGGTAAATTGGATATTAAAGGACGTTTGTAGCTTAATGCTTGTATATGAATCACGGTGATGTGATAAAAAGTCATAATATAGCTGCGTGCGACAAACGCACTACATGGTCAGCATGGCAGAGGTGGGTTGATATCGACTCTAAATACAAATATCTGAGTTCGACAGGGATTTGTAGGTGGGAGCCGGTATCTACTTATACCTCACTTGTTGGCCGTGTGGGTAAAGGCGTCACTGTAGTCCTGAGTTTTTGTCTTTCGTTGGTTCGAGCCCACGGGACGACGAACTTATTATCAACTAAAAATTCCCCTTCGGTAACATATATGAAAATATATTATTTCCGAGGTAGAGCGAATTGGATATTAAAGGACGTTTGCAGCTTAATGCTTGCATATGAATCACGGTGATGTGATAAAAAGTCATAATATGGCTGCGTGTGACAAACACACTACATGGTCAGCATGGCAGAGGTGGGTTGATATCGACTCTGAATACAAAAACCCTGAGTTCGACGGGGATTTGTAGGTGGGAGCCGATATCAACTTATACCTCACTTGTTGACCGTGTGGTGTAAAAGCGTCACTGCAGTCCTGAGTTCTTGTCTTTCGTTGGTTCGAGCCCACGGGACGACGAACTTATTATCAACTAAAAATTCCCCTTCGGTAACATATATGAAAATATATTATTTCCGAGGTAGAGCGAATTGGATATTAAAGGACGTTTGTAGCTTAATGCTTGTATATGAATCACGGTGATGTGATAAAAAGTCATAATATGGCTGCGTGCGACAAACGCACTACATGGTCAGCATGGCAGAGGTGGGTTGATATCGACTCTAAATACAAATACCCGAGTTCGACGGGGATTTGTAGGTGGGAGCCAGTATCACCTTATACCTCACTTGTTGGCCGTGTGGGTAAAGGCGTCACTGTAGTCCTGAGTTCTTGTCTTTCGTTGGTTCGAACCCACGGGACGACGAACTTATTATCAACTAAAAATTCCCCTTCGGTAACATATATGAAAATATATTATTTCCGAGGTAGAGCGAATTGGATATTAAAGGACGTTTACAGCTTAATGCTTGTATATGATTCACGGTGATGTGATAAAAAGTCATAAAGTCATATATATATATATATATATATATATATATATATATATATATATATATATGAAGAAGAAGAATATATATATATATATATATATATATATATATATATATATATATATGTATATAAATATGTATATATACATATGTATAAATATATATATATATATATATATATATATATATATATATACATATATATATATGTATATATATATATATATATATATATATATATATATGTGTGTGTGTGTGTGTGTGTGTGTGTATAAAATATGCATATATACATGTGTGTTGCAGTACTGATATACCAAACATTCTTACAAATAGTACATCTACGACCATAAGTTATTTAGTCAGTGTTTCCACCACAACAACTACTGAAGCCTACTGGAAATTATAAAAAATCAAATGGCACTGTGGTAAATGAAGAAGGGTTACGTCCATTGCGTTTATTCAGCTTTTGCAGAAGTAATATAACCCCCATAAAAAAGCCTCTCTGTGTCCTAATAACCAACATTTTTTGTTCACTGTGTGGTCGACCGGTTTGGCATCAGGACAGGAGCGATCGAACAGTAGATCTAGAGAATGTTTGCCGGGTACTCAACCAATGACCTAAGGCCCCTGGACAGACAGCAAGTTATTGATTAATTTTTTTTTTATTTGTTCCACAGCTGGTCCGCTGGTAGAGTGGTTAGTGTCGTGTATGCCACTCAGATGTCACGGGTTCGCGTCTCCCCCAGGGTGATGAAAAATCACTGGCTCTGCATCATGATCTGTTACTGCTGCAGTGTGGGGTCTGCGGTGGGAGGTTGAAACTAGCATTCTTTGGAAGCTCGAATTTCAAGTCAATGGCCCCTGTGTGATTCTTCCATGTGAATAGGTTTCATCTACCGAAATAATAATAATAATAATAATAATAATAATAATAATAATAATAATAATAATAATAATAATAATAATAATAATAATAATGTTTCTCATCGTTCCACATAACAAATCTGTAAGATTATCGGTGCTAAAATTCAATGCGATGTCCCTTTTTATTCCAAACTGAGCCAAAAATAACTGTCCTATCCAGGTTACTGGCACGTGCCTTCATTCAACCGGACACCACCGACCTGGTTATTTGATGACTTTTGCAAACGTTAGCAACTCTGCTGCAAACAGAAGGCATGGTGTGTGCCGCACCATAAAACAAAAATGCCACAGTCTTGATTTTATTCGACTATTTGTCACTACAGGAATTACATCCTGTTTTCATACAATAGCTGATGCATTAGAATGATTTTTTCGTCCAACGCTATTAAGCGTGGATGTGTTAACCTTTTAGTTTTATTATAATATTAAGATCAGTTTTTTACTTCAGTTAAGCCCAATTATTATTATTATTATTATTATTATTATTATTATTATTATTATTATTATTATTATTATTATTATTATTATTATTATTATTATTATTTCAGTAGATGAAACCTATTCACATGGAAGAGGCAGACAGGGGCCACTGACTTGAAATTCAAGCTTCCAAAGAATGCTGGTTTCAACCTCCCACCGCAGACCCCACACTGCACCAGTTAAGAACAATTATTATTATTATTATTATTATTATTATTATTATTATTATTATTATTATTATTATTATTATTATTATTATTATTATCGATGTTTGGAAACACTTTCACATTGGTTATCATACAGACAGACTATTGATATGAATTTATTGATACCAATGAAACAAATTAAAAGTAGAAATATGATGCCGTCTGCCGAACAGCGCCGTATTTGCCAGGGAAGAGTTCATAATCCAAGAGGGAAATCTGCGAGTTTTTTTAAGAGAAATCTTGCGGACGACTCATGTTTCCCACTTTTTCCCTAAAGACATCTTTAGCCCTTAAGAGTTCCTCTGCAGAGTGGGTAAACTATTTTCATCTCTTCAAAGGTTGGTGTCCGATATTTTTGGATTTTATCTCTCTCTCTCTCTCTCTCTCTCTCTCTCTCTCTCTCTCTCTCTCTCTCTCTCTCTCTCTCTCTCTGTGAGACACACACGCAAATATTTTCATTGCTTTACTATACAGATACATACAAACACTCTTCAAAACGTTAATGGAATCATGTACACATTAATTGTAATTGATACGAATCCCTTGTATATGATCTCTAAGTTGACAAACATTGATAACAAGTTATAGGCATTGACAAATCAAGCATACTGTATATATATACAATAGTAAAACTCTCAATGTACAACGTCACAAGTAGATCCCTTCCAAATTCCCTTCCGGCAACGTCCTATAAATCACTTGAAATCGCCATTTTTTCAAAAAGTTGAAGAATGCGGAACACTTCCTAACTCAAGATGATTCCCGCTCTTTCAATGGAACATTTTTTTCACTTGGAAAACGCGTAAAACTTATCAGTCTCTAAAGCTGAGAGATGCTCCGAAAATGGAACAAGTCCCTTCATAAACTGGATTAGAAAATGGTTTTCTGTTGTTTTCCGCGCAGGTTTAATCCACCAAAACGGAAATACCGGGTCTAATTCCACTGTTATGACGGCGATAATATCAGTTGACTTACTTGTAATAATAAATCGTACATTAGCACCACTGATCTGGCACAGAATTTTTCTGTTTGTTAAATAAAACATTATTTTTCAGAAGGAAGGGACTGCAGTAAATCTACGATGGGCGTAAATTATTAGTCATAACGCTCACACGTTTCGCGTTTACACTTGTGCATCTTCTGGTGGGGAACGGTATAATTAAAGAAGTGAATGAGAAAGGCAATTTGGAAATGATAATTATATATCACATATAAGCTGCAGAGAGCGATTAAAAGCTTGTAAGATGTTAGAATATGCAAACGAAAAAACCGGTCTGGTTTGAAAGTATGTCGAAAAGGAAACTGCATTACGACTCCATGGCTGTTTATACTTCTGGACTGAGTGATGTAACGTAACCGCAAAGAAGAAGGATAAGAACCAGAGTCGTGGATACAGTGTGGAGAGGTCTGAGGTTAAAGTTTGCCGATAATGCAGTGCTAATTGGGAACAGTAAGCAGAAACTGCAGAAACTAGTGCATGAGTTTGAGTGTCTTTGCAATAGGAACAAATAACAAATGCGCCGAAGTTTCTTCAGCGCAATCGAGTTTTCTGTACATCGTATAAAGGTCACCGAAAATAAACCTATCTTTCGGTGAATTCGGAATAGCGCTGTATGAGCCGCGGCCCATGAAACTTTAACCACGGCCCTGTGGGGGGCCTGTCCTATACCGTTGCCAGATGCACGATTATGACTAACTTTAACCTTATATAAAATAAAAACTACTGAGGCTAGAGGGTTGCAATTTGGTATGTTTGATGACTGGAGGGTGGATGATCAACATTCCAATTTGCAGCCCTCTATCCTCAGTATTTTTTAAGATCTAAGGGCGGACAGAAAAAGTGCCGACGGACAGACAAAGTCGGCACAAAATTTTTCTTTCACAGAAAACTAAAAAACTGGGAGTAAATGTGAAGAGCAAAATTACGAGGGTAAATGAATATCATGGAGACGGAGCAAATTGTGTTGATAAGTCTGGAATGACACTGGAAACGGTTGATTCATGTAACTATCTGAAATGAAACACGAAGATGGTGGCAAAGACGAGATAAGAGACGAGTCGCCGAATACATGAATTTAAGTGTTTGCAAAAGCTTAGAAAGAGACTTGGACTGTGTACGGAAAGGCATGGTGCAAAGTGTGCGAAGGGATTATTGAGCCAACATTTTTACGAAGGTGAAAAGTAGATGTCGAGTGCAAATGGAATTAAAAAAAGGTTAAAGATATTGTTAAGAACTGTTACGTAGTATATGTGGCATAAGATCTGAAAAAAGTTAGACATGTGGATCTACACAGAATGATAAAAAATTGAAAATCAGATGAAAGAAACGATCAGTGTTTTGAGCTGGTTGAGTTGAATTGTATATAGAATTTAGGCCAAGCACTGGGACATATGAGGTCATTCAGCACTGAGGACAATAAAAGGTTTGCAATGCGCAACAGGAGGAAAACCTCGCAGCTGCACTATGAATCAATTATTAGGAGAGAGTGGAAAGTAAGATGAAAGAAAGAGAATATGAAAGGGGGTACAGTAAAAGGAAAGTAAGGGGTTGCAGCCAGGGGCCGAAGGGACGCTGCAAAGAACCTTAAGTAATGCCTACAGTTCACCGCATGAGGTACACTGACGGCACCACTCCCCTACGGGGTTGAGCTGGTCGAGTCATTGCTAGAGAATTAAGGACAATATTTTTGGGGAAGCAGAGTTTAAAATTCAGTAGGAAGAGGAGGAAGAAAAGACAAAATAGTGCCGTAGAGAGACATAAAGAATTGAAAGAGAAGGGGTTTCACATTCATGAAGAGCGATATTCCATAGAGTGAATGATTCGGCGTGTATAGGGGATTCGACGTACCGCTGATGAGTCTTCTGTTATCATACAGGCTATTGGTATTAATTCATTGATGCCACCATGAAACAGATTAAAAGTAGTGATTAATGTAGAGGGAATTTTTGTAACCGAGGAACATTCATCCTTTAGCAGGTAAAATATGAATGTGGCCAAGACCATTGTTTATTGCTTTTCTTTTTTTTTCTGGAGTCACCCTTTTAATGGTAACTTAATACTAGAATATGAGACTTTCACATTCCTAGAAATGTGGAAGCCTCTGAATCCCTATCTGATAATTTAGTATTCCTCTATTCCACAGGGAAATAATGTAGCTTGCGTGATTCCGTACAAAAAGAGAAAATATCAAAACTGTGAGTATGGAAACGCAAGCATAAAATCCAATAAAAGAACAAACGTGGGCTAAAACGGAGACCGAGAAAGAAAAAAAAAAAAACTATTCACACATTAAGAGAGGTTGGCAGGATCAAATGGGAGGCTGGAGAAACTGTCAACGGGAATCACAGACCAAAAGTTGCTCTGCCAGGTTTCATCTTCCTTGCCAGAGATGGAGCTGCTTCATCTTCTTTTGCATTAGGCTTTAGATAGCATTTCCAAAGTTTATTACTGGGATGTGTATTTTATCTAAGAATAAAAATATATCTGCTTTTACTAATTTTTAGTTTCCATTTGTAATTTAGCAGGTTTTTTTTTTTCTAGCTTGGATCTGTTCACTTTCATTTTTCATCACTGGCTCTTCTATTCTCAGGAAGCACGCGCAGCTTGCTTAAAAAGTTCAAGGCATTTTTAGTTATTTTCACATGAGAGTGCGTATAAAACTAAAAATTGTATTCCGCTAAACAATGTGGCTGCATCGTTGGAATATATCCTATATATTAATTTTTTTACGACCCCTTTCTTGAAGCACAGAAGGGGAGGAATAAGTGGCTGATAGAAGGTGGAAATATTCTGGAGTCACTTGGGCACTTTACTTGTACAATAACTTTAAGGGAAGAACAATCTAGTAGGAAGCATCGGCGGATTTCCAAAAGTTTGTACGGAATAGGTACAGTTATTGGTGAACGTTTGAGACAAGGGTGTGATATGTTGCTCTCTAAAAACCTTTAACATTGTCGGATAACAAAATTTTCATTTTATCATTTACTTTAGCCTGTACTTTGTTTGTTGAACATGACTCAGAGCAAAACACAGATTGTTTCCTTGACTTTAATGTTCCACTTCTATAGCACAGATGATTAACCTGTGACAGCTGAATACCGAAATTGAATACTTAACATATACAGAAAAAGAAAATAAAATGGGGATAAACAACATAGATGCTTACCTAATAAATACATAGTTCAACAGACATTAAAACCACCTGTTACAGTGTAAACAACCTGGTAAAAATTAGCTAAAAACTTTGTTAAAAGAGGTAACTATTGAGCATTAAGCTAACAGCCATCAACATCATTCCTTCTGTACATTCTTTCTCCTTATATAAGTTTTAAAAGGTTACATCGTTATTTTATTTATTAAATGCAGTAAAATATCTTGTACACAAACATCATGAGTTACCCCACCTTCATAGAAGCCCCAGATAAAGACATATAATATCATAAACTTACGGCAAACAATTTAGATCTCAGAGGCTCACTTAATTTGAAAGAATCTACATTGAGTGAATAGTTTTAAACTTGAGGACGTACATAATTCGATACAAACTTCAAAACATAAATCATTCAAACATTTGCCTTTATCCCAGACGAGATGACCCTCGAGGTAAAATCTGCTCACAGGGAATCGAGGAAGATTTGGGTTGCTCATCCTTTGCTTTCTATTATAGCAACTTGTTCTACATATTTAGTGATGGGTTCTGATCTCAAGTGCACTTTGTTTCTTTTGTGGATGCTGCCATTCTTTACGCTGATTATGTATGAATGATCTTGTCGGGTCAGTTACATTCTCCTCCTATAATGTCTTCCTGGATTCTGGTAAGAACACGCTGATTGGGGTTGAGAGGCACAAGTTCCTTGCAGTTTTGTAGTAGTTCTTTTCGATGGCCTCTGCAACTTTTCCATTTGTGTATATTTGGCATGTTTTGTTCAGCAAGCCTTTGGCCAAGGGTGGGGATTAACGAATTTTGCTGCTGACCAAACATTATTTGTGTATTTCTGGCTACCTTCATCAAACACTAACACTGCAGGGATGCCATGGAATGCACACATCTTCCACATACCCACTGTGACCTGAAGTAGTGGATGTCAAATCTTGAGTCTAACTGATGTTGGCTTCATTTGGTGTTTCTTTACAAATCCTCGGCAAATTGTATTATCTGCACCTATATAAATAAAAAATTACACTGGTGTTTTGTTTACTGCTAATACTGCAGTCTCTTTAGACTTCTTTCAAATGTTAACAATGTTCATCCAAACATATTCAACTATATCGTCTACAATTCTTGCTTTTTCACTTAAATAATTTTCAACTACACATACTGTCCTTTAGCACACAGACTTGAATTGATTTAGAACTTTCCACTCACCAAAAGTCCTACCGCAAAGTGAGACACTTAACTGGCTCATGGTAATATCCACAAAATGTACACACCATTGGGCCTCTTGAGTTTTCTTGTGCTTTCTGATCACTCAAAGAAATATTCACCATATTGACTCCTGTGTCCTCTACATTGCACATTTCTTTTGTGTACTTTTTTTGTAGCCTCAGATGCCTGGCATATATCCTCAGCTTTTATCAAATCAGAGCTAGTTTCTAACAGCAGCAACTCTTGCAGCTCTCCAGTGGTAGAAAATACAAGATTGTCTCGTAATAGGCGATCTTGCACTGCAAAATTACAATATTTAGCTTGAGCTCGTAGTTCATCCAAGAAGGAATTGGGTGGTTCCTTGTTAGGAACTGGCTCAGATATAACTGACTGCAACACTTCATTAGTTTGTGGACAGCAGTATTCTTTCAGCTTGCCGAGAATTACATCTGGATCATCTTTATCTTCAGATAAAAACCTCCAGCATTTGAGGTCCAACACGCGGAGTATAATGGCAGACTTCGTTTTCTTTGCTTTGGTATTTGCCTTCTCCACTTCTTGAAGTTTTCTGTTAAGTTTTCTTCCGAAAGATCAAGCACTGGTAGAAGTTTCAAAGATGCGTGTGCTATTTTGCTTCTTTCCACTATCTTTAATTTTCATAATAGATTTCCTATTGACTAAATGCAACATTACTTCGCCATCACGTTGGTGAATGTTATTCATGCCCCAGAGCAAAACACACATGATTTCCTTGGGTTTAATACTCCGCTTCCATAGCACTGATGTTTGACTTGTAACAGCTGGAATACCACAACTGAAAACTTGACATACAGAGAGAGTAAAATGAGGATAAAGAAAATAGCTGATAATTACATAGTTCAAGTCATTAAAAAAACGTTACGATGTAAAGAACATGGTAAAAAGAGGTAACTATTGAGCAATAAGCTTATTATTATTATTATTATTATTATTATTATTATTATTATTATTATTATTATTATTATTATTATTATTATTATTACACCCATGGCCGCCTCATTATAAATTCCACAGCGAAAGTTTGTCTCCACGACACGACGCAGTAACGATATAGTTTCGATCACTAGCTGGCTTGAATTTTAGAGGAACTCTTCCATGGGAATTCCTTTTCCCGTGCCTTTTACGTCGGCATTTTAAAACTTTGCCATAAATATGTTCCAACAGGCTGTAAAAGTTTAC
>JANJGK010000048.1:13150255-13180255 GCA_039081455.1 Macrobrachium rosenbergii
TATTTCTACCTCATTTTGTGGGTGGCTTCGTGAAAGCTTTTTCATTTGAATTTGTACTTCTTCTTGAAGGACCCCAAGAAAGACGTGAGTAAGGTGAGTGAAGATGAATGTTTTTATTATCTTTTCACCAAAATTATTCACAATATACGTATACTCTAACAGGAACAGAAAAAAAACCCTAATTTCCCTTACAAGCTACCAAAGAACAGAAGATGAGACCGATGAGGAATAAAGGGTTAACATAGAAGTAGCTGAAAAGTGAGGATAAGATTGAATGAACTTCAGTAAAAGGGAATAAAATGGGACATACCCATTACTTCATCTAATGAACACTAATATTTCGGTTTAGCCATCCTTCCAGAGTAAATATGTTCATCTCTACTCCTCTTTCCCATCTACACTACGATGCACCTGTCTTTAACCTTCCACTGGTTCTGTTCATTTTCATCATGTTACAGCTTTTGATCTCAGTCGCCTATTTTTTTTCATGAATAAACTCCATTTCTTTATCAATAATACGTGCTTCAAGCAAAAACAATTTCGTTTAACTTGACATCTTTTTCTGTAAGTAATACATTATCTCCTTAAATAATTCTTTTAATAATTTTATATTCCTACCAACATATCTACAGTATGTGATGAGTTTATATATATTACGGTAATATCTTTAAACGGTACCACAATCACACAAATTAAAAAAAAAATTTTCTTTATATATTTAGCTATTCCTGGATGTTTAATGTTGTTATTTAAGATGCGTGCCAAATTCAAGAGCTGAAAAGTTAATCATTGCAGCAACTGTTGATTAAAGAGAGAGAGGCAGACAGAAAACCGAGAAACTAGTATTGTTTCACCTTTGTTAATCATTGTAATTGCAACTTCGCGTACAAGCAGGACCCGCCTTTAGCAGCTTAATTGAAAGTCGTTAACCGGGTTTAAATTAGTCTGACTCTGCTTCGCATTCGTGAAAGAGAGAAATAATGGCAGCAATCATTTTTACTGATAGAAAAGGTCAGTGCATTATCTTGTTTGCTGATTACCTCACATATCGGAGACAAATATTTTTTCATTCCTGATTTTTCATTCCCTCTCGCTGTCAATTATGCATATTTTTACAGCAGAAAAATTTTGTTGAACTTTACCGTTTTTACTGTGCCAACTTTCCAATTATTCTGTCACTTCCTTGTCAGTGTGGGGAGGCGAGCTTCTGAATAGACAGAGGGGAGCAGTGGCAATCTCGATTTAAAGGGATTATAAATTTAAAGTGTGGAAGGTATGACAAGTGTAAAGTCATAAAAAATAAGCTCTTAAGCCAATCAGCCAGGTTAGCTATCTCTTTTATCAAGAAAAGGTTGCCACACAGATTTTTATATTGATTTACGATAAATGTTACAAATTTTAG
Source organism: Macrobrachium rosenbergii (assembly GCA_039081455.1). NCBI lineage: Eukaryota > Metazoa > Arthropoda > Malacostraca > Decapoda > Palaemonidae > Macrobrachium > Macrobrachium rosenbergii. Next base: position 13,151,658 of record JANJGK010000048.1, read on the forward strand.
AATAAAAAGTCAAGGACGTTACATCACCTCCAAAAACCTAGATTTCTAGATATTAGAAAGACAATCTCCATTACAAGAACATTCTTTTAAAAACTTTACGCTGATCGTAGAGTATAACAAAACAAGAGGGAAAGATTCGCTGGTAGGAAAATGTTATAATTTTAATATATATAATATATGATATATTAATATATATATATATATATATATATATATATATATATATATATATATATATATATATATATATATATATATATATATATATATATATATATATATAGTGTGTGTGTGTTTGATGGAGTGATGCCCTTTTGCTCTAGTATATTTCTTTCTTAATTGTTGGTACCTCACACTTGTTTTGATAAACTTAGTTTGATTTTTCACGTGATTAATAAGCTTTTTAAGGGATCACTGTTAAATTTAGAGTACTCTGTCGTAATTTTTATTGTTATGAGAGTTTAGGTATCTGGCTGCAGTGAGGTAAATTTTTGCATTCTGTGATTAGTTGTGTAATAACCAGGTGCTTGGAACACATCGTGACAATATATATAAATATATAAATACATATATATATATATATATATATATATATATATATATATATATGTGTGTGTGTGTGTGTGTGTGTGTATGTATGTATGCATATATATGTATATATATATATATATATATATATATATATATATATATATATATATATATAAATATAAATAAATATATGTATGTATATATATACTAGTGTTTCAAATTTAGAGCCCCCCCCCTCCACAGAACAAATGGAAAGTTATGAAGTTTTCTGCTATAGCCTATCTCCAAGTACATTATTTTAGGTTTCTATTAAGCTATTTTTCATTTTATATTTCTTGTAGTTTCAGACTGAGTGACGGAGTTAGATACAGCCATGGCTAACGACTTGGAGGAAATCACATGGATTGACCGAATCTGGGCTATAACCTTCAGAGAGGCCAGGGATGCTGGCGCATCTTTCATTTCATGTTCCTGGATAGCTAAATACATTAAAAGAGATGAATCCTTTGTTAAAAGAAACTGGAACAAAAATCCATATGACTGTCATTGCAAAAAGAGTGAGAATCTTGGAAGGCCTGAAGTCCTTTCTCAGGAGTCAAAAGACATCATAGCTGAGGCAGTGGGTAGAACAAGAAAGTCTTTACGTAAATTGGTGCTTGAACTAGAAACAAAAAAGGGGAAAGAAGAGAAGTTATAGTGCTGTATATCATGAGTTGAAAAATCTGGTATGAAGCCATTTCATGTTATCAGTAAGCCCAACATCATTTAGCAACAGAGAGAAGACCGTGCATGGTTTTGTGTTCATTTCCTAGAGATTGGGATGAAGCTGACTTTCTCATGTTGCCGCATCAGATGAATTCTTCATTTACACAGTCAGGAAGCCAAATCATAAAATGACATCATTTGGGCTGCAAAGTTGGTTGATATCAGCGATGACGTGTGCTATCGCCAAGTTGTGAAAATTTCCTGAATGTTTGGGAATTTTTCTCTGTTTCACAGCCAAACGGTTAATGTGGCTCATCAAAGAAGAAGGACAGTCATGGAATGGTGAATACTTCAGAGAAACTGTGCTTACTGGTGAAGTATTTCCTTTCCTCAAAGATCCTGAAAATGTGTTATCTGTTGAAGAAGTCACATTTTTGCATGATAAGGCACCATGTTTCACGGCTCTTCAGACACAGGAGCTGCTTTGAAACAGTGGTATCGATTTCTTCTTGTCAAGTGAATTTCCAGGTAGCTCCCCTGACCTTAATGTGTGTGAAAACATTGGTAGTATCTTAAAGGATCGTGTTGAAGCGCGCTTAGTGAACTATGATGGTATACCAAGCCTCGACGACCTGAGAAGAGAGATGACCGAAGTGCTCAGGGAAATGGAGTTTGAGTCTCAGCTTTTTTGCAATTTTCTGAAATCATACCCCTCAAGAATGCAGGCTGTGGTACAGGCAGATAGAGGCCACACAAAATATTAAATACTCAGAGAGAAACTTAAATAAATACCTGTTCTGAATTACTTTTGTTTTTGTCCATATCAATTTTAGTTTATGCTGTAGAGGGGGGGGGCTCTAATTTCGAAACACCCAGTGTGTATATATATATATATATATATATATATATATATATATATATATATATATACATATATATATATATATATATATATATATAATATATATTTATATATATATATATATATATATATATATATATATATATATATATATATATATATATATTTATATATATAATATATATATATATATATATATATATATATATATATATATATATTATATATATAATATATATATATATATATATATATATATATATATATATATATATATATATATATATATATATATATCGATTTATACTGGTTCTGTGTGGCTGTGAGTCACATACACCATTTTAATCAAATGGTCCAGTTCACCCATGGTATTGTTATTCTAAGCATTTTCCTGTCGAAATCAGATTAAGTCACAACAATAAATCAGTGTTCTCTGGCCATCCTGTATAAGAGGTGGCCTTTACATTGGTAACACTAGAGTGACCTGGTAGACAAAATGGTTCCCAACCCTGCTTTACCTAACAACCTGCCACTAACAGACTAACCACAGCCCTTAGCTCTGGCTCGATTTCCCAAAAGAGCAACGAGTTGTCTGTCTCTTAGTAGAAAACTTAATTCTTATATTAAACCCATCAACTAACAGACTGAATATTCTATGGCATCTGAAATCAAGCCACTAACAGTTTAAGTACATCTTTTTAGCTTTCACTGGTTCTTTCTTGAGAGAGACAAAGATTGTTTCTACAGTACAGTATATGTAAAAGCTCTTTTCTCACTGCAAAAATATGACAACTAAAGGCCGAGTCTACTGCTTAGAAAAAACCTTGTAAAGGTTACAGCATACAAGCCAAGGCTACAGCGGCGCCCCCAGACAAATGAATGCCTCTTGTCACCCAAACTGTACATCTATCACCATAAATTCATAAAACTGATTAGGAACTCCGACCCTCCTGCTGCTGAAAAAAAAGACTAAGGCAGGCACCCAAAGAAGTGATGGTGGTTGTTAGGTAAAGCAGGGTTGGGAACCATTTTGTCTACCAGGTCACTCTAGTGTCAGCAATGTAAAGGCCACCTCTTATACAGGATTTTATGTTGCCTTCATTACCTTCAGCAAGAAGTTCCTGGAGGATACAAGTGCTTTCAGGTTGATAATACCAGCACCAAAAATCGACCGCCAACATCTGCCCGACACCTGGTTGTAATTTGTTACCATCAACAGCAGCTCCATAGCATTCTGCAGCCAAAGAAACCTCGTCTTCCACCGGATAGGAAGGAAATAGATGCAGGAATTTATTGTTGCAGATGTCAAAACACTCCCATTCAGCACCAACACCCTCGGGCAATATGGGCTGCTTGTAGACACTGCCAACCACTGTCTTAGAAACACATCTGCTTTCCAAATGGTGAAACTCTCCACAGGACCCAAACAGCCACCCATCTCATCGGTAGGAACTGCCAACTAACACCACCTCCTGCAGGCATTCCCAAACATCTTCCAGTCAGAACAAAGTCAGACTCCTGGTGGAGGCAGGGTAGGGGGTGTTGGCTGTGCAACCCACACTTCACTACTGCACATTGGTTTAGCCACCAGGGAAGACCACTGTGACATCATGGAGCACCCTTGCCTTGCTACCAAGTGGTCGTGAATCACCAACATCACTTGAACTACATGGTCTATGTCTCCCTAAGCATTCTTATCATAAGTACTTTTCTCTTTGCATGCTTTATAAAAGCAGATCAGATCTCGAAAATAAATCAGTGTGCTCTGGACATCTTATGCATAAAGTGACCTTCACTACATTACCTTCTCTTTGCTGACATAGAAATGGCAAATACCATACTTCACTGGTGCACTATGCTCCCAGGCAGAAGATTGTCTACTGAAGATTTATGACCATTTTGGCAGGAGGAAACAATGGATGATTTTCTTCCTTAAGGAAAATCGCAACAAAGGTAAAATAATAAATTTCTGAGACGAAGTGTTGGCTAGAATGGGGTGGGGAGGTGGGGGAGAACTGCAGGAACAGAGAAGCCTATTTGTCTGTGAACTGCTACCACAATGGCAGTCAGAGGTACAATTTGTCCATTGCTCCCCTTGGAAGTGCCAGTGGTTTGTAACAGTAAAAATCTCTTCCAACAGTGGCATAACTAATGAAGGGTTGTGGGCCCCTTGGGGAGAAGAAATGCCATCTGAGGCCAACGGCAATTGCATTTCCACTCCGAGGGCTTTCCGCGTGGTTTATATCAACATTACCAGAAAAACAACTAACCTATTGCATTTTAGGATTTAGTGGTGCATGGATGCAGTGCAGAAGGTAAGAAATTAATGATAGCTCATTATGTAAGGGCGTTTAAGAGCTCATTATGTAAGGGCGTTTAAGAGCTGAGTAAGATATGTGCAAAAGAGCAATGTTTGAGGGAAAGAGAAGGAAAAAAAGAGTGATTGTGTATGGCAAAGGGGATTGTTGTACTTACAGTCTCAGGCTGACTCTGTTTAAGGATTGTCAGCCGCAGGATTAAAAGTTGTAACGAGGAGTGTTTATGTCCAGGACTGGACAGAAATGAGGTTGAAAAAGTCTGTGTTAAGGGGTTTAAATCCAAGCCTTACTGGATTTTGAGAGCATGAAAGGGCGGTCGTGTTAAGTGACCTACATATACAGATAGATAATAGAGAAAGTATCTGGGAATTAAGAGAGTCGTGCGGAAATATTTGAAAGAGGACTGGTAACTGGAAATGCGTTATTTCCAAATAATAATATGAAAGCATACTTGGAAAAGAGAAATACAGGGAAAAAGCCTGTCGGAGTACATGTCAACAGAAAGAAAATATAGAAGAGCAAGTTAATGGATATAATAGCGAGAAGAAGAGTGGCGGGGTGTGTGTGTGTGAGTGTGTATACATACATACATACATATTATATATATATATTTATATATGCATATATATATATATATATATATATATATATATATATATATATATATATATATATATATATATTATATGGAAAACCTGAAACTCACCATAAGGACTTATAATCTGTAAACACGATAACATGACGGGAATTTAGATTCCGAAACATAACTTTCGTATTTGATTACACAATTTCATAGTCTTCTATAAATTTATTCATGGAAAATGCAAAAATACTCAAGATAGAGTCCCAAGCCAAGATAGTAATTCTGAGGGGGATTAAAAGTTCCAAAGCGACGGCAGCTTCCACCCTGTAATTTCTTTTAGAATTAATGTACGGAGCAAATCCTCTTTCGTGCGAACGTCCACCTACATGAGCTAACGGAAATTGTATTCACATCACAATAAGGGGATTTGGGGACGCGTCATTAACCCTCGGGCTTTTTTACTGACGTTTATCGACAGCTGCTTGCTTACGTGTATGCGTATTTCTTAAATGTTTATCTCACTAGTAATCTCCATACCGATATTCATTTCTTCTCTTCTTATGCTTCGGCTTTTCTCTTGACGCACCTAGTGATGGACGAAGTTTGAGGTAAAGATTTTTTTTCGTGAATATTTGTTCCTCTTTTGTTTTTCGATAATTGATCCAATCTTTATTAAGCAGTTCCAGATATTCTCATTAATTATTCAGAAGTTATTTCCAACAGAGCACTGAGTTAAAATTTCATGCATATTTAATTAGAATCGTAATCCCGCTTTAGTGACAGTCGTAATTCCAAAAACTTTTTCCCTTAACAGGGGACGGCTTCAGAATAAAAACTAACGCAACTGTCACTGTCAAATTCATATATTTATCTCATGAATCGTGAATGAGCCTCTACAATTTCCACGACATTATCTACTTCATACAGCAATACATGTTGCTCATCGGCAGCACGCTGAACATTATTCACACCCTGTGCGTTCAACTCTGTCTTCCACACTATCACGTATTTAATTTCAAATACAGTAACTTCCGCGTAACCTGTCGTCGATTTCTATGTTTTCTCTCCTCCTCCTCTCATACACAGCCGAAACATGTAATTTTTATTAGTGTATCGTTCGTCACTCTTTCCTCGCGACCAAACCAGTTCAAACCATACCAATCCAATACTTCACCTACACTAATCTGTTTACCAGATGTGCTAATCTCTACTTCTCTGTCAGTGTTTCAGTCTTCTTACATCACAAATATAACCCACACAGTTCCTCTTAATTAAGAGCGTAAGTTTTTCTGTCCTTCATATAAAATACCCACAATTCTATACCACTGTTGGGTCAACGCTCCCGTCATACACTCCAACCTTGACTTTCATCATTTTGCGCACACCATGTTACCTTTCTTCCTTCATTTATTATGAAATTCACTTCCCCTCTCATCCTACCACTAACTGTTATATTTACTCTTAAGTACCTACACCAATGAACCGCTTCTATTCTTCTACCACCCAAATTAACATTCACTGCTGCATTTTCCTGGTTTCTGACTACTCATAAATTTACTTTTTTGTATTGACAATCAACGTTTTTTTTTTAGAAAATACCTTCAACTCTCAACAGCCCATTCATGGCTCATTTTCTTATCACAGTACATTGCACCTACATCTAATCTCTTTTCTCAGATCTTTCATCACTCCATCTTTAGATATGAAACAGCCAAGAACTCAACACATCATCATCACCATCTTCAGAACCACTTTCACACAAAATCAGTTGCTCTCCCATCTGTATATTCTGACACACGGCTCTTTATCACGTTATGAAAAAATCTTTTAATCACTGTCAACACTTGCCATTCCTTCCTCTACAAAAATCCTACTATATACCACCCCGATCATAAATAGTAACGTTAGGTCCTTACAATTCTCACAGTCCTCTATCACTTTTATTTCTATTCAGTAAGAAATTATCACCTTTCCATATGTGGCCTTTCCTTGATTCAGATAGACCTTACTTGACTTCTTTGTTATCACCAATGGCATTTCACAAGTAATCCCTTCAGTTTCCGGTGTTTTTACATTCTTCAATCTTTTGACATCCCCTCTTACATTACTGTATTCTGGAGCGTACACAGATTCCATCCATCCTTGCATCAACAGTGATTCTCTATCTTCCTCCGTATTCAACACAACTCACTATTCAACTCAGAACTTCATACACGTGCAAGGGCATCCCGCAGTTGGCATCTTTTGTACTTCTGAAATCTACAATTTCGTTCAATAACCTTTTTTCGTAGCCAAAAGGTACGTTCAGTGGTATCTTTTATTATATGACCTATTAGAACACTGCCATGGCACCAACGTAAAGGACAATGAACTAGCTCAGCTACAATATTCTTACAAATATACAATGTCTTACACCTTTTTTTTGTACATTTACTTCTGTTTTAAACAATTTCTATTCTCCCCAAAGTTCTTAATCGCCTTCTATTCGTGCTTCTTTTTCTTTCTTTTCTACTTGGTTACCCTATCCATACTCCTGTACACCTGTTCATGATCTGCCTTTCCTTTTAATTAAACCTCTCATTCCCTCATGCCAATAATTACTTTTTTTCATTCCTTCTTTCCTACCTTCCTATACCCACAAACTCTCCTTGTTATCACTAGAGGCCTACACGGAAAGTTTGCATTTTGCAAAATTCTCAGTTACCTTCTCCAATTCTGTGTCCTTAATCGTAGACAAAATTACCCCATTTTTTTGTATGTGCTCTTCTCAATTCCCACTGATAATTCATACCTCCAGCCACTACTGGTCTAGTAAATCATCTACCTTGTACTAACACATAACCTAGTGACCTCTTTCATTCGCAAATTTCTCCTTCACAAGCGTATTTATGAACATTCGTCTTTGAGAATATATATAAAAAACATATATATATATATATATATATATATATATATATATATATATATATATATATATATATATATATATATATATATATATATATATATATATATATATATATATACATATATATATATATACACACATATATATATATATATATATATATATATATATATATATATATATATATATATATATATATATATATATATATATATATATATATATATATATATATATATATATATATATATATATATTATATTATATTTTCGTGTTCTCGCAAACGCTGAGGCAGAAGTTATGTACATATGATGGATCACTTTTCAAGAAGTCTCCTCACATCTCTCTCTCTCTCTCTCTCTCTCTCTCTCTCTCTCTCTCTCTCTCTCTCTCTCTCTCTCTCTCTCTCTCTCTCTCTCTCTCGTAGTTGCATTTCCCTTTGTAATCTAATCTTGGACTTTGCAATTCCATTTGAATTTGCGTTCGTGGGAAGTAATACTGCTCAAAGGAAACGACTTGTTTTGGGTTGCTTGTTTGATTATACTCCAAAGTCGTAATTCTAGGACTCGTTGACTTCTCTGAGCAAGCTTTGTTAAACAAAGGATTCAAGGTTTGCATATCGTTCCTAAGAATTTTTAAAAGGTATTGGAAATGGCTCTCAAAGATTGATTTTGCAGAATTGTTTGGTTTGCATCTCATTATACTGTAAATAGGAAAAACATGAAACTACAATCATTAGTTACTTTCATTCTGAATGATAGCAAGGCGCAATTACATAAATCCCTGATTCGGTAAAGTATTATTGCTTTTAAGATTTAGGTAAAATAACTTATAATGCCTTGAGCTATTCTACATTTACCTGACTAACTTATTGACAGAAAAAATATATATTTAATTTCCTCAAAGAGAGAAAGAGTTAGCATGCATGATAAAAGCTAGATACGAACATTCAGTTCATGTCTGGCACTAAAACAAATGCCCAAGAGGTACTATAGGAGAGGAGACTCTTGGCTGCAGGTATGTGGGCGGCACCAGGAAAAGGCGCACAGCTTGGTGGAATCAAGATGTAAAAGATGCAGCTTAAGTTGAAGAATAAAAAATACAGGGAATGGTTGAAACAGAAATCGACAGACAAGAGAAGAACACAGAATCTTTAGAAATCAAGCAGAGGTTAAGGGAACAGCATGGAAAAATGCCTGGATTGAAGTAAGAGGCGAATTCTTGGATGATTTAAAGAAAAGTATGAAGATATTTGCAGTTGTGATAACGTACAGGAAGGATAAAACAAATCAAAATAATATAAAAGGTGAGCATGGAAACATCATTGATAGTGTTAGAGAACTAGATGAAAAACGGACAAACTATTTTAACATGGACTGAATATACCATCGGAAGAGAGAAACGAAGACGAAGAATATAGCTTTCAATTTGACAGCGAAAATATTGAGGATGTAATTACATACGAATAGTTCGAGAATGCATTAAAGGAGATGAAGAAACACCCAGGATATGACAATATACCAACTGAACTGTTTAAAGAGAGAGGGGGCTTAGAACAGCAATTTCTTTTTGAATTAATTCAATCGTTTTGGGTAGAGAGTACGGTAACAGAAGATTGGGGACGCCACATTGCTCTACCTTTCTACAAAGGCAAAGGCAATTCAGGAAAGCGTAAGAATTAGAGAGGTATAACCATTACAGTATATGCCACGCAGCCAGGCAATTCAGGAAAGCGTTGGAATTAGAGAGGTATAACCATTACAGTATATGTCACGCAGCCAGACTGTATGAGAGAATGTTAGAAGTGAGACCACGACGTGTTATTGAACATCAGTTAGGTGAAAAACAACATGGAGAAAGAAAAGATAGAAGTACATCAGACCTTATATTCACTCTCATATTGGTCATAGGAAAATCGTGGGAGTACAACAGGAATCTGGATATAGCTTTTATCGATCTGAAAAAAAGCATTTGACTCGGTACCTAGAAATAAATTATGGACATGTTTGGGAGAGTTTTATGGTTTTGATGGAAGGCTGGGAGCCTCAATAAAGAGCACATATGACCCAAGCATAAACAATATAAGGACAGGATACAAGAACGATAAATGTTTTAGAGTGACAACGGGAGTTAAACAGGGAAGCGTTCTTTCTCCACTCTAATTTATTGCATATATGGACACTGTGATAGAGTTATTTACGGAAAAATTGGTATTTCAGGAGACCTCTTGATTTTTGCAGATGATATAGCTTTTGGACATATAACCAAGATGAATAAGAAAAGAGCATTGGTAAGTTTAAGTGACTGCTTAACAGTATCAGTTTTCAAGATGAAAATAGAGAGAGAGAGAGAGAAAAAAAAAAGAAATATTAACAACCACCAAGCAAACCCAAGAACCAACGAACATCACGTTAAGAAATACTACTACAGGGGTAAAGAACACAAATACATTCAAATCTCTAGGATGCATGTTTACAAACTGAGGTGATAAGAACAGCGAGGAAATCACCGAAGAATACAGAAATACAGCAGATGCTCTGGGGCACTTTATCCACGAAAGATGTAAAGAAAGCTGTATTCGAAGGATTGCTTACACCATTAGTGACTTATGGGTATGAAAGTCAGCCAATGACAAGTAGAGACAGAAGTCGAGTTCAAGCGACACAGATGAAATCCCTGAGAACTATTGTCCAGAAAACAAGAAGAGATAGAGTTAGGAATAAGAATGTCAGAGGGCAAGTGGGAGTAGCTCCTATGATGGATAAAATTGATAAAAGACAGCTGAGATGGCTAGGCCATCTAACGAGAATGAATGAAAATAGAACTGCGAAGAAGAGGTGGGACTGGACACCTGACGGAAGGAGATCAAGAGGTAGACGGAGAACAACTTTTCATCAATTGAACAGTTAAGAAGAGAGGAAGTTTTCAAGATAGACGAGAGTGCAGGAGACAGCTGATCCCGCTGACAAGCTGCAAAGAACGGGAGTAAGTGTAGAGGAAGCATGAACATTCAGAACAATGTAAAATTAATAGCATGGTACCAAATCATAACAGCTAGTAAATTCATTCAGGAACTAAAGTAAGTTACGTTTTAAGGAATTAACCTTTTATTTTACGTATATAATAAAGGATTGGATAGGGGCAGTTATTACCGTTATATCAGGATTCGTCTAGGGAAAGGTTTGAATTAATTTAGTGAAAGGGTTATGAGCGAATGTGATATAAGGAATTACCTTTACCTGGTAAACAGCACACCCAGCTAGATGTTAAATACAGGCTTCAAGTATATTCTTCAGAACGACTTCCAGAATTGTACGAAGGTTGATCTCTTAACAACTGCCTACTGAAAGTTTGAATCAAAGGTAACTTTTATTTCTGTTCTACTCGTACATGCTTACAGTATACAGTAGGTAAACATTCACAGACATTTACACGGTATCGTATTTTATCGAGAATTGCGCTTCTTAATAGTTAATTTAAATTCTTAACCTCTCTCGTTAAGATGAAACAAGAGGCTTAACATTAATAGTTTTGTAATCTTCATTTGAGCCTGTGTTCCTTTTACTACTCACTAGGAGGATTTCATTCAATATTTTTTCTTAGAGTTAACAAATGCTTATCTATTCAGTCTAGCCTTAGTTAATCGATTAACAAACAGTTTCATGGGAGGGTGACTTAAACAGCGCAAAGCATCCCCGTATTCAAATGTATGAAATCCCAGCTCATTTCACCTTTGGATACGACTACTGACAGAATTGCATTATTGGTTGGAAGGAATCTCAGCGTAAATTAGAAATGAATCCACGGTGCAGCCGGACTGTTCATAAATTTCATGAATAAAATCATTGGGGACTTCATCTAATTAACATACATTTGCTTTGATTCAACATATAGCTTTATTTGATTATGTACGCTGTGAACCAACAAAATTTATTTATATCTATCTATTCATCTATCTATATCTGTATTTACATATACACAAACACATTATATATATATATATATATATATATATATATATATATATATATATATATATATATATATATATATATATATATATATATATATATATATATAACTGTAAATGAAGTGAAGTGGCGTTACCGCGGTGTGGTTTGCTGGGGTTCCAGAAGAATGGATGAGTCTCAATCCAAAGTTAGCCATATACTCCTCTTATTTTTAAAATATAAAGGCGACTAACCGCTTTTATATTTTAACAAACGCTGTTGTTTGCTTTACATTTTTAACTGCATTTTCAACCCTTCTCCAACTGAAGTCTATTTGTTTTCAATTCACCTTAATTAGCTAATGAGCGACTTTTCTGCAGTCACTTTTCTTACCAGTACATCCATCGATTTGTTCTTATTTTTACTGAGTAACGCAAAGTCTGTTAAATTATTTTTCTCTCCTTTTCCTCTTTTCAGAGTATACTTCGGAATATTTTTCTTTGGAAACTACAGAATAGTTCAGTTCTAAACACATTTCCACAAGACCTCAATTCTTATTCATTCTGAAGGTCCAGACATACCACCTAGCCATTTGTGTCTGTCTCCTGCCTTTGCATTGGAATACCCTGACAAAACCACCCTAGTTCATTCTCCAAATCCAGCCAGGCGCAGATTTCGACGCACCCGAAAACTCTTTCTTTCACTTTCATTCTTTTTCATGCAATTACCATTAAACCCCTTTCTCTTGCCACACTCAATTCCACCTGTTCACTGGGCCTGCGTTCGATTCTCCGGCCGGCCAATGAAGAATTAGAGGAATTTATTTCTGGTGACAGAAATTCATTTCTCGGTATAATGCGGTTTGGATTCCACAAAGGGCTGTAGGTCCCGTTGCTAGGTAATCAATTGGTTCTTAGCCACGTAAAATAAGTCTAATCCTTCAGGCCAGCCCTAAGAGAGCTGTTAATCAGCTCAGTGGTCTGGTTAAACTAAGGCATACTTAACTTTTTTCCACCTGTTCAGTCCTTGGACTAAGACATTTAAAGAGTTTTATGTCCCTCACAGTCTTCTTGATAATACAATCGTCTCTCAATCCCTCATAGTCTCTCTTTCAGCCATCCCCTACACTATGACTCTACGTTAACATGTCCAGCACATCCTGTTCACCCAATTACGCGTGCGAGTAAAACTACATGAACGTATATTTTCAAATATTTTGTGTCTATATACGAGCAGGAGAAAAGAATTCTTTCGCATCCGGGCGCGTGTTTGTGTGATTACACGATGTGAAGAATCAGTGTGTAAGAGAATGGAGGAAGTACCCTGTTAAGATTCAATCCCTTTTTTTTTTTTTCTTGTTGAAAGGCACCTCGAATATTTGATCTATTTTGGAATGTTTTTTTCTCAATGTTTATAAGCTTGTACATCGTTATGCATGCGTAAACTGGTGCAGGCCTTGTCGCTTTGCCTTCAAAGAATTTAAATCTTTCTGGATTAAATACGAGTTGTCTGACTTCAAAGAGCTCTAGGTTCAAAGGTTTTCTGAATTTGCTTAGGATGAAAGTCTTTAAAAAAAGTAAATATCGAAACAAAACGTGGAGAGAGAGAGAGAGAGAGAGAGAGAGAGAGAGAGAGAGAGAGAGAGAGCATGGGGGTCATGTAAGATATATAACAAAAGAGGTTTTTAATGTGAAAGAGTAACTTTCAGCAATCAATACCAAACTTGAAAAACATCAGTTCTTTCTACCTCGTTTTCTTTCATGGTTTATTCTTATTGTGAAAGGTGGACACAGCGTTCGTAAAAAAAAGAGACAGTTCATTTGTTAGTTATAAAAACGACAGATAGAAAAGGATGACAATAAAATGGTAAGGTGAGGTATGAAAGAAGATAGGAGATCAGATGGTAGTCAAAAGTGAAAGTAAAGCGCAGGCAGAAGCCTCGTGAATAATGGAAGAAATAAGCAACTACGTGAGAGGCAGGATTCTTTGCATTGTCCAGCTCTGTGGCTTTCCCTCCTCTGATTTCATCGTTTGAAATGTACACCTTGCTTCTTTTTTCCCAGATTCTTGAACTTACGTCTTTTAAGAGGCAAGTCTTACTCCCTTTCCTTTCCTTGCATCATTTACGAGTTTCCGTAATAGTATTGCAACGCAAGGAAATCATTCCTTGAAAAGTCAAATAAATAATATGTGAGCAATTTGGTAAGTTGTACTCGGAAAGATGTTAACTCACAAACAGTGAGCAAACATGAGTGACGACACCTAAATTTCAGCTTAGAACCTAGACCAGTCAGCCAAAACAAAATGTCATGGCGTACCGTATGACAGCAAGCAAGAGTGATGTCATCCATAAAAATAGCCAAAGAAAAGAGGTCACAGTCCTTGGCACACTAGCAATGAGTCTCTAGGAAACAGATAAAGGGTCTGTATTATTCATTGCCGCTCTGATATGGGCACATTCCATACAATTAAATCATATAAGGAAACCGCATGACCCCTTTCATTGTTCAATGAGAATGTCTGCGAAATATGAATAAGAAATAGATATAATAACAGCGGCGTCACCGACAAACAATTGATTGGCTGTGATGGATTACTGAAAAGACCATGAAAAACAAGAAAGTATCACAACAATACCATAAATAAACAACATATGTCCGTTCAAAATTCATATAATACTTTTACCTTGTCGGCATTTTGACAAACATATGGCGATTTCGAGTAGCAATAGCTGCAACCTAAAATTTCTTATTGGGCAATATTTCTCTCGGATAATTTATAGAAGACACACAACACTTCCGTCTGGAAAACATAATATATTTCTACATATATTAAAGAAAAATACTCACAAATATATATATATAATATATATATATATATATATATAATATATATATATATATATATATATATATATATATATATATATATATATATATATATATATGTATATATATATATATATATAATGTATGTATATATACTGTGTGTGTATATATATATGTATATATATATATATATATATATATATATATATATATATATATATATATATATATATATATATATATACACATATATATATATATATATATATATATATATATATATATATATATATATATAGATATATATATCAATATTGATTTCGTTCTTCACTCTATATGAAGAGCGTAACGTGTTTGCTGGAAACTTGCATTTCATCAGAAAATTAAATTTTTGCGGCTCTTATTCAGCCATTTTCCTTAGAAGTAAGAAACATCATCAGCACCCAATCTTATGACTGCCTTTCGCATGTAGATGAAGTCATTTGCTTATTTCTTTATACCTATATAAAGGAAAATTTTACATTTTATATAGATGCATTTTGTATATATACAAAATGTGAATATATAAAATGTAAAATATATACATGTAATAATATCTTTCTTTTCATGTATAATTGCATTCTGGTCATATCTGCGCGTGCGTGTAACGTATGTGTTTCTTAAATGACAGATAGACTGCACATGTGAGGCAGTCATAAGATTGGGTGGTGTTGATGTATCTCACTTCTAAGGAAATTGGCTGAATAATAGCCGTACAAATTTCATTTTCTGCTGAAATGCAAATTTCCAACATGTCATGCTTTTCGTATATAGTGAAGAACGAAATCATAATAACTGAGAAAGAGTGCCTAAGAACAACGAGAGAAATGCCAAAAGAAATAACGACAAACATTTTAAATAAAAAAATAAACTAAAAGAGAGAATTTTTGAACTGAATATGTAAGAATGATAGCTGCATAAGCCATTTGTCTGCAACAATCATTAGTATATTTCGAAAAATAACAGCAGCTGCAATTTATATTATTCGTGCAATGTAACACTTAAAATAATTAGGCTAATTGTTGCTGAAAATGATAAAGTTTCCAACAGAAAGTCGTCACTGGAAAGTAAGCGATAAATGTCAACCAGTAATGAGTCGTTTCAGAACCAACAAAATTTACCCGTCATAAAGATAAAACTAACCTAAATATGAAATATCTTTCCTTTCCAAAGACATCATCAACAGCAACAATAACTTTCACGTAAAAAACGATCACCTTTCTCGTTCGCTGGATAGAGCTAGACAAATTTTAACAATTATTCTCAAAGGTATTAGACATAAAATATGAAAAAAATATGATAATTCGGTTAAAGAAGTTTTAATATGGACAATTAACAAGCAGATTTTTCCACCCAGATTTGAACGTAAAATCAACCCAATACAGAGACATTCAGTGAATGGACGCACAGACGCCCAACGCAGTGGCGTTATCGCTAAGACAACGAGCTTCCACCTTAATTGAAACCATTCCCGAGGGAAGAGGGATATACCTAGTCCAGGCTTATGGACGAAGGAATTTCGACTGGTTCGTGAAGATGACACGAGGAGACCTGAATGGATATCGGGATAAAGTGAAGAGGGCAAGACGAGACAGTATGGTGAAAGTAAACTGCGTCCAGGTTTAAGGTATTTCGGGGAAACTGCAGTTGACAATTAAAATTTCAATAAATATTGAAAAACTTGAATATTAGAACTATAAAGAGACGGTTATGGATGAAATAGGGAAGAAGTTTTCGGAAAAATATAAAATAAGAAAAATGTAGCAGAAGAGAAGGTTTTGGGGAGGAAGGTAAGAAGCACCTTTACGAAAGGCAAACTTATGCAAAATTTTGGAAGAAGGGAAGACAAATTTTACTGAAAGGAAAGAAAAAGAACTCTGATTAAAATGAAAATAAAGAAATACAGGGAAGACCAAAATAAAAGCCCAGCTTTCTGAAACAGAAAGGTTGAGAAAGTGTGGATAAAATAAATTACATAGAGGCTTAAAAAAAGACTGGAAGAAAAGATTGGGCGTGGAATGTAAGCCTCCGATTCGGAAGGTCGGAAAAAGAAACTTCACCAAGGAAGTCAGAGAAACCTTTGAGGAACACACACACAAAAAAAAATCGTTTAGGAAGTGAAAGAAGACAAAGGCATTCGTTAGAGACAAAATAAAATTAAAAAACCTTCAGAAAAGTGGATACAAAAGTCATCGTAGTTACCTGCTTAATAATCCAGTAAGACATCTATTATTTTAATTGCGCTTCACATATACAAGCCAAGTGTTACTTTCCCTTTGCTACCCTGCACTGTATTTACTTATTAAATCAACTATTACGGAATACAGAAATATTCTTGCCAAGGATATGCAAAGCACAGGCTAATAAATAATTTTCCTTGAAATAATGATACAACTGTAAAGCACCTCATTACCAGTTATCTTGATAACTTATAGAAAACGAACGTCCATACAAAGAAAACGTTTCTCATAGTCCTATTCAAATTATCTCTCATCACTAATATATATTCTTCAGGTAATACTCATAATTCGACATCAGTAAATATGAAAATAATATAAAGTTTTCTTTGATTAGGAAGCGGAAAGTGTAAATTGAAGAGCAGCTACTCAAAATATTACCTTTAGCCTCTCGAGAAGAAATTCAGGTAGGAATGCCAATGAACTGGAAGTGGGTCATACATTAAAGCAGAAAAATGTAAACAAGAAAACAGGAAATGTGTCCCACAATTACAAGTAAAAATAGCTATCATGAAATAAAGAAGCAATAACACACCATGTACTGTACATACCGATTGTGTTCCTGAGCGTTCTATGTAACATGTTGAAGACCATTTCGTTTGATTTTTCTTTACGTTATGATTCTAGTGATGATTGATATGCAGAGATGAAATTCGATTATCTTCACTCTATAATGCCCATTTACCTAAAATTTATACTTTTGAGAATTCTGATGACGAATCACATACATGGCGGCCATATTGGAATGTGATGACACTAAAAAGATTTTCTTCTTAAAGGCTGATGAAAAATTCGAAGTATTTTGCCTGAATCATGAGCATGTGCTTGTAAATGAAATCTGTTAAATTTAAATCCGCACTGAAATAGACTGTTTCGTCAGGTTTACTTAGGAACGTAACTGAAAAATTGTAATATTCTTATAAAATTTTGAAACTATTGGTATATTATTGTATTCCATCTTCGCATGTGCGTTAATGCATGTAGGGCAAAGCGGTTAATTTAGAAATAGGTAATTTTTACGTAAGATGTGACATGGTCACATGACCTCCGCATATATCTATACAAATATATATATATATATATATATATATATATATATATATATATATATATATATATATATATATACAGTATATACATACATAT
Source organism: Macrobrachium rosenbergii (assembly GCA_039081455.1). Classification (NCBI taxonomy): domain Eukaryota; kingdom Metazoa; phylum Arthropoda; class Malacostraca; order Decapoda; family Palaemonidae; genus Macrobrachium; species Macrobrachium rosenbergii. The sequence continues at coordinate 13,169,765 of JANJGK010000048.1, forward strand.
GACTATTTATCACATCACCGTGATTCATATACAATCAGAAAGCTACAAACGTCCTTTAATATCCAATTCGCTCTACCTCGGAAATAATATATTTTCATATATGTTACCGAAGGGGAATTTTTTAGTTGATAATAAGTCCACCGTCCCGTGGGGTCGAACCAGCGACGGACGAGGACTCAGGACTACAGGGACGCACTAATCCGACTGGGTTAGTGCGTCCCTGTAGTCCTGAGTCCTCGTCCGTCGCTGGTTCGACCCCACGGGTTAGTGCGTCCCTGTAGTCCTGAGTCCTCGTCCGTCGCTGGTTCGATCCCACGGGACGGTGGACTTATTATCAACTAAAAAATTCCCCTTTGGTAACATATATGAAAATATATTATTTCCGAGGTAGAGCGAATTGGATATTAAAGGACGTTTGTAGCTTTCTGATTATACATACATACATATATATATATATATATATATATATATATATATATACATATACAGTATACTGTTTGTATGTATATATACATAAACATACATATACATGTTTGTGTGTATAAATGAACTCTCCAAAAAAAATTAAAAGGCAAATTTTACATAGAACTGCAGAATGCTATAAACGAAACACCAGAAATGTGAAAATTACCGTTAATGCTAAGAATGCAAAGGATGGCAGGCACAATGAAGGTATGGAGGATGTGATAAGCAAGGAAAGCTTGAGAGAGGGTGCACACGAAAACTGGGTGCAATCTACTGATTTCTGTGGTGCACATAATTTGGTAAACGGAGGTACTTTCCAACACAAGGGAATCTCATAAATAGACTTGGACATCTCTAAGCTGAGCACATAACTATTAATCAAAAAAGAAAACGAGCACTGAGGAACGATAGGAGCTACAGAGATGTTAGCAGTGATCAGCAATTTGTCATTGCCATAACGACTGAAATTTAAAGTAACAGCTAGGTTCATACAGTAAAGTATCTTGAAGATAAATATCGCTTTGCAACAACTAGGTTCATACAGTAAAGTATCTTGAAGATAAATATCGCAAGACACTTGCAATATAATTTTACAGAAGACTTGCAGTTCATTATCAACTGCGATACGTGGTAGCAAGACGTAAACCAAGGATATCGACAGAGACGCAGGGCACGACAGAAAGCAGACAGAACCAAAAGGTGCATGCAGTAGATTTCATGGAGGAAATGAAGAACGCAAAGTAAAAACACGAAGTCATGATAGTGAAGTAAACAAAGATCAAGAAGAGATAAGAAAGAACATTCGCACAAACAGGTTAATGATGTTGACTAAGTCATGTATTCGGGGGATGGCAGGGTAATATTCTTTAAAATTTTAAGAGTATAAATATATCAATACTTGGAAGTTAGTTTTCTTTACTACACCGATGTCAGGTACATATCTGAATAAATTCATAGCACCAAGTGGCTACAGCAAGGACCTGTCTTCACCGATGGACACGTACATGTTACCAAAGATAATTCCAAGGGGTGAACGCTTTGCCGTGTTAGCCACTAGCCAAAACACTTGTGTGAGCTAGAGAAAATGACCCTTCGTTGCGCACACCATCTTCAATAATTTTTTAAGGACCGAAAGGTGATCCCTGCCAGATCTGTAGACATCATTTAGGATCATCCCAATGGTCTCCTGAACTTAAACATTGGTAAATAGACTGTTTACGTCCAGAGATGTTATGTCTTCGTCAGGCTCGGGGGTGTTAAGGACATCAACAAGGACTTCAAATGCAGTCGGTTGGGATATAAGGTCTTAAGATTTTCTTGAGAACTTCGGCATTCTCGTATATCAGGGATACCATCAAGGATACTGTGGGGTCTAGCGGGCTTCGTGTAAAAGAATGTAAATTTTGACTCAATGAGAAACATTGGTTTAAAAATTCTGGTATGGCCATAGAAAAATCCCCTGTCTCCAGATGTAAGCAATCTGTCGATGGAAATATTTGAATGTAAAATTATTCGATGCAATGTAATATGTGATTCTTATCATTTTGACGATATAATATGTATTCGGCCAGGGAACGAACATGTAAATATTTTCTTTTATAAGTGAAATGAAATGGTGTCAACGACAAAATTTATTAGTTAAATGAGAAATAACTGTAGGCTACTCTATTGGACTGCCTAATACACAGATGTAATATCGCGTTTAAATTTCGTTTATAAAGAAAACCTACCAATATTTCTGTTTACGTACATTTTCATTTTGGCCACAACAATACAGTAAAGAAGGCCGCTTTCAGATCGATGATTTCAAGAACTCTACATCTATGCAGAATTGAACATGTTAGAATAAAAGCACTATAAGCAGACAAAAATAGAGTTTTCCGCATAAAGTAATTATTTCAAATATACACACACACCCAAATATATATATATATATATATATATATATATATATATATATATATATATATATATATATATATATATATATATATATAATATATATATATATGTATGTATATTATGTATATATGCACGTATCCAAATTTATATACACATATACTAATAACGTAAAAGAAAATCATACCTTCGATTTCAGATAGTGGATAATAAATGAACGGTCGATCTTTCTATTTATAAAGGCAAGGTACATGAAACACATCAGTAACTGATGACAACCTCAGTTCCTATATTATGTCGACAAGAAACTCATTTTCCTGTACAGCGAATCTTTGTGCATGTGCGTGCTTAAGTTTTCAAATGCTTCACTTCAGTCTAGGAAAAGGAAACAAAATGCCAGAATCAATTAAGAAAGGGAAAGCTCTTGGTTCCTTAATCAAAAAAAGGAGCGCGTTTTCTTCAGTGCCTCTAAAGGCTTGTTAACGACGTTGTTTTTGTGACAGGCCAAAATTTTTCAACAAGACGGTAATTGGTAATCAAGGGCTTCTTTTGAAGCACAACAATGGGCTCGCCTTTCATACGGAAGTGGAACTGTTTTCGAAGAGAGCTTCGGAGAGACAGAGGTTACTTTTGTAGAGCAAATGATTTTATGCAAACAATGTAGGAAAAGTGGAACGTTACCTTGTGCTTGTACCAATAGCATCAGAAATGTAGGGAATATCCAAGAGGGCTGACACCTAAATTCCCTAACCTAGGATTGTTTCATGCTGTACCGGATCTGACCGAGGTACCTTCATCGTGCGTACTCTCTAGATAGTAGAAACTAGTGGTGAGAGAAGCTGGCCTTGGGCTGGATCGTGGGATATCTAAACGTGAAATTTACCACCTATGGACTAGGACTGTTACTCTTTGAAAACACATAGCTGTTATCTTTATCGTTAGTATTTAATGTGACTATGTTGGAACAAGCCAGAAAGCCATGAACGAGTTAACAGCAACTCCCACTAAGTATTAGTCAAATAAAAACGAAAGCGAAGGATACTGGAAGCCCTGATGATGTTGTTGATTAAACGAAATCTTCTTCCGGATGCAGACGGTTACAAAAGCGCTCGAAGACCACAAGAAAATAGTTGGTATAACGCAATTACGGAATTAAAAAGCATTTCAGTCTAAAGAAACCACATACTACCGACCTTGAACCTCATTGTATATTAAAATATTTGAAGTCCTTCATTTTAAGAATCATCTTTTTAAACAAATAAGTGGGAATTAGAACCTGCTATCTTTCAAACTATTTGAATGAAAACCTTTCCACCCGAGGAAAATGTCACAAAGATCCTCGCGCTGGAAGAACTGCGACCTTCCTATTCAAGGGCGAGCTCTTTCAGCACCGTTTAATCAGTGAAGCTTCGGAGATGAATGAATCACAGTCCCCAGCTACGTCAGAGCTCAACGCAAGCAAATAAACAGACTAATTAATTTACTCATTCTGCGTCAGCCTTTTGACTTCTCAAAATTCGTTTGATCGTGTGTTTACCGTCAGAAATATTTTTTCCCGTGTATCATTAATCTTCGGCAATATCCAATTAATTAATTCATTCCCCACAACTAATAGCAGGGGAAAGGATCAAACACAGTAGGGAGCATTGCCGAGTTTCTGTTCCTTCATTAATAACAGAGGTAATTTGGAAGCAAGGGATACCATGATCAATTCTCAAGAGGAATTATTCATTGCAACATAAAACTATTCGATTCCTCTTAGTGGATTTGTTCACTAGCCTCTTCTTTCAATTCATTATAATGTCAACAAGTGACTAATAACACCTTCACAAACATCTGACTTTTTCATTACATTTCAGCTTGCAACATTTCTTACAATCAAAATTAACATTTCTAATTATTCGTCACAGTGCTGCTAACGACATCTAGCACGTAACCGTAAACTGCAAGAGAAAGCTTACTGATAGAAGGTGAGTTGTACAAATATACACAGGAGTTGACAGAAGGAAACATTGATCGCCGGGTTGCAATAAGTTCGTAGCAACCGATGATTAGGAAAAAATATTTGAGTAACTTGACGAGATATACACACGTACATTTTGGAATTCCGTTTTTTTATATTAATGTCGAACTGTTTTGCATATATATATATATATATATATATATATATATATATATATATATATATATATATATATATATATATATATATAATTGTAATTGTAACAACTCCAATGGTCTCTAAACTTCTCGTGTGTGAAGAATTCGATAAGTTGAGAAGGCATTGTGGTTGTTACGATTATGTGTGTGTGTGTCGCTTAAACGGGCATTACTTTTTTATACTCACAAATATTAAGCCACAAATATCGCTTAATATCGACAGACATTGACTCTGGCCAGCCGGCTGTCAAGAGAGGTGTAGGATGATATACACTCTTCTGTACATTTACTTATCGAATTCGGGTTCTGTACTTGAAATCGATGTCAGCCCTTATATATTTATAACAGTGATAAAATCAATGCAACCTGTTTTATGTCATTTGCACTTCCTTTACTGGAATACTGTTCTCCGGTGTGGATGTCTGCTTCTGCCAGAGTATCTCTTTTAGATAGTGGTCCGTGATGGTAGGTTTCCGTTTCGTAATAGTAGCAGTTATGACTTGGACCATCGACGCATGGTCTTTTGTTTGTTACTTTTTCATAAGCTGTATTTCAACAGAGATCTTCACATTCACAACTGATCCCTGATCCCCTCTATCTGCCGAGAGCAACCAGGTTCGCTGAACAGCAGCACCAATATGCAGTAAATGTGCCTCGCTGTCGAACTTCCCAGTTCCAGCGTTCCTGTGGAATACTGTAGTCTCCCAGAGGATGTCATACAGTTGGTATTCCAGAAGTTCAAGCGAAAATGCAGTGCATTACGCTACTGCCCTGAAACTATTCTTCTTACACTTTAATATATTTTATCTATTTATTAATTTATTGTTTTCCTTGTTTAATATGTGGGATCTCTTCTCTCTGTATTTCTCTTTACTTCCTCTTACTTCTTCCTAATGAACACCATATTCTTTGGAAGCTGGAATTTCAAGTCAATGGAGCCCGTGGGCTTATTCCACAAGAACAGTTTTCATTTACTGAATAATAATAATAATAATAATAATAATAATAATAATAATAATAATAATAATAATAATAATAATAATAATAATAATACTGAAAAGAAAAATCTAAAAGGACAACTTAGGTAAAATTAGATAAAAAAAAATCTAAAATTCGATTAAAAAATCTAAAATTAGATAAAAAAAAACTAAAATGACAGATATTTAAAAGAAGGTATTTAAAAGAGGGTGAGTCAAAAGACCAAACGAAGGTATTAATGCCAAAACAAAATGGTGTTAAAGAGTAAACCCTGATGACAGAATCAAATCCGAAGAAAATACTGTGGAAAACTGCACTGGGGAAACCGGAGATGAAGAGATGGAAATGGGCAAAAATGCTAAAGTATAACAAGCGCTGCAGAAAATAAAATGCTTTAATAAAGAAAAAGTGACAGAAACAAAATTGTCCTTCTAAAGATATAAAACGCTAAAGAAAAACCCGAAAAAGACGACAACAGCGAAAAATCCTAAAGAAATAACAGCCACTTGGTAACACTGCTAGTCAAAAAAAAATATATACAGTTTTCAAGCAAAGATAAACTAGAAAGTGTAAAAGCTGAGAAAATGTTATGATGAAAGGATAAAAAGCAAAATAAAACCACTGGAGAGCGTTTAAGGCATTTTTCTTTAAAGGAAAACATCAATTCTCCCGAGTGAAAGGCGATATGCTCTTACCTGCATGTTGCTATTCAATATATTCCGTCGTAGTTAGGGAGCGACCACTGAACATTTTCCAGCAACCGCGCCGTTTGCGTCATCCCGCGCGATCATTAAAGAAACAAGAGAAACGTCAAGAGTAAAAATAAGGAAGAAAAATACCAACGGCTCTGAAGCAGAAACAAAACAAGAAAAAAAGAGTAGGACATTTGAAAACAAAAATCACACGTGAAGCGAAATCAGAAATAGATGTTTTGAGATACACTTGGAACGTATCAAAGTAAAACACGTCATAAACACGTCTGAAGCTTGTCGCACATATATCACTAACAGGTTGAAAACAAGTCAGAGTTTGTTAGAGGAAACGAACCTTTGGGAAACGCTGGGTTATCATATGCAGCACTGTTTAGGATGTACCAAGTCGTTGACTTTGTATTCAACCTACTGCTTATGTCCGTGCGGTGAGGTTCCAGCGATTGTTTACTTGTTTTACTAAAGAGTGGACGCACCTTTACAAACAGATCAGCTTCTAAGTACACATACAACAAACAATCGAACAAATCAACAAGTGTGATTACGTGAAATTCTTATGAGTCCCTTGGCGGTAGTAATACGGAAAAATACAGACGAAAAGTCATACTTAAGAGATTTGGTAAAAACAATAAAAAAATTTCATGTAATAATTAAAAAAAAATACATATGATATTCATCGAATAAATAACTTCTGTGTGCGTGTTAACATTCCAAAACAATAAATTATAATTTTACCTTTATAATAGGAATAACCTGAATTCAAAGGCCACAGCAATAAGGATCAGAAAAAGGCAATTTTTTAAAAAGAGTCCTGACCTTCTCCTTCCCCCGTCACTCCCAAAGTAAAAATTATACAAGTCTTCATTAAGGCAAAAAATTAAATGGACTTGATTCAGACAGCGAAAATTCTATTAAAGAGTGAATTTCCTACGGCAGCCTAATGAACTGGAGGAAGTACTTGCTCATACACTTAGCGAGAGAAAGTGATGGGGAGAAGCGGCTTTTGGGTAGAGCTGGTGTTTCAGTACAGCTTTTAAGAGGGATCTACGATATCAATGAATAAGAACGAGAGAGATTGGGAAGGTTTTACGAAGTACCGCAATTCATTCTAAAATGACAAATCATTGTTTTTTTCAGTGGAGCGATTTGAAGGATTGCAGTATCCCGCCTATTGACATTATAATTTATATTAGATTAATTCACAATTTATAGCCATTACAAGATGAAATTGTATTCTGTTGGCCTCCTTCGCCCCAGTTTCTTTTGATTTATTTGTTTAACCTGACTTCTGTCACAGAGAAAATGCAAGAGTAGTAAACCTCGCTTCGGTTAGTTGATGACAGATCTCCAATTTAAACAGAAAAACTGTCACGACACAAGGAGATGAAGCATTGGACAGAAACGAGCCAGTTCTCCCTGGGAGTTATACTATAACGAGGCTGCGAGTAAGAGGCAGAGTCAAGGAGTATTCTAATTTATTGATACAAAATCTCTGACAGTCATGAACTCTTGCGAGCGGAAAAGTAGAATTTGACATTAGCAGAAAACGGAGGGACGCTATATACAGTCAGATGTGTTTTCTCACACCTGTAGAGTGGTTAACAATTCTATATACAAATTAGGAAGAGGTTTCAAATACATATGGTTAGAAAGCTTGCAATGCCTTGCATATATACATTAGTAATTACAGTTCTGACAAGGACATAAAGTATCCTCTGAAAAATGCATAAAAGATCGCTTGAATCAGGAGCCCTGGATCTGTGTTTTCTGAGTGTCTCGGTGTGTCATGTAGATTTTTGTTTTGAAGCGAGGATGGCCTGCGGGTCCGGCAACAGCTCTGGACCCCACAGTACTCCCCGCCATGAAAGTAAGCCTAGGGGAGTGGGTCATAGTCAGGGATATAGGCTGGTTTTAATCAGTCAGTGGAGACCCAGGTGATTTTCCTGTCCACCGTCAGCTGATACGCTTTCTCTCTGCGTTGCAGTATGTGGTGTGGTCCAGAAAAGGCTGGAGAAAGGGGGTGCTTGTATGCATCTATTCTTATAAACACACACTTTGCTGTTTTAAGGTCTTCAGGGATGTATTTTTTCTTGCTATGTTGTTTGTTGTCTTCGCCGGCATGAAGTTTTCCAGTGCTCTACAAATGTCTGGAAGAGTCGTGGGCTGTGTTGTGTCTTGAAAAATGTCTGCCGGTATTGTCAACTCTTGGCCGCAGAGTGCTTCTGCTAGTGATGCAATGAATGCTGCATGCAGGGCTGTTCTTAATCCCAGCAAGGCCCATGGTAATTCCTTTCGCCAATTCTCGCCTTGACATCTGGTGGCGAGTGCTGATTTGAGGGAGCGGTGCAGCTGCTCCACCATGCCATTCGCTTCTGGGTTGTATGCTGTTGTGTGAATGAGTTATGTCCCGAGGCTGGCAGTTAGAGAGCTCCATAAGGTGGAGGTGAAGTTAGCTCAACTGTCGCTTATGCACTGCGGTACTCCGTGCCTGCTGACCCAGTCTATTAGTGCTTTCGCACAACTCTCTGCTGTCTGCTGCCTTACTGGTATTGCTGCTGGCCATCTGTTGTTCCTGTCGATGATTGTGAAGAGATACCTGTAACCCTCGGAGGGGGGCAGGGGTCCCATGATGTCGACATGAATGTGGGCCAGTCGTCGCTGTGTTGTCTGGAATTCTCCTATCCCCATCTGTGTGTGCCTCATTATTTTTTATGTTTGGCATGGGAGGCATTCTCTTGCCCACTTTTTGGTATCCGCTTTCATTATCCACCAGATGTGCTGCTCCGACAAGGTTCAAGAGGTGGGTCTGCCTGACGGGTGGGACAGGTTTTGTACAAGGTTGAAGGCTTTCTTTCTAAACCCTAATGGTAGGTATGGGCAATGGTGTACGGTACTCATCTCACAGGCGATGGTCGTCTCTCTATTGTATGTGGACAAGTTGCTGCACATAAGGGCAGGATTCACCCACCAAAGTCACTGTAGGTCCACGTCATCCTTCTAAGCTGATGCTATTTCAGGATATGATATCCCGATCTGGACGGTGTTGATGGAGTTTCAGGACAGGGCATCTGCCATGCTGTTGGAAGAGCCTGTTAAGCAGCTGATGGTGCATGAATGTTCTGCTATCGACGATAGGTGATGTTGTTGTCTTCCTGATCACCCATCTCTGCTTTTGGTGAAGGCCATGTACCAATGGTTGGTGGTCAGTCTGCATCACGAATTGTCGTCCTTCTAGCATGTGTACAAAGTGGGAGATGGCTCTGTGGACTGCCAGTAACTCGGTTGAACATGGAGTACTTTTGTTCTGTTGTCAATAACTTCTTGCTGAAGAATGCCAACAGGCGACGACCATCGACTACCTTCTTCTAGTAACACGCCCATCGCTGTGCTACTTGCGTCCATCATTAGGGTGAGGAACCTATGGGGTGAAGGAAAGATTTGTGTGGCAGCAGAGCTGATTGCTTTTTTAGCTAGTGTGAAGGCTTTATCTTGTTTTTCATACCAATATAGTTTTTTAGGTTTTCCTTTTAAACACTCATATATTAGCACCATTATTTCAGCAAGGTTAGGTATGAAAAGGTGGTAATAGTTAATCATTCTCGTGAATTCTGGGACTGCCCCTATTGTTGTTCGTTTTGGGAAGTCGGTGGTTGCTTGGACCTTCATCAGGAGGGGCCTGGTCGGGGCTTATTTGGTGGCCTAGGAATTCCACTTCTGGTTTTGCCCATTTGCATTTGTCTTTTCGGACTACAAGTCAGTTTCCTTTAAGCATTTGCAGGAACCGCCTGACGTCTCTCATGTTGTCTGATGTTGGGGCTGAATATCAATATATAGTAGACGTAGACGACAAAGACGGGTAGGTTGCCCTGGATTTCGTCCATCAGACGTTGGAAAGTCGCAACTGTAGTTGAAGGTGTATGTGCTAAAGGGGATGATAATGGCCATTTTTTCTGTCCTCCTTTGAGACCGGGACTTGGAAGTATCCATTCAACAGGTAAACCGGGACTTGGAAGTATCCATTCAACAGGTCAATCTTCGTAAATATTTTATCGCCCTCCAGCTAGTTGATTATATTGGCCATGTTCGGCAGTGGGAACCTGTCAGGTACTGTCTTGATGTTGAGTCTCTGGTAGTCAACACAGGATCACCGTGTGCCATCAGGTTTTGGTGCCATGTGTACGGGAGATGAAATAGCAGAGAGAGAGAGAGAGAGAGAGAGAGAGAGAGAGAGAGAGAGAGAGAGAGAGAGAGATGGGTAGGAAGGAATTATCACCAGTAG
>JANJGK010000048.1:13182755-13192755 GCA_039081455.1 Macrobrachium rosenbergii
TCCTAGGATTTATTTTACTGTGTGGTTTTGGAAAGTTATTTTGGCAACACCTTCTCTAACACTATTTACCACGCTCGTGTCCTCCCTTGCAATCCTCTTAAAAGTCTTAACAAATTTTGGCAACACCTTCTCTAACACTATTTCCCACTGCTCATGTCCTCCCTTGCAATCCTCTTAAAGGTCTTAACAAATTGGTGTTAACAGCACTTGTGTTAAACTGCTCATAAGTATCACTCCCAGTTTGCATTATGTTTTATCTTGAATGACTCCTTCTCTCGCCCTTCAGCGCTCTAAGTAGACTTAACCCATCGCTGTAACAACCCGAAGTGATTGTGCATCTCCTATATTGCAGAATAGGTGCATGTATTGCTGTCTCTCTCTACTGTCTCAAGGTGCCTCCCCTTTCATCAGGTGAAGGCAAATGGAGAAAAAAATCCTGCTTCATGGACGCACCAGCTTTGGGATGAAGCCCAGGAGAAAAGTTGAGTCCCCATCTGGACTGGAAGGCCTGCACGAGGCCTTGACATAGAAAACAGAAGGTCGTGACCCATGTTATTTGGCTGCCATCTTGACCCCTGAGGGCAGACACCAGCGCTCCAAGCGCCATCTGAGAAGAAAGGAAAAATAACCCACCGCGGTTATAAAAAGCGGGTGCCAGCAGCCTCACTCTCAGAAACCCTCTTCGTAGCAGACCCTACACACTTGCCCCCTTGCTTGCTCTTTCTCTAGCTTATCACTCATGGCCACCTTCGGGCCCCCCAGTCACTTGCTAGTGCAGTCCCTGTAAAATCATCCCTCTATTCTTAGCGAAGTCCGGCGAGGCCCTCCATCGCTCCGTCTAAGGTAAAGTCGTGATTCGAAGTTCTTTCAACAGTCACGTATCTTTTGATCTTTTACTGAATTCCATTTTCTTTTCTCAAGTGCAATTTCTCACAGAGACCTGACTTAGTTTGTACAGTGTGTAACTTCAATGTAAGCATCTCGCACTAAACTGAATTAGCCTATCTTGGCACCATATGTGCAACACTCGATTCGCCCGAAATCGCTATTTTTCCCTACATAACCGCTTGCGTTCTCAAGCGCAGATGGTGTTGCTAGCTGTGGAAACAACTGCTTGTCTTGTCCTCCCTGACATGGCATAGCCACTGCAAACTACTCTAAAGTGTTCCTTTCAAGAGGATTAAACCCCTAGATCTTCAATATTTTAAAATTGCTGTTATATTTGATCACGCGGCAGAACTTTGTTTTATCTGCCTATCATTTCCACAGTCTTCTGATTTAAGTGTTTAATGTAAATACATTCCCGTTAAAGTAAACTCAAGTGACTGACTGACCACTTCACTCATCCTAGCCACCATATATCACAGTTACTCCCAAATACCTATACGAATCAACATGTTCCTTTATTTCACCATCCACATGAAATCATTGCTTCATTTTCATGGTTTCCATTTACTACTTTAAGCTTACTCTTCTTTATATATATATATATATATATATATATATATATATATATATATATATATATATATATATATATATATATATATATATATATATATATATATATATACGAGGGTAAGTCAAAAAGTTCCAGGAAAAATTGTTGAATGATGTATTTACACAGGAATGAAACAACCCAAATACTTGGTAAACAATTATCTGTGATTTAGTGATCCATATAGACTTGTTACCTCAGTCATCCTCTTGCTACCGTGGTGTTAACATCTGCTTCAGAAAAGTAACTTCTTGAACCCATGGAAAATAAAAATTTTGAGATGAGAGCTAACATCAAGTTCCTGACCAAGCTTGATTGGAAACCAGGAAAAATTATTGAAGCTTTGCAACAAGTTTATGGAGATTCTTCTCCATCTAAATCAGTTGTTTATGACTGGATAAAGCGATTTAAGGATGGTCGGGAGGACCTCAAAGACAACCCAAGAGAGGGAAGACCATCGACTGCAAAAAATGAAAGAATTGTGGCTTTGGTGCAGAATCTAGTGGATGGAGATCGTCGGATTACTATCGATATGATAGCTAATGAAACTGGGATCTCCCATGGTTCCGCATTTTCAATTTTAAATGAAAATCTTGGTTTGAGTAAACTTTCAGCACGTTGGGTCCCAAAAGCGTTGCGCGAAGACCAACTGCATCAAAGAGCTGAACTTTCTCTTGCAGTTTTAACGAAGATTGAATCAAATGAATCAGAGTTTTTTGACCGGATTGTTACTGGAGATGAAACTTGGATCCATCAATATGACCCAGAAAGTAAAATTCAATCAAAGCAATGGTTACCAAGAGGTTCAGCTGCACCAGTGAAGTTCAAAGTGGCGAGATCTGCCCAGAAGGTTATGGCAACAGTGTTTTGGGACTCCAAAGGAGTGATTTTGATTGATTTCCTTGAAGGACAAAAAACAATCACCGGGAACTACTACAAAGGTGTTTTGCAAAAACTGAAGACTGCATTGGCTAAAAAACGCCGAGGAAAGTTGCACCGCAGAATTTTGTTCCATCATGATAACGCTCCAGCACATTCATCAAGGGTTGCAAGAGAAGTCCTACGGAAATTTAGGTGGGAAACTCTTCCACATCCTCCCTATAGTCCTGATCTTGCTCCTTCAGATTTTTTCCTGTTCCCAAAACTCAAGGAACACTTAAGAGGAGTCCGGTTTGAATCTTTGGATGCTGCTAAACATGCAGTTTCAACATGGTTTAATAGAAAGGCCCCAAATTTATACAAAGAAGGGTTGCAGAGTGGAAACAGCGCCTTGAAAAGTGTATAGAGTTAGATGGTAGATATGTAGAAAAATGATGTTTGAATTTCCTTAAATAAAGAGTATATTGAATTTTTCCTGGAACTTTTTGACTTACCCTCGTATATATATATATATATATATATATATATATATATATATATATATATATATATATATATATATATATATATATATATATATATATATATATACACATATACACACACACCATAATCTCGTTACATTTTTAAAAAATATCAGGAAAATTCATGAATTATATGTTTTGTCTCTTTTGAAATCCCATTATTTTGCAGAACTAACAGTTCTCTTTAAAATCCAACTTTAAATCAGTCAGGCTGTTACATACAGCAGTATCACCTGTAATGTCATAAAAGATTATGTCGCATGAATGTTTTTTCGTTTGCTATTGCAATTTAGTAAAGTGGTAAATTCATGAAAAGTGAATGCAGATTATTCCATTGTTGGGATGCAGTATTGAAAAATTATGCTTTGGCGTTATTGCACTCCATTAGGGATACTGACCTATTTTTCGTCGATTTTACGTTATAATGGCGCTGTAAAGCCGTAATCATTATGCTTAACGAGAAACTGGATTCAGTTGACTTTCAATGTACTTCTATGCTTTCATGGACTGGATTTTAATATTCTATGCGTAAACAAAGCAATCATTTATCAGCATATGCATTTTAAAAACATAATTCGTTACTCTGTTTTTAGTCATGGCCTACCAATTATTATTAAAACCTTTTTTTATTACATTTCAAATATTCCTGATAACGAGCCAACCGACTCATATATCTAATGAAAAACATAAGACTCCTTTTCGAAGGTATTAATTAAACTATTCGACATTGTTCTTTTTTCTTGTGAGACGGCCTGAACGCAATTTCTCTTCATCTCTTCATTTATGTTAGTCTTTCCTGCGAAGTGCACTAATATAGATTCACCGTCCATGATACTAATGCGTTCCCAGTTTCCAGGCTCAAAGGAATTATTGGGGTACTTCCTTCGTAACCTCAGTGAAAATAACAAGAGGAATAACAAAATGAAAAAGAGCAACAATAAAGGACACCCAGATATTGAAAACTTCATCTAGTGTGGGCCTGGCATTTTCTTTACCTTAGAAAAAATGTTCATTCCAGAATTTTTTTTTTAAACTATACTGCAGACGTAATCCAAACAATGATAAATATAATGCCTCGTGTGGGAGTTATTGAGTATTACAATCAAACCATTTTTATACGGATAACAACCCAGGAGCCCCATTTTCGATTTAACAAGTAGATTCTTTCGCCCCTATTGCCGTCAGAGGAGAAGTTAAATTAGTGAATGTTTCCATCAACATGTATGTTCGCTAGCTAATGTTAGCTACCGTCAGAGGAGAAGTTAAATTAGTGAATGTTTCCATCAACACGTATGTTCGCCAGCTAATGTTAGTTCACAGCTTTCTTCACAATGGCAAATTTCTTTAATGAAGATATAATAGCAGGACAGCTGTGAAGCTGGAATCAAAGTTGTCAACTGAAAGCTGATAAACAGCAAAATAGAAAAAGGCTTCAGATGATGTCGAATACCCGCCAATAAAGTGAGCAGTGAGTAAGTATTTCACTGTAGCGTTTTGTTTCACACTTACTTTGAACAAAAAAATTAATAACTGAGCAATAGTTTAAATTTATTTCAGAGCCTGATCACAGAGCGCATATCTTTAGGGCTACAATACGAGTATACCTGCAAAGAAATATAGATACAAAATCTCTAATTAACACTGAAACAAAACATTAATAATTATAAGTGAAAATTCAATAGGGATGGTTGCGCATCTCAAAAGAATTAGTATAGGCATTAACGTAATTATCAGAATTTTGTGCATCGACATTTCGCCATAAAATGTCAGTGGAATCATTCGTCATAAGTGCCTAAATAAGTTCATGAAAACTAATTCAACTTATCGTACTCAGAGAAATGAAAACTTGGATCGTATCTTCAAGCCTGCCTCGATATGAGACCAAATGAGAGGCAGGGAAGTCGCAACGTAATGATTCCAGGAAAATAACGGCAACCAATGCATCCCAATTATTCGGATCGATGAGATCTATGAATCTAAACACAGAAATCAAGGCAACGTATGAAAAATGAAGATTATGTTGGTTTTAACAAACGCCGTCAAACTCTAAAGTTTTTACTAGCAAAATCTTTGGTGTTCCTGTATTTTTGCCAATGAGAGGGAGATAGTGAAGGCAATGGTTGAAATTTTTTGTTGGTGAGGATATCTCTGATATAATTTAATTTATCTGCATCTCCCGCAAGTACAAACTGAAAGAACGACACTAACAAGAAAATACACGATCACTGAGAAAATCGGGAGGAAGTAGAAAGTGGGATGTAACTTTCTCAGGAACTTTGGTAAAGACATATTTTATTTCCCGGGTCGGCAACAAGTGACAAAAACATGTTTTTCACAATATGATGTTTTTGACCATTTTTATATAAAACTGGGTTTGAGACAATGGTATTATATCTATGGCTGTTTATTATTTTCATGAATGGGGCATTAAGACATGGACAGGGCTAATTGGTGATCATGAAGAATAACTGTAGATTCTCGTGTTAGCGTTGGAAAGGTTTTGTAAGAGGAGTAAGCTTAAAGTAGCAAATGGTAACCATGAAAATAAAGCAATGATTTAATGTGGATGGTGAAATACAAGAACACGTTGATTCGTACAGGTATTTGGGAGCAACTGTGATATATGGTGGCTATGATGAATGAAGTGGTCAGTCACAGAACAGATAAAGTAAGAAATGTAGCAGAACCTGCGCCAATGATTTGAAAGAGGATTGGAGTTTCTATGGAAGCCAAGGTTGCCATGCATAAAGGGATTGGGATCTTTCCTGGATATGACCCCCAAGGGTTTTAACCTGGTATGTATCCACCTTTGCGACGTGTTCAGTACAAACCCGTTGGGGATGACCGTAAAAACATTAACAAAAGACTGTAAATATAAAGATAATGACCCAGAGGAAATACTAGTCCTAGATAACGACCCCCGAACTTCGCTTGGGGGGGGGGGGGCACTATCCAGGAAAGATCCTGGAACTGATGACCCAACTTATTTTTATAGGAAAAAATTGTTCATGTTAGAACAAATGAAACAAAAAATATAGATGCTCTTGAGATGACTGGTTTACGTCGTATATGTAATCCATTCTTTCACCCATGCAAACTTTTTTACCACTTATTCTATGTAGCTCGAAATTTTTTTACTCTCTCGGTAATTATTAGGCTGTAGCCTAATAATTACTGAAACAGTGAAAAAATTTCAAGCTACATAAAATAAGTAGTAAAAAAGTTTGCATGGGTGAAAGAATGGATTACAGTGTCTTGACATTATTTCACCCATGTGAAAAAAATGGACGATGATAAGGTGGCAAAAAGAGTGTATCATTCTAAGTTATCAGGACAGAGTAGGAGAAGACGGGAAAAAAGCGAGATGAATATGTTTAGTAAAAAGTGTTATTGGAAAGGAAGGGTGTCAATATCCACGAGACACAGGAGTGTTCGTAAGACAGAATCGAATGGTTCAGTGTATGTAGGGTGTATAATGCGGTGCTGATGAGCTTTTGTGATTCAGTAAGAAGCATCGGTTGAAAGGTTTCGGCGTAGGGGTTCATCCGACTCGCTAGTTAAATTATTTATGTGACAGTGACCATTACTTGATTTTCCCTGGAGCCAACGGCTGTGAAGGCAAAAGGGATATATACGAGTATATATGTATATATATATATATATATATATATATATATATATATATATATATATATATATACATATATATATACATATATATATACATATATATATACATATATATATATATATACATATATATATATATATATACATATATATATATATACATATATATATATATATACATATATATATATACATATATATATATATATATATATATATATATATATATATATATATATATATATATATACATATATATATATACATATATATATACATATATATATATATATATATATATATATATATATATATATATATATACATATGTACATATACATATATATATATATATATATATATATATATATATATATATATATATATATATATATATATATATATACATATATATATATATATATATATATATATATATATATATATATATATATATATATCTGTGTGTGTGTTTGTATACATGCATGCTAACATACATACATACATACATACACGCACACATGCAAACATATACAATATTATATGAATAATGAGCTTCCTAGAGAAGTAAGATGTCAAAATGATTGGCATCTGAATACTATTTAATCCACTAACATAACTCCAATATCGTTTCTTGAAACGACTTCATTAAACTTTTAGCATTTCAATCACTTTGAAAAAAATCATGAGGGGAAACATGGTAAAAACTATACGGTTTCATTATTAACGTTTTATTAAAATACGGCCTAGCGTGGTTAAATCTTTCTTTACCTAAAATATTATTATTATTATTATTATTATTATTATTATTATTATTATTATTATTATTATTATTATTTGAAAGGAGCAGACCTTCTTTGAAGCAAGTCTTGTTAAGGAGAATGGCAGCATCAGTGGAATTGATTTTATATATGGTCTTTTCAATTCTTCTTACTATTTTAATCACATCAGGTTTGATGTTTGCTAATAACTGGCAGACGTTCATAGTCTGGGTAAGGAAGTGGTTTTTTGTAGATTAATTTTATTATTATCACATCATATTTATGAAGTTCGTGGTCGCTGTAGAGTTTTTGGGATTCGCAAAGTAAATCTGGTAATCATCTCCTTCGTGTTTCTAAGGGCGTAGTGGAATTCCAAGTTTCCAACCATATCATCGGTTCATTCTCAAGGAAGGGTGGGCTTGTTCTGGTTGGAATGGGGTCGTTACATGGTACTTATAGTGTCCCGGGTGTCCCGTGTTGTGAGGGCTGAATTTTCACTGGCAGGTTCAAGGGATTAGTTCCTGGTGTGGACGTTGGTGACTGATAGGGTAGTATTGGGAAGATCACTGTCGGTAGATGGGGGCACCACCTGATTAGTTCGTTTGTTCGGCTCTGGGGTGCTGGCGGGCGGCGCCCTATGCGCCACTGTCGGGAGGAGGAAAGTCTCCAGCGTGGTGTTGAGGCTAGGTCTCTCCTTTCCTATGTGTAGGGACTCCAGGAAGTGGAGGTGGTGGTGGTCTGGCGCCTTATCAATAATTCTGATATTAGGAATTATGTCCTTTCGGGTTATTCTGGTATTGTGAATATCCTTAGCATGATTACGGATGGCACCTTCCTGGGCATGGCAGGAGATCCTCTTGGAAAATTTCATCGTGGTCATCCCAGTGTACGTGGCGGGGCATTCCCAGACAGGGCAGTTATAGTGATAGACCACGTTGGTTTTCTTCAGAGGGTTCTGCACTGCGGGGGATGGATTGTTTTTCATGATCAGGCCGCTGGTCTTCTTGCTTTTGTAATAAATTACTAATTTAACCTTTTTTGCAGGGTCCGTAGGGGAGACGTTTCCTTCCATGATATTGCAAGGGAATCACTCGTCCCCTTTGTACTTCCTGTGAAATGATCCCTTGTAAAAGAGAGTGACGTCTTCAAGGGAGGAGGGGCGAGGCTCCTGCTGATACCATTTATCGACGCTTCTTCGTATGCATTTTGTAATGTCCCAGTTGGAATACCCTTTGTTAATCAAAACCTCGGCAACACACTCTAATTCGGTGTGTGTGTCCTTCCAAGAGGAGCAATGTGAGGGAGCTCTCCTGATGAAGGTACTAATCACAGTGCACTTATGTCTTTCTGGACACACACACCCACCATTCAGGCACATGCCCATGTTCGTCGGTTTTGCATAAAATTGCGCTACGAAGCGCTCCTCTTGTTGCCCAATGAGGACAACAAGGAAGAGAGGTTGATGATCACTGCAATGTTCGATGGTAAAGTTGGGGCTACCATGGTCGTGGAAGGCTTGTCATAGGTGTTCTTTTTCTTTCACCATGCTGGCACTTGTGAAGGTGTCATCAATATACTGGACATAATATATCGACGTTCCACAGCACAATGTAGAAGTATGCGAAAAATACTCCAAGGGGAGAACCCATCGCCACACCATCTTTTTGTATGTACATATGGCCTCTGTGGGTAGAGAAAGGAGCCTTTTTGTACAAATCTCGGGGAGTGTTCGGAGGACATGCTCGGGGATGTTTAATGGGAGCATGGAGTCGTCTCTATATACATGATCCAGAATTATCTGGATTGTTTCATCCACGGGGATGTTCGTGAAGAAGAACTCCATGTCCATCGATGCAGTAACTCCTCCTGGGGGTGTCGCTTTCAGGGCTTCTTCGCGAGCTGGTATGTAGGGGCAGGAATCTGGCTAATAATGGGGCGTAACGGGTTCCCTAGTTTGTGGGTTTTACCGTTCCCGTATATGTGGCCCGGGTCAATTGGCAGCCATTCTCTTTAACAAGACTTGCTTGAAAGGAGGTCTGCTCCCTTCATATGCTACTCTCCAGCTACATGACCCATCTGCACAGGAAGATCTGGGCACAAGGAGCTTCAGGAGGACACTGCTTCAACATCAGCTTTTGGTGAAGGAACGAGACAGAGTTGCACTCAATGACGAGCTGAAGAACTTGCTCACTGAGCGGGACAACCTCCACCGTAGTAGCAGCAGTAACCCTGTAGCAGCCCATCCGAGTACCCGGGAGGGTGATGCTAATAACGGAACGGCCAACAGAGATGATGCTTCCCCCCAGGAGCGGGCACACCCCAGCGCCATCGTGGAATGCCTGCAATGCTGGGAAAAGAAGGATGCTGAAAAAAGAATGAGGACGATAACGAAAAAACTGGTCGCCCTCAATGGAGGAAAGCTACGGCTCCCGCAGAAGAGAGAATACATTAATCTGACCGAATATGTACCTACTGCCAAACAAGATAGAATTCTACATATGGGACTTAATTGTCATTTTTCTACCCAAACACCTTGAAATCGAGTATCGGCTGGACACCATACATAAGCATGAAGATCAAGGCACCATACGTACTACAGACACCCTCCAGCCCCTCCTCTTGGCCGAGGCCCTCACAGAATGTGGCAATTACAAGAGTGATGTGATCGACAGGTGCCTAAGGGAAGCGGCCAAAGAACTCTGAGCCGA
>JANJGK010000048.1:13209754-13239804 GCA_039081455.1 Macrobrachium rosenbergii
CCAGACATCGTTCGTGCCTCGTGTCGGGCGAAGAGTCAGGGACATGCGAGGTGTTACTTGTGCTTCCCTGGGTGCTCTTGCATTTCTTGACGGGCGCCGTGTGTCTAACATTCGGAGGCGCGCTGTTTGGTCTGGGTTCAATGGCGTATTCCTCTTTCTGCTGGAAAGGAGTACGTGATCCGACACTTGCTGGATATTAACAGTCGGTTTTTGAATGGCGGTGCCTACCGCTTCCGCTTTCTCTGCGGATGACCTGGGCGCCTTCGATCAATTCTTGTAGGAATGGCTTCATATCATGTGTATTAATAAAATGCTGGTTAAGTATATCTTAGTTTAACCAGACCACTGAGCTGATTAACATCTCTCCTAGAGAGGGCTGGCCCGAAGGATTAGATTTATTTTACGTGGCTAAGAACCAACGGGTTACCTAGCAACAGGACCTACAGCTAATTGTGGAATCCGAACCACATTATAACGAGAAATGAATATCTATCACAGAAATAAATTTCTCTAATTCTTCATTGGCCGGTCGGAGAATCGAACGAGGGACCAGCAGAGTGATAGTCGAGAACGATACCAACCCGTACAATGAGGAACTTTAAAATGCTGGTGTATGACCCCTTGGTTTCTGTAGGCCAGCATTCGCCTTCGAAGGGTCCTAGTAGTGTCGATGTAGGTTTTGCTGTGAGATTTACACATCTCTGGGCACATGAATTTATTTATACACCACATTCGTACACAACTCCTTCGGTCCCACGGGAGCGGTGCTGTTTTTCATTATTAGGGCTGCTTCTAAGTCAGGGTTACTGTATAGCCTGAGGTTAATTTTCTCGTAAGGGGCCTTAGGTGTTGTGCCTTTATTGATGATTCCTCGTAGGGTGCGGCACTCCTTATGCGCAGACGCATAAAGCAGGCGATGATAAATGATCAGGTGCTCTGCCGTTGTCGCGATCGGTTGGTAGAATTCGTCAATTTTCTTTTTAATCGCAGTTTCGATGATGCGATCTGTGAACCCGCTGTTTGTTAATAATTGGCGAAATCTGTATATTTCGTTATTTATATCTCTCCAAGAAGTGCAGTGACATAAGCACTCACTACTGACATTTTGTAGGCGTCTGGGCATTCTCCCCATATATATATATATATATATATATATATATATATATATATATATATATATATATATATATATATATATATATATATGTAATGTATGTATATAGTGTATGTGTGTGTGTTCGTGTGCCTAATGATTTCCGGGTTCTTCAGATTTATTCATATGAAATATAACTTAAAAGTATCGTAAATTAATGACGTCACTAACCATACCCGTCCTAAATTCCACGACATATTCGATAAAGTATGGAGTCGGAAAAATAACGAGGAAAGCTGTCCGCTGTATCTTTACTGGAGTATTTATTGTTTTCACGTTTAATGTTTCCCGATAACAGACTAATGGCCAATTAGTAACTTTATTAAGGCCATAACAGTCAAGGTCCCTGAAGATCACTGGAAGTTATTAATTAAAAAGCAATAACAAGCTTCCGGTAAATACAAAAAAGTTTGTTAATGCCGCTTCCAAACAATGGATAAACCGCGGGTGGAGGAACTTATTATACAGCAATAACCATTGTGTGCACCTATACTAAACGATAGAAACTTACCCATAGCCATACTACAAGTGTAAAAGGCAATTTAACTTTCAAAATTTTGGTAATGGTATGGGTAAGCCTTTATCTCTAGTTTGAAATGATTTTGTTTAATATTTTGCCTTCGAAAAATCACAAATACAAATTTGGGATTTTTCGAAAGCAAAATATTAAAGAAAATCATTTCACGCAATGTAATACGGATCAGGTTTGCTCACGAGATGATTGTATCTGGCCAGGAAACGAAAATATAAGTGTTATCTTCGGTAAATTAGCTGAACTACTCCCATTACTAAAATTCACCATGAAAATGGAAAATGACGGTAGTCTACCTTTTGGAGTGCTAATACATACAAGTAGTAATGAGTTTAAATACAGTCTGTATAGAAAACCTATCAATATCTTTGCTTATATACACTTTTACGCTGGTCAAAATTAAAGAAATCAGTTTTCACATCTATGCTTTAAGAAAATTACATATATGTAGCCCCAAATACACGAATTAGATATTATCAAGAATACAGGCAATAAATTCAAAATGCTGATCCATTAAGAGCACTAAAAAAACACTTTTTATGATAACAACATATGTATGTGTATATATTCTTATATATACAGCATAGCTCTCCAATATACTGCATGGCCAATGTTATCCTCTATGCAACTGCTACACCAACTGAGAATAAAGTGTCTTAGAACTCTGGTGCTGTTAAGCCACAGTTCTGAATTTACAAGTCTAAACGAAAAAAACATTCAATTGTATCATATTTAATAAAAAAAAAAAAAAAAGTTTGACAAATTTCTACGCTGTTTGGCATCTTTTGATAATGACCTTCGACACTTTCTCCCCCCTTCCATTCTTGAGCATATGGTTCTACTCTCCCATTCTTTTTCTCCCTAGTCTTCCGTGAGGTCGTTATCTTATTCAGTCTGCGTAAACCGCTCAAGCGAAACCTAATTCAGATTAATATTACACGTGCAAGATAAATTTCCATCGTAAATTTACCCTTAGAACTTTTGGGTGGTTCCTTGTAATCAATCCTTCTTCCCGTCCACCTCTTATCTACTTAAGTATTGTCTCGGCTCTCTCTTACGCGAGTAATAGAGTTGTTGCTCATTTTCTGTAAAATACTGTTCATTATCTAAGCGTGGAAATCTGTTAAAGGTTTTCAATCAAAGGATAAAACACCTCTCTCTCTCTCTCTCTCTCTCTCTCTCTCTCTCTCTCTCTCTCTCTCTCTCTCTATAGGTGCCTAGTTCTTAGTCGACTGCTGCGGGTAGCAACTAGGGTGCAGGGAGAGAGAGAGAGAGAGAGAGAGAGAGAGAGAGAGAGAGAGAGAGAGAGAGAGAGAGAGAGAGAGAGAAAGTTGAGATAATACCTTTAAGCGGGTGTCCATTAGGGTGAGCTATGTTAAGTTGGGTTTAGTTAGGCTGGGTTATCGTAGATTAGGGTGAATGAGGTTAGGTTGGTTAGTACGTCACATATTTCCGAAGCTCACCAATGAAGAGGTGGTGAAAAAATTAAGACAGGTTCGTGGGGTCATATCACCACTTCTAAAAATAAATGAATAAAAAATAGTTATATTTCACCTAAATTACAACAAATGATAAAATAGAATAAATACACAAATCAAGTTAATAAATCACTCTTTGTTAGGTAAGTGAGGTTAGTGGAGGGGTGGCTGGAGGTTAGATCCGAGAAAACCATGAGATGGAAATGTGCTGAATCATCTGGCGTGGCTTCCTGTCATATTTCATACTCGTAAGGTGCCTTATTGAAAGACATGGAAAGGTGCTGTAATGAAAGTGAATATTGTTGGAATATGTAGCCATAAAAGTGACTGGTTTGATGTATAAGTACCTCTGAGAAGTGTTGTCTCTTTATGGATGAAGTGATGCAAGAAGTCAGAGGAAATACAGTAGCTGTAGGCACATAGTTGTGGACTGAGAAAATGGCGGGTAGAATAATTAGTGTTTGTATACAGTGCTGAATGACACTTAAGAAAAGATGCAAAACCACGTGAACAATTCTTTAAAAAGTTTGTAAGAGGACTAAGATGAGAATAAGTGAGTGAGATTTAGTTTATGAAGGTAAACTGGAACCAATAATATGAAACAATGAATTTTCATAAGGATGTTGTAAAGATGGAAACGGTTGGGATAAACGTTTAATATGATGGAAGAATGCGAACAGAGAAGTTAGAGATTGGGTAAAGTTATGTGGAGAAAACTGTGAAGCGATTTGAATTGCCTATGAAAGACAAAGTGAGGATGTATAGAAGGATTGTTACACCAGCTCTGCTTGACAAAGTGAGGATATATAAAAGGATTGTTACACCAGCTCTGCTTGACAAAGTGAGGATGCATAAAAGTATTGTTACACCAGCTCTGCTTTATAAAAGTGCAGTGGAGATGCTGAATGGAAGTGAAACACTGAACCTCTTGAAATGAATTGTTTGCATTACACATGCGGATTAGGAAGAATTCATAAGGTACTAAGGGTGGAGACAAATAGAAAAGTCAAATGGGTTAGCATTGTTGAAAGCGTGCATCAGACTACTTTGAAATGGTTCGAATGTGAAAAGAACAAGCGGCAGCAGTAGTTGGTGAAAAAGAGTGCAAAATACAGAAGTGTTGAAGCGAAGGAGAGAAAGACCTAAAAAGGTTGGGCAAAGAGCATGAATGAATTATTGGTAAGGAAGGACCTTGATATCCAAGAAGCAAGAGAATGCAGACAAGAAAGGGGTGACATTTTTTGTGTAGAATGATTTGTTGCACTGCCGATAAGCCTCAAGTGTAGGTGTATTTAGTGAGGAAGTTTCACAGCACAGGAGGTTCATAAACAGTTCACCAGATAAGCCTGGATTGCTCAGTATGCTATGGAAAGTGTAAAGAAGGATTTTCACTGGAAAATGTAAGACATGCCAGAGAGACTGAATGGGAAAGAGCATCGGCGGTTTATACAAGGAAGAGGGTGTGTAGATCAAGGATTTGTTATGAAACAGCAGTGTGAAAGTAGAGGGAAAAACCTGTATTTGAAATACATGTCGACAGTAAAACCATATGGTAGAATGTACGGGTATGTAATGTAGAGGGCGTTAAGGATATATAATATAGAAGATGATTGTTGAAAACAATTACAGGCGTTTGAGATATAAGCAAACCAGGCTAGAGTGAGTCGATTGGATTTTGATTGGTTTCATGTAAAAGTGGATCCAAGACAAGGGTATGTTAAGTACCTACGGTCATTTATTATCTATAGGGATGATATGAGACGAGAAGTCAGAAAAAAGACATCAGATGTAGGTGTAATTTCGAGGGATAAAAACTGAGACGTGCATGAAGTGTGAAATGGCTGATGTTTGCAGATGATACAGTACTTATTAGTTAAAAGGAATATATAGTGGAAAACTAGTGGCAGGGTTTGAAAGTGTTTGTAATAGTAGAAACTTAAGAGGAAACATTACCATTAGTAATGTTATGAGGGTAAATGGGCACCAGGAAGATGCATAAATTAATTTTAGTATAAAAGGTGGGAGAATGGAAATATTCGATTTGTATACTAGCAGGAGTAAATATAACAGGTGGTAGTATGATGAGAAAATAGGATAGATAACGCATAGAAGGAAGTAGGGTAAGTGCAATAGATTGGGACGAGACTTGGAACGTTTAAGGAAGCCAAGGTTAAAAGTACGAAAGTAAAGTTAAACCAATTCTCCTTGTCGGAAATGAAGTGTGGAGGCTGGGTTAAACAAAAACAAAAATCACTGAAATTGTTTGGATGCTCTGTTTGCACAGTACATGCATAGTACATCTGACACAAGAAAATCTGAGAGTCAGAAGCTTAGATTACTATAGTTGAATGGATGGATCCTTTTGAGATGGTTCGGTTATGTAGAACGAACAGAGAACAAATAAGTTGGCGCCAAGAATGTATCTGAATGCACGAGAACGACGAAATACAAGACGCCCTGGAAGTTCTAGATATATAATGTCCAGTGAGCAAGATAGAGTTGAATGGCACAGTGTGTGCAAGGATTTGATACATTATGTAGGTGTATGAAGTTATCTGAATCCGTGATTTATCTTTGTAGTTACAAGTATTTAAATAATGATCATATTAACAAATCTTAATTTTTTGTCAAAATTAGGAGCAATTACATCCATGAGTACCAAAAGGTTATGAGTATAAACACAAATGACAATATCTGAAACCTGTGTGATTTCAAGGTAACGCAAATAAAAATTGAAAGTCTCCTTCAAAGAAAATAACGTGCGGTTTAACCTGCTGTACACCAAAGTCTTAGGGAAACTTTATCCTTATTGCTCATCATCAAACTTTCCCTGAACGGTAACAGGCTCTCGTTTCTCCGGATTGTTACAGAACTCACGCAGAGACGGAATAAAGTTTTAACTACCAGTTCTTAGAAAAATGGCACCTCCGCTCCCTACGACCGGTAACTTGCACAATATCCTTTTTGCTGAGTCCTACAGATTTCGAGGGCTCTTTCAACCTAAAAACACAGATCTGTCAAATCTTGCATCTTGTCTTCACGCTTACTTACTTTGAACATTGGTAGAAATAAGTCAAATATTATCAGTGGACAGTCAATCATATGTTGATCATACGTATTCTCCAGATCATTAAACTCTCGTGCACATACAGGCTTATATAACATTTACAGGAAAAATTCGTCCAATGCAGAATACACCCTCGTTCAATCTCGTGAAAAGTAATTTTCATAAACTGATATTCTGCAAATATGCTGTGTAATTACCTTAGCAATTAGCTAATAAAAATGTACTCGCGGCAAACAAATATCTTGTAGTCAAATAATAAAAATGTGTAGAATGAAACGGCAAAGTATTCCAGAAGCTAACAAAATCCAGCTAAGGGAATTAAGTCTTTCTCCCACAAGCTTCGTTGGCTATCACTGAGCCCAGAAACCTGAACCATAATTGAAATCATTCACAAGGGAAGGGATGATTCATGTCGTCATATTGACAGGAAGGAGAAAGATTTCTTCTTCCATTTTAGACAGCTCAGACTTTATGAGAAAGCTGGAAAAAATGGGATGTAAAGACGACTCACACTGAATTTTCTCCTGGCGTACAGTAGAGAGAAAACTGTTATTGCTATAAATGAAAAGTGGTTGGTACATTATAATTTGGAGGGGAAATTCTTAACGTGATAAATCCAAAAAGGATACAAAATGACGACTAGTGAGAAAAAAAGAATGAAATTTTTTTACTTTATTTTAACCCTTGAGAACATCTGATTAATAATCAACCTAAAACGGATATTAACTTATTTGTCAAGCAGCAAAAGAATAGGAGGCACCGCTAAGTGGAGGAAGAAAAGCACAGTGACATTTAAACAGATGAGAGTATTAGTTTATCTGTCCCATCAATCAGCTTGAAAAAACAACAAAACAATCGAAGCCGACGAAACACGGTTTTGAAAATGGATCTGAGACATCCCACATCCTAAAAATTTTGTAGCTGGCAATCGAGCAATCCTATTACCATGTCCTCAGACAGACAGACGAAGACCGAACAGAGTCACGGAACAAAGTAATAGGAGGTTTTTCATGATGAGAAATTATTGCTTACTTTATTTCCTCTTAACGTTTTGGCAAAAAGAACAGCTTTAACGTCCTCCTCGCATATAAAAAACTAAGATCAGAGCTTAGAGAGTTTGCATTTAACCTTTCGTTCCTAAAACTATTATTATTATTATTATTATTATTATTATTATTATTATTATTATTATTATTATTATTATTATTATTATGAACACTGTTCATAAGGAACAAGCCCGCTGGGGCCATTGACTAGAAATTCAAGCTTCCAAAGAATATGGTACTCATTAGGAAGTACGAGAAGGTAAAGGGGAATACAGAGTGAGGATATCTCACTTATAAAAAAGAAAAAAATAAATAAATTAATAAATGGATAAAAATGTATTAAAATGCAAGGAGAATAGCGTTAGGGTAGCAATGCACTGCATCTTCTCTTGGACTTTCGAAGTTCCTAGTGCACGACATCCTCAAGGAGACTGTTCCACAGTCCAACGGTGCGAGGAATAAAGGATCTGGAATTGAGAAGTTCGACAGTGAGGCACATTTACTGCATATTGGTGCTGCTGTTCAGCGAATCTGGTTGCTCTTGGCAGGAAAAGGGGATCAGGGATCAATTGTGAATATGCAAGTTTCAAGTAACATTCAACTTACGAAAAGTCATAAAAGAGACCAACCGTCGATGGTCCAGGTCATAAATGCTAATATTTGACAACAGAAACCTACCACCAAGAACAACTCTGTCTAAAAGTGATAAATCTCTGGCAGAAGCGGACATCCACACCAGAGAACAGTATTCTAGTAAAGGAAGCACAAATTACCTAAAACAGGTAGCACTGATTTTACCACTGTTATAAATATATGAGGCCTTATGAGCAATACCTAACTTTCGTCCAGCAATTGCTGAAACTTTCATTAGATGTTTCTCTACAGTAAGATGCGAGTCAAAAGTTACACCTAGAATAGTTAAAGCTTCACAATCATTCAGCAAAGTTTCATCCTGAAGGGGAGGATGGGGTGGAAAATCAGTAGGAGATCTGCTATTCAATAGTGTTTTTGTTTTACTGGAGTTCAGCCTCATGCCCCACCGACTACACCATTCACTGATCCGGTCCATGTCCCAATAGAGACTGAGGGCAGCTTCATTTCTCTTAAGTGGAGACTTTACTAAACCCACGAGTGTTGCATCATCGGCATACCGAACAATCTTGTTTCCCAGGCCAACCACCATATCGCTTGTATACACCGAAAATAATAGTGGACCAAGAACACTACCCTGCAGAACTCTGGACACAATAGGTCTTGATTCACTACAGATCCCATCAACAGCAACTCATTACTGCCTACTTGTAAGGAAATCTTGTAATAATCCTAAAACATATCCACCCAACCCAAGATTCTTAAGTTTATAAATAAGTGCTTTATGATTTACTAAACTGAAAGCTGCACTGAAATCTATTTGAATTACTATGCACTCAAACTCCTTATCAAGGTTCTCTTACAAATGGCATGTCAAGTCTAAAAGAGCAAATGGTATGTCAAGTCTAAAAGAGCATTGCAGGTATCTAACTGCTTCTATATACCTACTGACTATAAGCTACAATCCTTTAGATTCTACATAATTATATAGTGACTTAAAAGTAAGTAGTTCAGCAACTTCCGAGAGTATAAGGAGAATAGAAATTGGCCTGTAGTTACTACAGTCTGCAGATATGCCACTCTTTGGGACAGGCACTGTATTACTAAACTTGTGTTCATCTGCTCATCCATAAAAATCTGCATAATCTAGTAATCTTGGGAGACAATGCACTAGAAACCTTTTTTAAAAAGCACAGGATGAAACCATCAGGACCTTCTCTATCCCAGCTATCCAGAATTTTCTTAACATCCCTAGAGCGAAATGCAAATTTTGTAAGAATAGGTTCAGGATGACAAGATGACAAGTATCAGGGAAAGGGACATCCTCAGCTGATTGCTTAGCTTCAAAAGCTCAATGAAGCAGTTCAGCCTTTTCTCTGGGGCCAGTAACCAATCTACTTTTTTGTTAACAGTGGTGGAATGGAAGGTGAGACTGACCCAAATAGAGACAGTGCCAACTTGGTCCACCAGAGATAGGGCTGAGTAATTCCTTCAAGTTTCCTCTTCTCGGCTGTATGGTAAGTTCTATTCGCAGCACAGCGAGACTCAACAAAAATAGTGTAATTTTCATTTGAACGATGTCATCTCCATGCATTGAATTTGGTCTGTCTGTCATGGTAAGCTTTTCTGCATGTATCATCAAACCATGGCTGGTCATTTGTCCTGAATTTGATGACTTTTCTAGTGGACATAACTCATTAAAATAACCATCACCATTTCATTTAACTTCTTCTTGGGATCAGGATCTAATACAGCGTGTGGAATATTAAGTACCTGACAAGTCTGAATAATGCGATCCCAATTGGCTCTAGATTTCAGTCAGACCTTTTTTTCAATGGTGGCATTAGGAATATACTGATTGACAGATATGTCCATCTCAATGGCGCAATGATCAGAAGTGCCTATATAGTCACTGACCTTGGACTTGACAATAGCTGGAAGATCTGTAAATATCAGTTCTAATCCATTACCAGATGTATGCATAGGTTCCTCAATTAGCTGGACAAAATCAGAGGATACACAGAACTCAAAAGCAGACCGGCCATGTTGATCTGTGGAATTTGAATTTAGGCACTCGCTGTGCTTTGCATTACAGTCTCTCCACAAACAATGAATGAAGCTTTTGAAGCCTGAGACTGAGCCTTACTAATCCTTTCCAAGAGACTGTCTTATATAGAATGGTCAATGTTTGAATTGTGGTAAACAGCAAGTACGTAAACACTGTAGAACTTACTGAAAATTTTAAAACAAAGAACTCCAAATTTTTTTGATGATAAATAGGTCGCCTGGACTTAGCGTATACAGCCATACCTTGCACATGTAGGATGTTGTGACAATAAATAAATCAGGGCCATCAAACCCCGGGATTAAAAACTCAACCTTTGACTTGTTACTACTTACAAGAGTCTCAGATAAAAACATCAAATCGTAGTGATTGGCACAGCTCTGGAGATCAAGAAAATTTGACCTTAAGCCTCGAATATTTGAGTAAATATTTTGCAGTTTCTCTTACTGTAATGAGTAACATGCCCAGGGTTCAGCTCAGTGTCTCCTGAAGTGTTAAAATTAACAACATACAATCAGTATCAAAACTAGCAGACTCATAACAACAGTAACAATGTACAAATCAACAGAACAGTAAACAACAATACCATCAACAACAGTATTTACATTACTTACAAAAATTCTTTTGAAATTATATATAAACATCACCATATGTTATTGAAAAAAGCGCCGTAAGCAACTGGTCGACAAGGTAGGGCAGGCACACCTTGTAAGGCAAATAAGAAATCCACAAGGTTCTGCCACAACAACTGGGGGGAGGAGTCAGGATGGATTTAGAAATTATAAAACACTCAGAAGGAAAAGATTAGGTAGAGACAAAGGCATTTTCCCGATAATCCACCAAGCAACATTTGCTTTCTCAGCAGCCTGTCCTACACACTTTTCAAAAAAACAGGTAAGTGAACGAAAAGGAGGATAAATGCCTGATTGTACCCTCAGGTGAGGGAACACAAACCCAAGACCATGGAAGGCCACGGTAGAATGGCTATGGCACAGTCCAAGGTTGGAGAACAAGGTTTGTATTCAGCGTAACCATCTCTTATAAGGGTTGCCTACCAAAGCTAAAGGGTCCCTTCTACCAGCTGGTTTGATTTCGGAGTGTCCTTCTCCTAGCAGAGTTGCCTGCCAAGACTAAAGAGTCTCTTCTACCCTAACTTGTGTAGGCGGGGACGTCATACCCTGAAGTGAATGTTGGTACGAATAGCCACATTAACCCACTACCCATAAAAAAAATGACACAAAAATCATGTAACATTCTTTAATCAAGCCTCCAAGAAGTAAGAATATTAACATTGCTTGTCACCTTGAGATTTTGTACTCAGACTTCCGTGCCAAAAAGTATCCAAAAATCTTGAAAACCAGAGTCAAAATTTCAATAAAAAGGCAATAATGAAAAATGAAACAAACTTTTCCTCCACATGGGCCTCTTGAACATAAGGAAAAAAAGCTCAAGTGTTCCCGTGCACAGGTGTATGAAAGCTTCACTTCCTTTTTACAAAACCATTTTTATTTCTAGACAACAATTTCGTTATATTATCTCCAGTTCACAATTGGGAATTTTTAACACTGTTTATGCAATATCAAGAGGATAACTTACAGATGCTTTCTGGCGCGTGTAATAAGATTCAACTTCCGCTTTAAGACGAAAATAATTACTGTTTATGCAATATCAAGAGGATAACTTACAGATGCTTTCTGATGCATGTAATAAGGTTCAACTTCCGCTTTAAGACGAAAATAATTATATGCTTCCAAAAGAGAGATGGGAAGACAAAAATTTTATATAAAATATTTCGGTCCTTTTACTATTGCCTCCTATAATGTTTCTTTCCTGGACAGAGAATCCCTTGTTTCCGGAATGAATAGTATTAGGGACTGATTATATATATATATATATATATATATATATATATATATATATATATATATATATATATATATATATATATATATATATATATATATATATATATATATATATATATATATATATATATATGGTAGACGACTGGTAGGTGTGTAACACTAAGCTAATTATGAGTTTTTGTCATTTAAGCGTGACTTTATATATATATATATATATATATATATATATATATATATATATATATATATATATATATATATATATATATATATATATATATATATATATATATATATATATACATACATATGGTAGACGACTGGTAGGTGTGTAACACTAAGCTAATTATGAGTTTTTGTCATTTAAGCGTGACTTTTTCAGGTTCGCAAATATTAGGCTATAAATATCTTTTAATATCCAATTCGCTATGCCTTTCTGTTTAGGGTTCCGTGAATTCACCTGTCATTTAAGTCATCATCTAACGACCGACCTCGTAGTTTTATTAGTTGAAACTAGAGACATTGCTGGTGGTATTACTGAACTTACGGATTTCAATGAGGTCGAAAATAAACGCATAACTTAGCTTAATTATATAATAAAATATACAGTTGCCCAAATAATAAGATTGCTATTCCTACAGAAAATGTATAGCCACTGAATCAGATGGTATACTATTATTATTGAAAATAATTTCTGTTTAAACAGCATTAACTTGAAGAGAGTCTTCTCTATTCTTCTTTTTATATTCTTCTCGGCTGTAGGTAGGTGGTATAATAAATATCTGAAGGACATGGAAAGATATTCTGCTTTTGTTGTTAATTCTACGCATACGCCTGGACGCACGTGGTCATCTAATGCAAGAATGAATGGAATTAAATGGCGGATGAGGGTATTCATAGGAGGAAGACTGGATTGATGTCTTGGAGGGTCGAATTTTCGTTGGTCAGTCTCTGGCTCGGGGGATATATGCTGTAAAGCCCGCAGGCGTTCGGACCTTTTTGGCTGTACTAATCATGGAGGTTGGGGGGTTTTTTACTGGTGTATCCCCCGCTCACGGTCCAGACAGAGCTATTTAGACCGTGCCCCCGCCGGTATTACCGGTGTAATGGTTCGTTCCAGTGCTGGCATGTATGCAAAGACAATATATACAAGCCGCGTCCCTTCCATAACGCCATGTTTGTCGACATTTAGGGCAAGGTGCACAGCGCTCCAAACCGCCTCGGGGCGTAACTATCAGCTTGGTGGGTGATGGCAAAGCCTATAAATACTGACACAGCTTAATTTTCCCAAATTAGAGCAACTTGCCTGACAATGCCAGCTTATTGTTCAGCCTATGGCTGCAACAACGACGAGGTGTTTGAAAAGCAGATCCCCAGTCTGCTTGTCAGCAGCAACGTCCAGTCTCCACTGCTCAGCAAAGCTGAGAGGCAGGTACCTTCCAGACAGGTTGTGCTCTGTCCAGCTCATCAAGACGGAAGTTTCCTGAATTCCATCATCCGGCTCTGTCTTCGCTGCAGGCTCTACTGCTATTTAAAATTCGAGACCACAAAAATGCTTACTCAAAGCAAAAAAATAAATAAATAAATAAATACAAAAAAATAAATAAAAAAATAGAAAAGCAAAGATACTTCAGCATTTATAGTGTGCCCATGTACTTGTGAGTGTTTATATTGTACATAATGTATTTTTTCAATTGCCACTATTACATGGGTTTATTTATGTATGATCATAATTTCCGTCAACATTGCATGTATACATAAATAACAAACTTACTGGCCCAGTCAATACTCTACAGATTGAGATCTGTCGATTCTATTTCACAACTACAGGTAGCTTTCAGGTGTATCTTTCAACAGGCCTATCTAATATGATTCAAAGTATGTCCTATATATTACATTATGTACATGTTGTCACCAGCGTCCGTGTTATATTAGATAATGCCATAACGCATCAGCCTTGCAGTAGAGGTTTATTGTTGAAATATTTATATCTACTGGGTTAGTTATTGTATTATTTCCTAAATAATTGTAAATAATTGCGTAAAAAAATGGCAAAAGAATAACTGTCGTACATAATTATATTAAACAATGTTGGATGTGATGTAAATAATAGTGCATGATGTTCTACATTACTGTTGTATATATATAATAAATGATTTTAATGAAATATTGGTTTTTTAAATAATAGTTAAAAAAGTCAAGAATGCTGAAATAATCTCAGAAAGTAGTGATACAAAATGAATTACATTTAAGTAAGGGTTGAAGGTTTGACCCATTTCTGTAGCCATAATTTTGACGGGTGTAAGCTGTCAGCTGAGGAGGTTGACTGCCATAACATGATGTCATATGAACTTCCTACGTAGCTGTTAAAATTTTGTGTCATCGATATTGCACACGTGCATATTTTCATTAATAGCAGTGTGTGTGTGTGTGTTGAAAGAGCAACGGTATTTTAGCTGTGAATGCTCTTTAGGCCAGGAAAATGCAGTATGAGTGGTGGTGAGGTTGTCAGATTGGCCCTGTCATGCATTCAAATACTGTCTGTTCCACACTAAAGTACAGTAAAGTACTGTATGTCTGTCCTTTCAACCCATCATAACATCAAAAATATGTATATCAACTTTAATCTGCTGTCTACAGTGCTCTAAGCAGAGCTCGTATAATTGGCTTTGCTCTAAGCTAATAGTTGTGTCCCATGGACATTTGGAGCGCTGTGCACCTTGCCTTAAATATAAACAAACAAGGCGTCCTGTTATAATCAAATGGGAAGCCTGGAAGTGACTCAGTATAGACTCCGGCGTGTGCAATCTCTCTCTCTCTCTCTCTCTCTCTCTCTCTCTCTCTCTCTTCAATGGTATTTGGACCTAACTGGTTTCGGCTGTTTCTCCTGCTGATCGTCGGGAGAAATTCAGTTTCTTTAACAGTATTTATGCTGGGCTTTTTCCCATAATACGCAACATTTCAAGAAACCGGAGGTGTTGGTGGTCTGTTACTGCGTCTATAATTTTTACAGTTAATCAACTCCTACTTTTCCGGTCTTTTCTGGTGTTAGTGGTTGTAATGGTTGAATATGGCACCTTCTTGTAGATGACACGTGAGAAGTTTTGATAATGTGGAAGTGGTCATCCACCGGGTATGCGAACTCGTAGATGACACTATTTCAAATCCGTCTCTCGGGGCGCCGGGTTATTCTTCAGGATGAGGTGGCTTGTTCCCATATTTTTTTTAATATATGATTACCTGGATTCTTTCGCCTTTTATCACGGCAATGACATTTTATGATCTTTTTTTATTTAGGGCCTTTTCGTCCGTGTTTTCCGTGCATATGGTTCCCGGAACAGAGGGGGATACACCAACAGAAACCCGCCAACCTCCACGATTAATACAGCCATGAAGGTCCCAACGCCTGCAGGCTTACAACGTACTGTACATCCCCCAAGTCCCTCATTGGACGGGTGGGTACCGTTCTCAGCTAGCACTCTGGTGATAGAAATTCGTTTCTCGCTATAATGTGGTTCGGATTCCACAATAAGCTGTAGGTCCCGTTGCTAGGTAACCAATTGGTTCTTAGCCACGTAAAATAAACCTAATCCTTCGGGCCAGCTCTAGGAGAGCTGTTAATCAGCTCAGTGGTCTGGTTGAACTGAGGTGTACTTTTTTTTTTTTGTACATCCCCTGAGGCGGAAGCTGACCAATGAAAATTCCACCAGCTAAGGAATCAATCCATTCTTCCTCCTATGAATACCTGTCCACCATTTAATTCCATACATTCTCTCATTAGATGGCCATATGTGTGTGCGACAAGGCGTAAGAATATAATTAACAACAAAGGCAGAATATTTTTCCGTGTCCTTTGGAATTTTATTATACCACCTACCTGCAGACGAGAAGAATTTAGTAAGTAGAATATATAAGACTCTCTACAAACTAAATGCCGTGGAAACAGCAATTGTTTTTAAAAACGCTGACCTAAAAGAGGGACTCCTTCCAAATATTATTATGCTGTGAGTGGCGCTATTTGGAGATAACTTGCCCGGATCCCTGAATTGTGAATTACGGGAGTATAATAGTTAATTGTGACAATTGCAAAAGGTCATAAGTTTTAACTTGAGTGAACTGACATAGGAATTACGTAGCTCTTATAGTACTTGTATATTTTTATCGAAGTATGTACCTTTTACACAAACGACATTCGCGCGACGTGAACACGATCTCATTCGTAGTCTGTAAAATCTATATCAGTGACGCCAAAAGCATGAAATTCTATCAGCCTTAGCGGTATGTGTCGTCTTGAAATTATTTCATTCATTAACAACAGATTTGTAACCGTTGGGAAGGACGATGGAATGGGCAAAACAATGAGGCTATATATATATATATATATATATATATATATATATATATATATATATATATATATATATATATATATATATATATATATATGTATACATATATATATATGTATACATATATATATGTATACACACACACACACACACACACATATATATATATATATATATATATATATATATATATATATATATATATATATATATATATATATATATATGCACGAACTTTTATATTGCATATAAATATAAAAGAGAGAGAGAGAATAATCAACATAACTTACTTTTCTCGGTGAATCCTTCTTAAAGCAATATATTAACACTTACCTGTAAAAGAAAATGAAAAATGTTACTATTAAAAATTTTAAAATTACTTTTAGTTTCAGGTGTATACAATCAAACACAAACACGGTTTATTGTATTTTCCGGACCAAGGTGTATTTAGATGCGTGTACCTATCCCGTCAAAACTGTAGTGAATATTTAAATCATTCTGCAACGCATACTGCATAAAATATATAAAAAAATATGTATTTTCATGTATTAGATTATTTGTTAGATGCAAAAAAATAATCACTCATTTGACTGTATTTTGGTTTATATACTGTAGTGGAATTTAATCTTAAATTTTAAATGTATCTTTTCAACCACTCTTCATCCTACATGTGGGTATTGTAGCAGGTAAATTTTTTGCATCCTCGTCTTCTCCTTCATCAATCTGAACATTCTTTATCAATATTATATATATATATATATATATATATATTTATTTATTTATTTATTTATTATTGATCATGTTTACGTTCCATGTTATTAATGCTTGATTTTCATCCTAGGTGTTGCTCTCAGTTGAAGCTTCACGGAAAGAGAACGATATGTATTCATGTCTAGTCCTATTCAACTGCTGTTCCACTTTTGACAGGGTGAGTGTGGAAGATTTTGAATCAATTCCTTACTCTTTATAACCGCAGTAATAAAAAATAAGGAACTGATTCACAATC
This sequence comes from Macrobrachium rosenbergii, assembly GCA_039081455.1. NCBI lineage: Eukaryota > Metazoa > Arthropoda > Malacostraca > Decapoda > Palaemonidae > Macrobrachium > Macrobrachium rosenbergii. The sequence goes on from JANJGK010000048.1 coordinate 13,226,907, forward strand.
TTCCATACTTACCCAGTCAAAAGTGGAACAGCAGTTGAATAGGACTAGACATAAGTACATACCGTCCTCTTTCCGTGAAGCTTCAAACTGAGAGCAACATCTAGGATGAAAATCAAGCATAACGAACATGGAACGTAAACACGAGCAACGCAATCAGGGTTCATCTGAGCAAAATGTGAGAAAACTACAAAAGCAAGCAAACTTTTGTAATGAAAAACAAGCAGCGGGAAATCATTATCCAGAATCAACATCTTGAAGCCGTCTTAAATCCACAATTTGTTTTAACTAGCATTGGATCCTACTGCATATATAAATTCTATGTAAACCTTGAACTAAAAAAGTCTTTCTTGCATCCTTTTCTTGTTTTGCTTTAATATAATCAGCATTTCGGTACATATATCTCCACCTAAAAATATCGGCGAAGAATAAACAGAGGAAAATAAAAAAAATAACAAAATTTAACGTGAAAGTGAAAATGAAATGTAAAAATTTTAACTAAAACGTAAAATTATATTTTCTCCTAACATCAGCGATGGAAGCTCTTTCATGAGGTCCAGCAGAATGTTGAAGGAAGTTACAAATAATAATAATAAATAATTAAATAAATAAAAACCACCGTTAACTTGATAAGGAAGTGAAAAAGTAAAACACCAAAATTGGGCAAAATCACTAAATTAAATATTCCCGTGATGCTGGAGGTTGAAGTATTGCCCTGATATCCTACAGGAGAGAGAGAGAGGAATCTGTTGCTCAGATATTCACGTATGTGGTAAAAGAGAAGGTATTTAGAAATGCATGTCACAAATAGCAAATTTCTTTGGAGCTTACGAGAGGGCTCACTCTCTTATCAAACAAAAGTCACTGAGTATAAGTCTAAGAATTTGAACTTACTACCACAACTACTAATAATACTTACCAAAGTTCTATAAAGTCTTTAAAATATCACGTTATAAATATGCATAGATTTCTCTATAAAGTTTTCTTCATTTTCCATAATCTCTTGGGGATACGTGAGGAATAATTTAGGTAAGCGTGTGCAGTTATCAGATTTGATTCATGTATTCTCCAGAGTCCTTAATAATATCATCATTCGGGCTCAAACTCCACTAATAGCGCTCATAACTTACACGGCTCTGCACTCGAGTTTATTGCCAAGGCAGCCTCATCAATAACCCCATTATCTCCTAGATTGACCTAATGCTTGTTAATAAACTGAGATTGTATTAGCAAACATTCACTTGCAACAGCCATCCATCTCACAGTGTTCTGTAAACAGGCATTCATTTTGACAACCAAAAATCCCCTTTTGAGCAGGAACCACGGCTGACTGTATTAGAAGCGCAGGTTGACTGTTCTCTCCTTAATCAGATTAGCGCCTTAATGGCTGCATCCATTGGCCTCTTAATGGTGCAGTTTAACTGTATATTATTATTAGAGTCCGTGCTGTTTCGATTAGAGACAGTATTACTACTGATGTAAAACAAAGAATCGAAGAGCTGGCGTGAGCTGGGTATGCATTCTCCCACTGTAATAAAATTACCGTTAGCGGAAACCCCTCTTTTATCAACTAGAAAAGTACCCATAAAGTGAATATTATATTATTTTTATTTCAAGTCTATACCAAAGAGATGGAGCGACAATGGTATATACATAAGTATGGAGTATTTTTCTTCTTTATTTTGAAATATGCTTAAAAACTAAAATATTGGTCAAATTATTTCTTCAGTCTTCCACGCTAATTCATAAAGCATCCAAAAGGAGAGAGCTGGAATGCCTCTAGAGCACATAATTCACGTGAAATCCTTCGCGTAATTAACAGGCAAAATATCCGATGGACCTTTTTCTTAGAGAGCCTTGAAGAAGATGCTTTCACCGAAGCGGGGGGAAAATTTTTCCCCAGAACGTTCTCATCTTTTATGTTGAAAAAACGTTGGTGAGCGTGGCAGAGAAAATCCACCTACCTCACAAAAGGACGTATTTACTTTACGACACGGCTCTTCAATTCTTGACCAGAAATGTTTTTGCTCAAAGTATATTTCCTTGCTAAAGAGATGGTGCTCCTTACTTTATTGTATTTCCTCGTAATAGTTTTATAAATGTCCTGACACACAGTAGCTTTTATCTCCTTTTCATAATAAAAAAAAAAACTTTGCCTGGAAACTTTGGGATTGTGTTTTCAAAATTTCATACCCACAAAATAAAAAAAAAAACGGAAACTAAAAGGCATTTAACATTCTTTGACTTCGGTCAGGAGGAAAAGCATATTGCTCGATACCTAGAGATCTTGTTTTTCGCATTCAACCTTGAAACTAGAAAAACAAAAAGCAGTATGAGAACCGCAATTGTATATATAAAGAGCTCCAGTTAACATTTTCATTTTAATTTCTTTTACTTAACTGTGAATACTTACCATCGTTGGAAAAATATTTTAACGATATACATCACTTCGAAATAATAAAAATATGTAAAAGACATATATGTGAAAATCAGTCATTAATTATTGCCGACACTGGAGCCCCATTCAGGCTACAATAAAAATTAAATTATGGTGACGACAACACACGCAAGATAACATAATTAGAACGTCACTGCAAGAAAAGTGTTCCTCAAGTGCGTCTCCCATTAACTGATAACATACGACCCCTTAAACGCTAGAGCAAATGATAAGGAAAAACAGAGGAAGACAGAGAATTTTACATTATGAAAACGAATAGTACGAGGGACTGACCAGCTTGGTTGAACTTCATGTTCGAAATTTTCACGTAGTTCATATATATATATATATAATATATATATATATATATATATATATATATATATATATATATATATATATATATATATATATCTACAAACATACATACACACACCTATGCACACACACATGTATAAGTAATCCTCAGTTATCCTGATCACCATTATCTGATGCTCGACATTATCCAACACACCCAGACCAAGGCCGCAAAGATATATGATATATATCGATATATAAAAAGAAATTTAAAAACCACCCTCCAATGGCTGGCTATGATTCTTGGCCTCAGGAAAATGTTGGTAACACTGCCTACACTCAGACTGACTGAGATAAGGTTTTGGGGGGTGAGAGAGTCCTCAAGAAGTTTCCATGTTGGGGGGTGGTCGGTTGGCAGAGCACCATTGGGGAGGAGGGGCAGTAAGGCTGTGTAGAGGAACCTGAGAAGGGGTTATTTTGGAAGGTGGCTGGAGCTGGGGAGCAGTTTCTCTGGCTGGGAGGTCGGGGGGGAGGGGGGTGCAGTGCAGCGTTGGATGGCTAAGAGGGCTAGGTAGATCTGATTAATTTTGATAGAGCTTCTTTTTGTGTTTCTACGTTTATGATACTGTAATTCATATTTTATCAAAGGATAAGTACAGTTCTGAGATATGGTAATGGAGGAGAGAGAGAGAGAGAGAGAGAGAGAGAGAGAGAGAGAGAGAGAGAGAGAGAGAGAGAGAGAGAGAGAGAGAGAGAGAGGTATGCTTACACTGAAACCTAAGTACAGTAACACACACACTCCTTCACTTTTTAGTTATATTTTATACTACAGTATTTTCGTTTATATTTTTATTGTATTTTCTCATTTTCTATTTTTTTTAACCAAAAGATAAACCCAATCATGTACATAGGCTACAAGAGAGAGAGAGAGAGAGAGAGAGAGAGAGAGAGAGAGAGAGAGAGAGAGAGAGAGAGTGTCCATCCTCTTCCCCTTCCCCTTCCCCCTCCCCTAGTGCAGGTGGTTCATAGTTACCACATGAGGTTAATTAAACACTTCATAAGTTCTAAAGGTCAAGCAAGTTATATTTATAGGACGTCTTCACTACTCCAGGATCCTTTTAAGTCGTCTTCAGCTCCTGAAGCATTCCTGGAGAAACGCCCATTGGATTATAACGTCTTCTTGAAGTCTTAAAGACTCCTGGATTATGTGAAGCCATTTTCAGCTGCAGAACCGCCCACTGGATTATAGGAATTGAAGACATCTACTCACTACTCCAGGATCCTTTGAAGTCGTCCTCAGCTCCGGAAGACGTCTTCAAGAAGACTTTGTAATCCAATGGGGGGTTCTCCAGCTGAAGACGGCTTCACATGATCCTGGAGTCTTTAAGACTTCAAATAGACGTTATAATCCAATTGGCGTTTCTCCAGGAATGTTCCAGGAGCTGAAGACGACTTCGAAGGATCCTAGAGTAGTGAAGACATCTTATAAATATAACTTGCCTGACCTTTAGAATTTACATTATATATATATATATATATATATATATATATATATATATATATATATATATATATATATATATATATATATATATATATAATATATATATATATATATATATATATATATATATATATATATATATATATTTATATGTGTGTGTGTGGTGTTTAATTAACCTCATGTGGTAACTATGAACCACCTACATTATGAGGATCACAGTAAATAATACTCCTGTTATACAACTTCAATATATCTTTCCAAAGTATATTTATTTCATTTTGGCAACCATGTATTTCAGACAACCAAAACTTCTTTCCAGCCTAATTTTCAAAAATAGTCTGTCCATTCTCAGTGTCTCAAGGAGCTCCATACCTACCAATATTATCATCTCCTTCTCTGTCACTTGCATCCACATTCAAATCACCTAGCACAATCACCCTCTTATGTAATTCAAACCCAGTTAGACAGATTCGATCTTCCAAAACGATTCTCTTTCACACTCATTCTTTTCCATTGCTAGACCATTTACACTCATACTAAAATTTTCATCTTGCAACCTGTTCCTAGTCTCTGGGCACTACGCTAGCTAACCCTTCCAACCTTGCATCTATAATCTTTAGATTTTCCTAAATGCATATTGGCTTTGTTTATAAAAAATTAAATAGTCCAATGATCAGAGAAAAAAAGGTGAAGCACCACCATGCAACGCAAATTAAAACTTGAATGCACACACAAACCTCTACTAATATCAAAGGAAACAAGGCTGATTTAAAAAAAAAAATTAAGATGTGGTATTTACTCTGGAGAAATTTGAGAAATTGGTAATAAAATAGAAAAACTCCCAACCTCGCAATGCTTACCAAAATGGAAAACGTCCTGGATCCGAAACCATCTCAACAACTAATCAACCTTTCCCCGGTCCACAACCCACCCCTTCAAAATAATTTCGTTAAACTCATGCCATCTATCCAACTTCATTTTTGGAGGTGAAAAGGTTTGAAGATAATTCAAAATCCGAGATAATTTAAAATCCGTGGTCAATGTAGAACAATGAAACTTGTGGCGTTTTAATATTTTCAAATTAAGCAGGTTTTATGTATCAATGTGAAGAGAGAAGCCCTTATTGCTGAATCAGCATTAAACATTAATACATTCATGGCATTTACAGTATAGACTACCTCCGAATAATATGCATCAACGGTCATAGAGAATGGATAAACACGAGCAAACAGTCAGATACATTATCAAAGTCAATAGTCTAGCTTAAAACAAAAAGAGCAAGAGAAGGGGGAAAGATGTGGGACTTGGACACATTACTGTTACCATTATTATTACCAGTCATAAAATACACACTACGAGACGAAACAATACAAAATCCCTGTACAAGCACGCTCAGTATCCCCTTAAAAACTCCTTAAATCAACCAGATATTATGAAACACAAAATGTCAAATACAGCATCTGGGGGAAAATGTACCAAAGACAGGTAATTACACTAGATACGTACACAGGGAGGCCATTCATTACTCACGATGGAATGCCCAAAAAATAAGACATCTATTAAATCTGAAATAAACTGGAGGCAGGGAGTGCTAACATACAAAAATGTAAACTAAAAAAAGACCCCAGCACCTGAAAATAAGGTTATGCCAAAAACGTCATTCCTGAGAATGGAAAGCAGCTGCCATCAGGAAAGATGGAACTAAGTTATGAAAAGAGAAAGTGATTTAGCCAAGTGTCAGTTACGGAGAGGTGAACAACATATCTGTGGCACGAAAAAAAGAAAACACCTGCTATTAGGGATGCCACAAAGGTGGCAGCTATTTGCAAAACTAAACTAAGCATGGTGAGTAACGACCGATTGGTAGCCAAGAAAATGATAAGTAATAAACAAAGATATTGCACCATACAGTGGAAACTATTTTCACGTTATATATCTGTTAAATGGCTGCAATCCAATGAAAGCCACGAAAGTGTTAAGAAAACAAGAAAAAATGCCTGAGAATACACACGTTGAAAGTAGGGCAAGAAACAAATTGTACATGAACAGCGAAAAGAAAATTACTCCATGATATACCTTAATTACCATCTTGGAGTAATCAAAATCATATTGTAAAAATTATACCACGCAAAATAACTGTAACTCTCTCGCTGTCCTAAACCAAGCTGAGAACATCCGGACAGCATCAGCTGTATCTGATCGCTTCTTAATCGAAAAGTCATCCGCACAACAATAATCAATCAACAGGAGAAGAAAGAGACCAGCAATTAATTACAGCAAAGGGGGACAACGTTTCGAGTCCCAAAAAAAGAAAACCGTGAAGCTTAATTATAATCTTATGGATTTTTTTTTATTAAAAAGGTTAACGGGACGGCAATCAGATGTCCCCCTTTTAACTTTGGCTTCGAGGTTAAAAGAAAAAGTAAGGGAGATGAAAAGAAGTGAGGGTATAGACCTGGAGGGCACGAAAGCTCCGGCTTCCAGATAACAGTGGCATAGAGTCCTCGGGGAGAACTGGTGGAAATTTTGCCATAGATAAAGTTACCAGACCGAAGAAAACTAGGACGGCTGGTCTCCAAAGACAGGATGATATGATGATATGTAATGATGAATAAAATGAGACAAAATGAGTAATAAGAGTATTGCTGATTATTAACCAATATTCAACTCTGCTTCTACTTCTGCTTAGGATAATAGTTGATTTTTAACGAATAACCATTGTAACAAGAGGGCTATCACACCCACGAAGAGTAGAAACCCAATGCAAGCAAAAAAATCAGCTCAAACGCTGTACCGAAATGTAAATGCAATCAGTCTCCCTCTCATGACCGTTGTTGCTTTAGTATTTCACATCAGCGAAGCGATCTTTGATGCTTAGAATTGGTTTGGAATAATTTTGGGTTTCTCAGGAATTTCAACGTCGGCACCATTCACACAACTATCCTCTCTCGTTCTCTGGCACGATGGTCAAATGGTCTTATTGGCCGCGCTTGGTTAGAGCTGCGTCAGCTGCACCATCTTCATGAAAAATTGTATTCGATCTGTACTGTATTTTACGAATTCTCTCTTTTTTATTTTTTTACATGGCCTCAATAGTGAATGGTTAAAAAGATTCAGTATTCGTTTTTAGGATGAGTTTAAGCGCTCAGTAACAAGCTCTCTACAAATATGGTCATTGTATTTAACCATATATCAGATGTTGCATATATGTACTGTATATATATATATATATATATATATATATATATATATATATATATATATATATATATATATATATATATATATATATATATGTAGTGAAAAAGATGCACATAAGGTTTCACAAATAGATGGGGTAACACAAATGTCAGGAGATTTCCACCCAGTTTTAGTAACCCCTGGATGCAAACCTCGGGAGAAATCCACCCGAAATGCATAAAAATTCCTATTATAGGAAAATTCCCCGGAGTTATTGAGACCATATACCCACCTTTCACCAAGACTCACAAACAGTGAAGCTACTGAAAACGACAAACCAGAGCAGTGTTAACAAACATATGAATCACTTGATCACCACATGTGCTCTGGGAGAATTTCACCCAGGGGTTCTTTACTGGGGTTAATGAAGAGGAAAAGAACCACAGATTAACCAGCTTTTCGAAACCATTGCCAAACAATCAGGTTCAAGGGATGGTCGTGACGTAAGCAGTGGGTAGGGCTTAGCAGCAAAGAGCAGTGGATTTTGCTATATAAGATGTACAAAAAACTCTATTGCACAGAAGAAACTTCGGCGCATTTTTTACTTGTTCTTTGGTGTGATGACACTTTACTCTTTTTATTTTGGTGTCAAAGTTTCTCTTTATATTTCAATTTACTTGCTTCTTGCTCTTCCCTTCGCTGCTATTAGTATTATTTGTGCTTCAACTACCTTCCCACGAAAAACATTCTCTCTCTCTCTCTCTCTCTCTCTCTCTCTCTCTCTCTCTCTCTCTCTCTCCTCTCTCTCTCTCTCTCTCTCTCTCTCTATATATATATATATATATATATATATATATATATATATATATATATATATATATATATATATATATATATATATATATATATATATATATATATATTTTATATATATATATATATATATATATATATATATATTTTATATATATATATATATATATATATATATATATATATATATATATATTATATATATATATATATACATATATATATATATATATATATATATTTTATATATATATATACATATATATATATACATATATATATACATATATATATACATATATATATATATATATATATATATATATATATATATATATGTATGTATATGTATATATATATATATATATATATATATATATATATATATATATATATATATATATACATACATATATATATATATATATATATATATATATATATGTATATATATATATGTATATATATATGTATATATATATATGTATATATATATATAAAATATATATATATATATGTATATATATATATATATATATAAAATATATATATATATATATATATATATATAAAATATATATATATATATATATATATATAAAATATATATATATATATATAAAATATATATATATATATATATATATATATATATATATATATATATATATATATATATATATATATAGGGAGAGAGAGAGAGAGATAATGTTTTTTGTGGGAAGGTAGTTGAAGCACAAATAATACTAATAGCAGCGAAGGGAAGAGCAAGAAGCAAGTAAATTGAAATATAAAGAGAAACTTTGACACCAAAATAAAAAGAGTAAAGTGACATCACATGAAAGAAGTAAAAAATGCGCCGAAGTTTCTTCAGTGCAACAGAGTTTTCTGTACATCTTCTATAGCAAAATCCACCGCTCTTTGCAGCTAAGGGAAGTATATTTAAATTTTCCGAAACTGGGTGAAATTCTCCCGGAGTTAATTTTGCAATGATTGTGTATTTAGGCTGCGCATGACCAAAATAAAAAAAATGCACAGACAGAATGATCCAAGATCTTCGTAATAATATATAAATTAATATATCTTTTATCGGAGATATCAATTGCATACTTTACAATTCCGAGAACTCATATCTGTGGTGTCATCGTTCATGCGCGGAGCTCAACGTGACCGAACGGAGTCAAATCCGTACTGGCAAATTGGCAATCATTTTGGACTGTCAGCTAGTGTGACACTATTCCCCTTTCGAGAGCTAGCCAATCAGTGGCGTGCAGTGGGCGGGGCTTAGCTGCAATGGGCCATGGATTTTGCTTATAATCAAGGCCACTGAAAATAAATCTATCTTTCGGTGGTCTCGGTATAATGCTGTATAAGCCGCGGCACATGAAACTTTAACCACCGGCCGGTGGTGGCCCATACTATATCGTTGCCAGAAGCACGACTATGGGTAAATTTAACCTTAAATAAAATAAAAACCACTGAGGCTACAGGGCTGTAATTTGGTATGTTTGATGATTGGAGGGTGGATGATCAACATACCAATCTGCAGCCCTCTGTCCTCAGTAGTTTTTAAGTTCTGAGGGCGGACAGAAAAAAGTGCGGACAGAAGTGCAGATGGACATACAAAGCTGGCACAACAGTTTTCTTTTCAGAAAACTAAAAATGAGTAGATGTGAAAAGTAAATAGCTACTACATTCAGCGTATACAGTAACAGATGTTCACGCAAAAAAAAAAAAAAATACGTTATGCGTAAAAGCTTACGGATAATCTCGGCATAATACACAACTTTATTCATATAAGATAAAATTCTATTTTACCTTTACAATTGATTTTGGCTTGGTTCATAGAATATGAGCCTATTCTGAATAACCGAAATAGTGAGGGTCCAGTCTCTTGAATACAGTAAGCTGAAGTTTTAAAGATGTTTTATTTATGTAGATAAACTTCAGTACACTGTGTTCTTAAAATGACTGGACCCTATCTCTTTCGAGTTCAAACATTTTACTAGCCGGAATAAATATAAAAAAAAACATAACCGCCAAATAGTTAAAACTTCTGGTCCTGAATAACCATAGAAAACTTCTTTAATCTTAAATGATCTTTGTTAACTGAACGTAAATTTATTAAATTTAAACAGAGAAAATTACGCCAGCAGATTAGAAACTAACTTCACAAACCTCTTCGAGGCACTTTGCCGCCTCTTTTGAGTTGGAATAGAATAAGTTTTTAAATCTATCCCAACTCCAAAGAAGAGACAAGGTGTCTCGAGAAGGTTTGTGAATTTAGTTTCTTATCCTGAGATTCTAACTTCATAATAATACGTACCGGATCAGACGTAGATACTTATCACTGCCAGAACGATTACTACCTTTGAAAACGTATCGCTGAAAGACTATTTGAAAATTCTTCAAGTATTCTAGCATTTTTAAATGAAAAATAGGCGAAATAGTTCGCAAATGTGCTATAGCATGAGTTGTATATCCTCAAAACTAGCATAGCAAATATTTCATGTTTAGATCTTGTACAAAATAACCAATATTGAGATTTGATGACTGAGGGAAGCCTACTTAATACAATAAACCTAGTTGTATTATCTGATGCTGAAGTCACACATTTAAAAGTCACAAAAGCGAATAACACAGGTGAAGGCCACATAATTTATTATATTAGATATAATTGTTAAACTTATGCTTTTTTGAGGGGGAGAGGTTGGTCGACTCTGAAAATAAAAGATAGGCCTTCGCTTTGTATAAAGAACTTTATTTTTTTCTATCGCTAATACTCCTATTTGAGAAATACTTTGGTATTGTTAATTAAAGGAATCGAAATCAACTTTCCTCGCTAGCATTACGCGAAAACTTTATATTCCTCAAAACTTAAAAGAAGAGTGATGGAAACTAAAAATATTCAATTACTTCTGCAAACCATTCAATAAAAATTATCAGTCATATTTCCACATACCGAATTATTTTAGTTATTGTCGTACCAATTATTTTTTTATGTGATGATGACCATAGTGGTTTGACGGCAGTTTAGGCCCTATCAGTTAATTACTCAACATGTACATAGCCGTAACAATAAATAATACGAAGTGACCCCAAGGAACTGCGTTGAGTAAGACCCCCACGCTTTCACCAAAACCAACGAATTTAGCCTTGGAGCCATTTCCTAGCGAGGAGAGACATCCTGACCAGGCTAATGGAAAGGGGGAATGCCTTCATTACCATGAAGATCGTATGGAGAGGAAGCTTAAATGAAGAGCGAGATTAAGGGGAGGGGTAGGATGCGAAATTATGATGGGGAAGGGCTACACTACTCGCGTCGTCGCGAACTATGTTCTGGAGAGATAAACGCCACTTGTGGGACATGAGTAAAGGGTTCGGAAGAGGAATGATGACCGAGAAACAGTTGCGAGATGAAGGTGTATACAGTGTGCTGGGGTCGGGCGTGTTGGAAATCTCTATCGCGTTTTTTACCCGAAAATAAGAGTTTTTCGCCTTTAGTAATTTTACATCTCATAGAAGGCAATGTGTTAATAGTGTCTCTACGTAATACCCGGCGTGTAAGCCAGACAGTGTTGTGTAATTGCAGATATATTAATTTACATTATGTTCAGGTGATTTATGAAAAAGGTCACTGATTTACAAATCATAAGCCATGGCCAATGTATATATATAAATATATGTACATAATATATATATATGTATATATGTATATATATATATATATATATATATATATATATATATATATATATATATATATATATATATATATATATATATACATACACACATGACACCATGCATATGACATGGAGGCCAAATGGGAAAAGGTGTATAACCTAATAAGAACCTCTTCTACTGAATTCCTTCAAGAAACTACTGAATATTTTGCACGTAGCATGCACATACAGCCTAATGATTACTCGTGTACAAATTAGGAGTTGGCAGCCAAGCTGAAATGGATGTAGCCTACGCCTTAAAACCTCGGACAATTGGTTTGTCTTGTAATATTTCTCTATTGGTTGGTGCTAGTAGTAGCGATGCTATTATACAAAGCAACAACACAATTGTTTGTGACATTTTACCATACGCATGGTTTAATTTGTCCAAGCGTTAAATAAAAGGCTTATGGAAAATCGTTAAATTTATATACACCAAAAAAAAACAACAGCAGCTGGATAAGGCAGAACCTGAATACACACTTACCTCTCTCGGAATTATATCAAGGCACTGCAAGCGTTGAACGTAAACACGAGCAAGGCAAATATGATTTACCTGAGGAAAACGAGTAAAACTACAAAAGCAAGCGAACTTCAAAAATCAAAAGTAATCAGCGTGAAATCTAACGTCAGAAACAACATTTTACAAACATTTTAAACTCAGATTCCTTATAAATAATACTGGACTGAATGCATATATAAATTCTGTGCGAATACCTTGGACTGGAAGACACTCCTTTGCATTTATCTCATTTCCTATTTATAATTTCTGTTGCATCTCGATGAACATATTATTACCAACAGAAAGATCAAGGAAGATACACGCAAGAAATCTATATATATATATATATATATATATATATATATATATATATATATATATATATAATATATATATATATATATATATAATATATATATATATATATATATATATATATTATA
>JANJGK010000048.1:13239904-13289904 GCA_039081455.1 Macrobrachium rosenbergii
GTCCCCTTGCTAAGGAACCAGCTGGTTTCTTAACCACGTAAAATAAATCTAATCCTTCGGGCCAGCCCTAGGAGAGCTGTTAATCAGCTCAGTGGTCTGGTTAAACTAAGATTATACTTATAAGTGATAAATGGACTGGTACCTAAGAATGTGGTCTGACCGTCGACTGGGTCACTGGAGGGTACTGTGTCGAACGCTTGAGACACTTGGGTACCAGTCCATTTATCACTTATAATTCCCCTTCGGTGATATTCTCGAAGTAGCGTGAATCGGATATTAAACATTTGTGGCTTAAATTTATATATATATATATATATATATATATATATATATATATATAGATATATACTACCACACACATATATATACGCATATACATACAATATATATATATATATATATATATATAATATTATATATATATATATACATATATATATATATAATATATATTATATATATATATATACTATATATATATATATATATATATATATATATATATATATATATATATATATATATATAGTTTGTGTTATCTACTGGTCACTTTTACTTGACCCATGTAAATCCATTTTCAACTTTCGATATCTAAATATTTTTGTATACGCTTTTAGAAAGCTTGTATCCGAATTTGGGAATGAATGGTGTGAGGAACATGTTGCTCTGGGGTGCGATGTCCATAAAAATAATATTTTCCCAAAAGCTAGTCATTTTTAACTGATTATTCGCCAGGTTCTGAATTTGTTTTTCTCCTACAAACTTTTTCTTATACATTCTTTAGTAGTCCATGTATTCAAAAATTCTTGAGGTCGCAGCGTCGCTTACTGGTCATGCGTGATATTACGGCAGGAACGAGCAACGTTCAAATTAAGAATATAAAGAACTATGCATACACATACGTCGTTAATCTTTCAGTATAGTGCATGGGTAAAGAAATAAGGGCTTGCCGATGTCAAGAAATAAGGCATATATATAATTTTACTAGTTCCTCATTGGTCGGGTTGGTATTGTTCTCGGCTAGCACTCTGCTGGGCCAACGTTCGATTCTTCGACCGGCCAATGAAGAATTAGAGAAATTTATTTCTGGTGATAGAAATTCATTTCTCGTTACAGTGTGGTTCGGATTCCACGATAGGTTGTAGGTCCCGTTGCTAGGTAACCAATTGGTTCTTAGCCACGTAAAATGAATCTAATCCTTCGGGCCAGCCCTAGGAGAGCTGTCAGTCAGCTCAGTGGTCTGGTTAAACTAGGTATACTTATATAGTTTTATTACAATACGAAAATAAAAAAAATGTTTAAAAATATTATGACGACTTTACACATTAACTACTGGTAATACTTATAGTTATATATGTTCTTTATAAATGGTAAAGCTAATTGTTTGTTAAAGACGGTTGTACGAAACTGTGTTGATTAAAAATCGTGAGTTACAACTGCAAAAACTTAAAAGATGGTAGATCAAATTTCAACATAAAAATAATTTGCTTATAATCTGCAGTCTTGTGAAATGTCAAAACTGTTACAGTAATTTATACTAACATATGAAATCAAATACGATGTGAGGAACGTACGATTTATGCAATACCTTTATAACCTAAGTGATTTTTTGGTAGGAAAATACTAATGTGCTCTATGTTTTGTGTCAATAGTCTGAGTTCATACCATTTTAAATACTGATACTGTCTGAAATCTTTTACATTTCTTGAGATTCAATTGTGGAGAACTCTGCGCTATTCCTGGATTTTCATCAAATAGTTTTTATAATAAATATTTAGGCCATAATGCATAATAAAACTTCAAAATGTTTTAGTAAATGTATTCTTATAGAACTGGAAAACATTTCTATATAATGTGTGAAAAAATTGTATAATTTAGCACCAGTTTTACACAGTAACAGTACTTGTAAACAAAATTGCAAAGAGAGAGAGGTAAACAAAGGATTTTCTTATGTGACGTCCCTAGCAGGCTCACAGAATTACTCACTGGACCGGCCGATATCGTACTCGGCTAGCACCCTGCTAGACCCGAGTTCGAGTCTCCGGCCGGGCCAACGAAGAATTAGAGGAATTTATTTCTGGTGACAGAAATTCATTTCTCGGTATAAATTTTCCTTTCTTCCTCATTATCGTGATTCCCATCAGACTTGGGATAGATAAACGCACAGAGTTGCCTGATCTACAGACTTCTTTAACGAAAATCATTACAATGTAGATTAAATAAAATACAAAAGGAGTAACAGGCAGCATAGGTCAAGGGATTATTATTTAAAAATTCGCTTTCCGTTGACATACTTAACGGACTGTTGTTTAAAATCGAGAGAGAGAGAGAGAGAGAGAGAGAGAGAGAGAGGAGAGAGAGAGAGAGAGAGAGAGAGAGAGAGGAGAGGGGGGGGGGGAGGGTTTGCCAGAAATGAATAAACGTGCTTCGAGGATATGGCATTCTTCCTCAAATGAGGATCTAAATTTAGATATTTTCTTGTGAAATTAACGTCAGACTCCTTGACATTTTGGTTACAAAAATAGTTTAGGAGCAATTTTCGTAAATCGAATAAAATAACCCGACACAAATACTTATATGTATATGTATATGGATGTGTGGTGTGTATATATATATATATATATATATATATATATGTGTGGTGTGTGTGTGTGTGTGTGTGTGTATGTGTGTGTATATTATATATATATATATATATATATATATATATATATATATATATATATATATATATATATATATATATATATATATATATATATATATATATTAAACGTGAACACCAAAACGTTAAACAACAGGTAAACTGAATAATTTAATTAAACAAGAAATGTCATAAAACTGAAAATGTTATATACTTGCTAATATTACTAATTATAAACGCCAACATTAAAGAAAACTGGTTGATTATAGCCTCATTCAGCGATAATCGACACGCATTACCATTCCCTGAAACGAATTTAAAAAGATTTCAGCGCTCAAAATCTATCTCCTGCACCAGGCGAAAAACTGGAACGGAGCCACAATGAATGTGATTTCTCCTGGAAAATTAAGGAGACTTTCGCTAAGGTGCATCGAATCGTGCGATTAATTCGATGAGAGAGAGAGAGAGAGAGAGAGAGAGAGAGAGAGAGAGAGAGAGAGAGAGAGAGAGAGAGAGATTGTACAACTTAATGTAACCCCGGTGAAGGAAACAGGACTAATCCGGAGGAAAGTCTAAATAGCCTGCCTCTTTAAAACAAGGAGATTGCTGGCATCATGAAGACAGAGGTAGGGACAAAATTCCAACGCTTGGAAATAGAAGGGAGAAAATCTGACACGGAACCAAGCAATGCAGGGATTTCCTACTTCCACTGGTTGGATTTGGGGAGAATTCCCTTTCTCTTCTTTCAGCTGACCTTAATAATGGCCATAACAATACCTCAGAAAGGACTTACAGGGGTCATAGGTGTCGTATGAGTGTTGAAGAGTACAAAGCTACAAAAATGTTGAAGAGTACAAATCTACAAAAATGCTGAAGAGTACAAAGCTACAAAAATGTTGAAGAGTACAAAGCTACAAAAATGTTGAAGAGTACAAAGCTACAAAAATGTTGAAGAGTACAAAGCTACAAAAATGTTGAAGAGTACGAAGCTCCAAAAATGTTGAAGGAGTACAAAGCTACAAAATGTTGAAGAGTACAAAGCTACAAAAATGTTGAAGAGTACAAAGCTACAAAAATGTTGAAGAGTACAAAGCTAAAAAAATGTTGAAGAGTACAAAGCTACAAAAATGTTGAGTACGAAGCTACACAAATGTTGAAGAGTACAAAGCTACAAAAATGTTGAAGAGTACGAAGCTACAAAAATGTTGAAGAGTACAAAGCTACAAAAATGTTGAAGAGTACAAAGCTACAAAAATGTTGAAGAAAACAAAGCTACAAAAATGTTGAAGAAAACAAAGCTACAAAAATGTTGAAGAGTACAAAGCAACAAAAATGTTGAAGAAAACAAAGCTACAAAAATGTAAAAGAGTACAAAGCTACAAAAATGTTGAAGAGTACAAAGCTACAAAAATGTTAATGAGATTTTGCTGGGATGTAAACATAAATTTACACTTATCTGCAGCCGCATATGAAAATACAAAAATCAATAGACGCGCACATATCTTGCAGGAACATGTAAGGATCCGCGCACAAAACTTTTTTTTTCATAAAACTACATAAAAAACATTACTTAGGAAAACGGTAGCATTTGTCTCTTCACCAAACAAAAAGCCATCAAATGAGAAAGTCTGTCCCTCCAGCCCCGTAACGGCGTCACCCCTCTTTTTATATTGTTTTACAGTTTGTCTCTTTCCTCCCTTAATTTTGCAATGTTGTCCCAAACTTTTCCACACCAAACTGGCTCTGTTTTTCAGATACGAAACTAAATAACACGGAGAGCACACACCGCTTGTCAACGCCAGAGTTATTTATCACTTTAAATATATTAAAACTCTACTTTTATAAATTATTATTGTCGTGAGAGAGATCTCAAGGAATGTCAGAAATGCGCCGTGACCTGATGACAGCTATAAAATTGATTAGAAATCAATTATATAAAACGTAAGAGACTAACCGATGGCGTACTGAAATTAAATCTTCTTTATAAAGAAATAACACGCTGTTGGAGATTGTCATGCAAAAAAATCTTGCAAAAGATAGCTACGTAATTTTTTCGGTTAAACTTCAGTTTGTATTTTCAGGCGATAGTTAAACTACCAAATGTCCGAAACGAAAATAATATAATTAAGGTATTCCAGCCATGGGTGTCCATACCTCACCTATACAAAACATTCTTGCTAATCCAATCATAAATCTGAGACATTCTGCGAAATAAACACGGTTAAGTGCATAACCCTCGTCCAACTTCGTTAGCTTGGGTAAAATATGGGGAATAGTAATTTCCAAAAGACGCACAAATTGCGACTTGCATGGACTTGCTTGCTTCCTCACGCACCGCACGATTCCCACAGTAACTTGCAATTACGTGAAAATTATTGGCCATTAAAGAACTTATTTCTATCAACGAGCTCTTTCCAAACACCTCCAAAACTCCAAACTGGCAATGAACACGGCAACCCACAAAAGATGTGGTGCAAGCTCAACCATTCAACCATTCTACACCAAACGAAAAATTAAAAAGGAAAATAAAACAGGGGTTGGGGGAAGGGGGGCGGTGCTTCTGTTGTCATTACAAAGAAAACGTTTCTAATCCTCAGCACTTAATTAATTTTTACACTTCATTTTTATTTGTCTGATTAACTGAAGTAGGTCATCTGCCGAGGAGTTAAATTTTAAATACTATGAAACAACCCTCGAAACTATGTCAATAATTCATGATGCTTGCAAGGCCATCGAATTAATTAACTTTCACAAAACGAAAAATATATATTTCTGATATTCAGAAAAATATGTAGTAATAACTGTGATACCACGGAAAATTGATAGCAAGCGCGCTTTTTCTCTCCCACTTAAATCAAAATATAATCATATAAAATGCCATAATTGCTATTTACTTGGGATTTCCACTTAGAAATGTTCAGTTGTTCGAAATTTGTTGAGAAGCGGAAGCAGAGAAGAATACAGAACACTGTTACGCTCTCTTTGTTGAAAAATAATCGAAGCATTGTTTTTACATTTCCTTTACGGAACTGTTATTACTTTCGCAAAGGATGCTATCTCATTTTTTGTATTCCAATTTTTTCTGTGTCTGCTTGTCACCGGGCAGGTTTAACTGAAAAAAATTATATATATACACACACACACACATATATATATATATATATATATATATATATATATATATATATATATATATATACATATATATATTCCCATGGTGATTTAGCTTTGTGGCGGGATTCAGATGCAACTTAGTAACTACACTCTTAAGTACGATTCCCAAGATATTTAACAGAGAAATCAATTATTGCAACAAGTTTATTTTTAGATATATATATATATATATATATATATATATATATATATATATATATATATATATATATATATATATATATATATATATATATATATATATATATATTCCCATGGTGATTTAGCTTTGTGGCGGGATTCAGATGCAACTTAGTAACTACATTCTTAAGTACGTTTCCCAAGATATTTAACAGAGAAATCAATCATTGCAACAAGTTTATTTTTAGAGAGAAATCAGAGTTTAAACGTTTAAAGGTCAAGGTCACGCCTGTATAAAATTATAAAATGTCCACATTTTATGTTATACTGACACATAATGGAATTAATTCCAAAATAATTAAGATCAAGTCTAACCGCATGACGACCAAGGTAACTGATTTTTGTCTGAATGCTTCATAGCTGGCTCCATATGAGGTTTCCTCTCCATATATAAGAAATTCTCGCGGTATTTCTGTAATGATTAATTCAGTATATCTGAAAATTACACATTCAAACGTAAAGATCAGTTTTTGGTGGTTTCAATGCTTCATAGCCAATACTGTATTTCGGGGTAGTCTTTCCATTTTGCTGTATTGTAATAGTAATCCTAACAATTATACTAACAAAGCAGCTGAATGTCGCAGATTCTTGGGCAGTTTTAATGCTTCATAGGTACCTACATTTTATCGCCTCCTTCTTCATACTGATAAAAATTAACAATAATCTCTACACATAAGCTTCCTCCATTACAGCACTGAAAAACTATACTGCTGCTGGAAAAATACGTATTGTTTGGGGCCTTCCTTTATATAGTTGTCAGCTATTGTTAAATTTTCCTATCACCGTTTATTTTATTTATTTGGGCCATATGTGGTGGCAGTTTTTTTTAAAGAATACTAACTTGCCTAATTAATGGGGTTTTGTATGAAAATAACATGAAAAACAATAAACGCAATAACAATGATTACAATAAGGATAACAAAAGAAGTTGACGTAACCGTGTGGAAGGGAAATTAGCGAAGGGTATTATTTGCTCTCCACTTCAAAATAATTAACCAAGACTTTCATATCCCATATCAAGATGCGTTATTGGATATGGCTGCGCGTAAAAGAGGGGAGATTAATGAAATCTGTACCCTCAACTTTGAATATTTAATCAAGATTCTTCTAAGAATTTAATGTAAATATGTGCCAGTATTTGGAGGATGGCACATATTTAGTAATTATGCTAGGCGTAGACAATCCTGAGAAATAATTCTGCTTTCAAGAGCAAAATAAAAGAGACATACATAAAAGGTAAATAGAACATAACACGGTTTTTGTTTGACATAACAAAAACACGTTCGATTACCTGTGATTTCAAGTACACCACAGACTAACCAAGAAATTGCCCCCTTATTTATAGTCAGTTTGAACGCACGCACAAACATTTATATGCATATACAGTAAGTATGAATGCATAACATACATACAGTACATACATATATATATTATATATATAGCATACATATATCTATATGTGTGTGTCTGTGTGTTATAATTGCAATAACTCCAACGCCCTCTTAGCTTCTCGAATTCTTCACACTTATTGGATACGCCTGAGATCCAAGTGCAAGTTTATGAAGCAATTCTGATGTCCGTGACAGGATTCGAACACGCATCCTGTGTATCAAAACGAGGTAGCTTGTTATGAAGCTCTGGGTGCGGGTTCGAATCCTGCAGTAAAAGCTTAACTGATATATACATTATGTATATATATATTCTGAACTTTGCACAGTATATATGATGCTTGAGTATTGTATTATTATCGAATGCTATGGAAGTGTTTCTTTTAGTTACTAAATACGGAGCATTTCAGCATCCATATATTTTAGTAATAATCTTAAATATTTCATTGTTCTTAACTATTGGGGCTCATGGGATAATGGCACTGCATCACCCTCAGATAAAGTTAGTTTGAAGAGGTTGCCAAATTTATGAAAGTGTCCAGATTTCGTGGTAATTTGGCTATTCAGGTGATATTACACGTGGTAGCTTGGTTATTCCGATGATATTAGTCATTGGGAGGGTAGCAAAATGAAAATACTAGATGCATTACAGATCAATGGGTTGAAACTAGATTTGCAAAAGTATCAGTTTTTTGGAGGGGAGACAGAGATCTTTGGTCAAATTGTAAACTTTAAAGAAACTGGGCCTTGGTCCAAATAAAATAGAAGCCATTCAGGCGTTCCCATGCTCAATGACGGAAGGACGTTACAAGTTTTTTGGGGCATACAGGGTACTATAGAAAATTTGTTCGGAATTTTGGTAATATTGCTCAAATTCTTGACTATTAAATAACTGAAGGGAAGAAAATGAAACTGAAAAGCAGTTTAAGAAGAACTGGCTTTCAACGGTTTAAAAACAACTCTGACAGGCAATGCACTGTTGATGTATCATTTTTACCAGCCCATTTTAGTAACTACACAACTCAGCCATATTGAAATTGGGGTGTTATATCACAAACTGATGATGAAGGATGAGAAAGCTGTTTTGTCATACATCTCGAACACTAAAGGAGGCTGAGATCAGCTCATCCGAACTCACCTCCAATTTTCTTACACGTGATAGACTTTGCCCATAGGACCCAGACAAACCTTTCAAGTTCTTTTATCAATCCATACCCCTAGTGGGGAAAAGAATATCCATTTTATCAGCACTAATGTCCGCAATATATGGAGCAGTAACTGAGGATGAGTTAAAGGATCTGCAGTCACAAGTGAACAGTGCCCTGTCTACACAGGTAGGAGTAATCAAACAATTAGTGGCTAAGCATAATGAAGAAGTGGCAACAAGAAAACATATAGAAGGAATTGTAGAGAAAATTATAGCTGCAGTGTTAGGCATATATAAAAAGGTTGGCAAGATGACCAAAGCAAAGAATTAAATGGAACAGGTGAAGAACTTGCAATAGCCCAATCAGCAAGTTTGTAAGCGCAAGCCGCATTAATGTTAGATGCAAACGTGGTACATTTCATTCAAGAGGTACAAACTATGATGCTGACTAGGCAACTAAGTACCTCTGTGTTAGAACTTACACAAATTTTGGCACTTCACGCTAGACTATAAAATTAGATGATATTAGTTTACCCACCCACGGAAAAATACCTGGCTATCTATTATGAATTCACCTAGGTGTTAATGAGAAATGAAGGAAGTAAAAGCAATGTTTTCCTACCAGTGCCAGCTGGCTCAATGGTCGCCTTATACACTGTACGATATTGCACCGTTGTGGGTAAAAGACCAATGTGTGAGAAGGGTATACATGGAAGTACAGGAAGTTATGGAAAAATATGCGTGCTGTGAAAGATTCATACAGGAACAGACCAAATAGTGACTAATTGATTTATTCAATACTGAGACAACAAAAATGGACCTGTGCATGTCCAATTACAGACAGGAGTTTATCCACCGGATCTTGAGGATGGGGATTACTTAAGTAACAAATGCAGTGAAGGAAACAAGGCAATGATTGAGCGTGGGGGTTCAGTGGAAAATAAGAATATACCCAAAATGGTAAGCCATCTTCATGTGGAGCCTGGTTGCACCATCATGGGGCAAAACTTCTAACTGATGATAGTGAATTATACCCAGCAGAAGATATATGAGGTGTCATTCCTGACATCAAATTATACAGTGTCAGAGGTTATGGGAAAGAAGTCACTGAAACATTTAAATCTGTCGAAAAAGCCAAGTTTTCAGATGAGATGCTCGCTTACCTGACATATGGAATATATTCATGTCGGATGGGCTATGAGTAATACTCATACCACTATGATGGTGGCGATAGCTGGAATGATAGCGGTAGCCACGGCTGTTGGGGGTGATGCAAGTCCTTGGGTGTTGATGGCCCACCAATGGAGTAGTCAGCAGGAAAGCGAGGAATCTATGGCAGTCTTTCAAAGGGAAATCTTACACATCCCAGTGCCACCAGCTCATAAATGCACCAACCTCCCAAACTCTACCTCCAAAGCACTGCTGAAAGTTTTTTTTTTCTTGGGTCCTGCTCATCGGTTGTTGTGATATTTTTGCTTTGATTCCAATTCCTTTCTGCTGGTGGTGCCTTCATTGCGATTATCCTGCCAAGAAGCTCAAGACTCAGTGGCAGGACCATGGCCACATCACTACGGGGATGAAGTCCAAGCTGGGAAGGGGGCCAATGTGGCCCCACCATTATGAACTCTGCACAGTCTTCATGTTAAACTTGATCCATACATCTCAAAAGAAATGTGTAAGGAGTTTAATTTTAAGGAAGGCACTTGAATGAGGATATGCCCCACTTACAAACATCTGTCAGGTGCAAATACTTGTTTTCCAGCCATTTACATGTTCATATCCTGTCCTGCTAACATATTTACTATGAATTCCTACCAAATCGTATCAGGCCTCTGAAGATGGTTTAGTTAGCTACAAAACCGACACCGGTTAGGATCTACAGCCGTGTTTCATCTCTTCCCTGTGGTATTTGATATATATCATATATATACGACTCGATCCAAAAGTCCAAATAAGAGTCAAAAGTGCCGTTTTACATATATTTACAAGCACTTTACAATACTGACAAAGGTGCACGGGCACTGACGCACAAGTCTCTCAAAGCCAGATTCTAAGGCAGACTGTCGCACCCCACGAAAGCACGAGGTAGTATTAACTAAAATGCTTAGACCTCACATTCTTTCACGATTTCTACCCAAACCAAACCACTTTCATTAAGATGAAAGTGGTTTGGTTTCATTAAGATGATACAATGCCAAATAAACTACATGTACAATATAAAACTCAACAATAATAGTCATAATAATGCATCCAGTAATAATGACAATAATAACAGCAATATTGAAATAATACTGATGCCAAGAGGTACTGAATTCAGAAATCACAGAATAATACACTCTTTGTCGTATTATATGTAAAAACCCACAGAGCTAGGTAAAAATCATAGAAAATAGAGAAGCTTATATGTATGAATGTATTTGTGTGCGTATATATATATATATATATATATATATATATATATATATATATATATATATACATATATATATATATATATATATTATATATATATATATACACATATATATATCCCGTGAATTCTACATAACATTAACAAAAACATCAAATATTACTATTACAGAAGAACATTTTTATTTTGTATATTTTAACAAAAGGCCCATTTTTAACAAGGTCAACCAAATTTTGACAGCAATTTTTTTTTACATCCCTTACAAACGCGCACGTATGTGAAGTTATCTTATATATACAGTATATATATATATATATATATATATATATATATATATATATATATATATATATATATATATATAGTGTATGTATACTCATTAATAGTACTAAAAATAGCAGTAGCAGCATTAGTAATAATATTACTAAAGTACTCGTATGCTTCTTCTAAGCTACATTGATTAATTACGTGAAATCATAAGGAGATGAATAACTGAACGATTTGAGACTCTCTGGCAACAAACAGCACAGAAAAACGCAAACAGTTCCATAATTTATATACCACATTAGTTAAAAGTAATTCTCACGTAACTGATAACAACAAGAGGTATTCTACTGAACATGACACAGCTAAATTAACCCTACTAATAATAGTTAGCAAAAGTCTACGGGAAGTACCAGCCCCGCTTAGCTTCTGATGTGCAAACAAACAAACTTTTCAAAGTTTTAGCATTATATATACTGTATATATAGATGTGTTTGTGTGTTTATGTATGTATGTATGTATGTATACACACACACATAGGGTAGTGTGTGTGCTGTGCATACACGTGTTCATGTAAGATTCAATACATTATTGCATCTAAAAATACCACAGCCCTATTCCTAAATTATTTTTAAATATACCTCACCTTTCGTGAACAACAGTACTGATGGTGTGTTCTCACGAACAGTGCATGATGCTTATCCCACCGAATACTAGAAAATCCCAGGATGTAATCTTACACCCGTAATTTGAAGCAAATGAAGATATAACCAACCCTTGCCTAAAGTTAGACCTGGTGGAATCTACTTATGTAATGGGTCAACGACATGAATCTGCTTACCTAGAGAAAGGAAGTTTTCATAATCAAAATAGAAGACATAATAATATCCCATACAATTCAAAAAATTAATGGTGGATCACAGTATAATATGTTTTGTTACGGATAACGATTAACGATTTAAAATGCTAATGAGAGACTGATCATGAAAAATTGCCTGAAATTAGTTATATATATTTAATTTTAGAAATTCTTCTGAAATGACCAGGATGCATTCGGTAGCTTCAGTGTTGGGGATACGAATCTCTCTCTCTCTCTCTCTCTCTCTCTCTCTCTCTCTCTCTCTCTCTCTCTCTCTCTCTCTCTCTCTCTCTCTCTCTCCCACACACACACAAAAGAAAGGTGCAATACAGAGAAGGAAACTTTACAACTAAAAATCACGCTGAAAACGGTTTTTCCAACTTAAGAATAAGAGCAAAATAACAACTAAAACTGATATAGTTAAAATTATCAACAGAAAGATAAGTAAAAGCCTATTTCCTTGACCAGAGCGAAGAATAATTCAAATGTTATCGACTTACCGATGGGAAAACTAAAACTATAAATACTAATCTTTCTTGGATTTTCTTGGAAGCCCAAATTTTGGTTCGATTACGAATTATGATCGAGATTATCGGAGCATCTCTAAGTGAAGATGGACGAAGAAGATAAATTTCTCCTAATCCTCACATAAGATAGAATCTCTCCTTTCCCGAGAGGAGTCAGGTCAGGAAAATCGACTTCGACTGCCAAAGATCCTAATATAGAGGAGCCGGCACTATATATATATAAGTTTTACACATGGGAACCGCAACGGTTAATTAGTTCGAATTTAAAGTACTGCTTATTTGTCTTTCATTTCTTATATATGAATGTATTTCAATGATTATAACACCAAGGGCTTCAGATCGAATGTTAGTTTGTTTCATGTTCTGCTATATAATGTTCAACATATAAAACGTAAACCACACTGCATGTCAAAATATGACTCCAAAGCAATGCTGAAAACGAAACAGACCAAGCGAAAAACTAGTTTTTAGTTTTCTGTAAAAGAAAACTATTGTGCCGGCTTTGTCTGTCCGTCTGAACTTCATTCTGTCCGCACTTTTTCTGTCCTCCCTCAGATCTGAAAAACTACTGAGACTAGAGGGCTGCAAACTGGTATGTTGATCATCCACCCTTCAATCATCAAACATAGCAAATTGCACCACTCTAACCTCAGTAGTTTTTATTTTATTTAAGGTTAAAGTTAGCCATAATCGTGCTTCTGGCAACTATATAGGATAGGCCACCACCGGGCCGTGGTTAAAGTTTCATGGGCCACTGCTCATATAGCGTTATACCGAGACCACTGAAAGATATTTCTATTTTCGGTGGCCTTGATTATACGCTGTAGCGGCTGTACAGAAAACTCGATTGCGCCGAAGAAACTTCGGCGCACTATTTACTTGTTTCTTGTAAATTACTGAAATTAGCTAATTCCACATAAGGACTGAATGATCCTTTAAAAGAAATCATTATTTATAAGGATACACTATATTCAGTACATGCTTGGAGGTTAATATGATCCTTGGAATGATATACAATAAAGCACTGCACCTATATCAAGCCAATATTTATGCATATTTTTAAGGTAAATTTATGCTATTCATACAGTAAAGTGCCTATTCATGATTTAACCAAACCAGCAAAACATAACATTCAGCACCAAATAGAAACCAAAGGACCCCTGATCCACTCACATTTTAGATGTTTAGCCCCAGAGAAGTTCGTCTACGCCAAACAAGTGTTCAAAGAAATGGAAGAAGCAGGAATATGCCAAAAAGCCCCCAGCCAATGGGCATCACCCCTTCACATGGTACCAAAACCCGACGGAACACGGTGCCCATGCAGAGATTACCGACGACTAAACGTTAAAACAAAGCCAGATAGATACCTGTTACCAAATATAGCAGACATAACCAACCAAATGAACGGAGCAAAGATCACCAAAATAGACCTGCTGAAGGGATATTTCCAAGTCCCAGCAGCGAAGGAAGATATACAGTAGAGAAGACCGCGAACATCACCCCCTTCGACACCTACACATTCAACTACAGCTTTTTCAGCCTTCGCAACTCAGGGGCAACATTCCAAAGACGGATGGACGAACCGCTCAGCGACTTTCCATTCTGCGTGGTCTATGTCTACGACATCCTCATATTTAGCCCCAACCTCAAAACATCTCAAAGATGTCAAAAGAGTACTACAGACACTCAAAGAATATGGATTTATAAATGGGAAGACAAATGAGAATGGGCAAAGAAAACGGTGGAATTCCTGGGACACCAAGTAAGCCCAGAGGGCATTAGACCCCTACCAGAAAAAGTAAAAGCAATCAACGCCTTTCCAAAACCAACAACAGGTAAATCAGTGCAAGAATTTTCAGGACTGATCAATTACTATCATAGGTTCATACCTAACATTGCTAAAATAATGAGTCCCAAATATGAATGCTTAAAAGGAAAACATAAAAAATTAATATGGTCAAAAATCAAGAAAAAGCATTTCTTTTAGCAAAACAAGCGATAACCTCTGCAACCACATTAATCTTTCCTTCACCTCATAGGTCCCTAACGTTGACAACAGAGGCAAGTAACACGGCGATGGGCGCCGTACTCGAGCAGGACACGGACGATGGTCGTCGCCCGCTGGCATTCTTCAGCAAGAAGCTAACGGCAGAGGAACAAAAATACTCCACTTCTAACAGAGACCTCCTAGCAGTCTACAAAGCCATCCGCCACTTCCGCCACATGCTCGAAGGACGACAGTTCGAAGTGCAAACACGAAGTCAGCAGACGCATGGTCAGCACGGCAACAACGGCACCTGTCAGTGATATCTGAACACTCCTGCACCATTAAATACTTGAAGGGTTCGGCAAACACCGTGGCAGACGCACTATCAAGAAACTGAGTCAACACCATCCAGCTCTGGATAGTTGAGTAAAAATATGTAACACAAAATTTTCATATCGTAGGGAGAAAGCCATGGAATTGTTGTGTAAAATGAATATTTTCTTTTTTCATGATAAATTTTGCAAAGGTTTTATTCTATACTCTAAGTGTGGTAGAACATTACCAAGTTACTTATTACCATCCTAAAGACAATAAGATTAATCGCAAGCAGAAAATCTATTAGGCTTAGGTTTTAAACTGTATTTGGTATGTAGGACGGTTAACCACAGTGAAATCTCATCCCCACTGAGGAAATTATAAAGCATAACAAAACTAAAGTGAACACTATATGGAAAATACTACAGTGCTATATTCATCTCCTAATATCCTTCGAAGCACAGACTTTCGATCTGAAGAAAACGATAAAACTTCAAATCTTAACAAAACCATTACAAATATCACTATTTCATTGTGGGTTAAGGTGTGTACGTAAAACTGAGACGTGAAATAGCATTCCCCCTTTCCATTTTCTCCCTTGAACGACAACCTTTTCAATAAAAGGGAGGGAATTACTATAAAGGAAGACTACCAAAAAGAGACAAACACCAGTGGAAAATATATTACTGCTGATTTCAAATAACTCTCATTCGATAGAGAACAGACGGATATGAATATTCGTACAAAGTCGATGGTAGAAGGATCCAGAAAAAATAAACATCTAAAAGAATTCGAATGATCAATGATCATCTCAATAACGATGATGACGCTGATGACAACTTCAGTAACGACAAAAGCAGCAAGTTCGGTAATAACAATACTACAAAGCAGGGCAACACTGGAAGTAAATGTAATAGCAGCATTTTGGTACATGGTAATAACTTTTCTCGTTTTGGAAAATGTGGCTGAAACATTCATCCTACTTAATACCAAAAAGCTGACGTTTTTAATTTCCGTGGTAGGTCGTACCTGAAAGCTGAATTTATAATCATTCTCTAAGAGAAAATAAAACGGTTCCCTATTCTGGGTCTTACCAGCAGAGTGGAAAGGATGAACAATTTCTCAAGGATTTTTATCACGGCACACGGCACCAGTAAAGAACGGAAACCGAGAGCCGAGCTTCATCCGCAAATCCTTTAAAACAATTTGGCTCAAATGACTTTTGGAGCCGTCAGATGTAACAGTGAAAAAATGCCAAAAAGGAATGTACTTCTTTTGCTATTTTTTTTTTTTTTTGACAATACACGTATACGTTTGTTGCAGTACTTAAGAAAAATTCTACATCAATGCAATTATTTTGCGCCGACTTGAGGGCACGGTAGCATGAAATGTGAATAGACACATATTATGAACATCTATATTCATCGGAGGAGGATATCCGGCGAATGAATATATTACTCTGACAATGCGTCCATATTTCTTAGAATTTTTAACCTACATCTGACTTTATATTGTCCTTTTTTTTACTTTTATTTCCTTTACATACCAGTATTTTGTGCTGAGGAGCTTCACTTCGAAAATCAATGATTTTTGGCTTCATCTTACGAATTCAAGTATATTTGGAATAAATAAATAAATAAATAAATGAATAAATAAATAAATAAATAAATAAATAATAAATAACTGCATAAAATAATGTCGTATTTTTACAGATATTTGCATAATTGAAAGACTAATTGAGATTTTGGCTAAACTGCTAATAACTTGATATCCTAACAACATTATTTGTAAGTAGACATCTACTGAAACGATAATAAAATAAAAATTAACAAAAATAAATTTCCCTTAATCGGGAGTAAGGGAGCTCAATTCGTGGTATGAAGTGCTGACCCAAATGTTTTTTTTTTTTTTACAGGTGGGTGGAATCCCTTGTTGATTCTAATCCCAAAGTCCTTTTCGAAATTCAAATTAAAAAACTGAAATTTCAGAGGGAAATAAGAATAATGTGATCACTAACAAAACAATTTAGCGAGTGTGGAGTTACAGTCATACCGTATTCGTCCTGACACGATACTTATTTTTTGAGTAAGAACAGAACTTCTGCAAGAAACTACAATCATACTGAGGCCGATTCTGTTTACCAAGAGCAGTGCCGCACATCGAAGCCTGTTTGCCTATCATTAAATAGTTTAATGTTCTGCCAGAATATCTGCACCAGCGCTTGCCACAAAATGTTTTTGTTCGGTCTGTCATCAAAGAAATTCTTGCAACTTTACCCTATGAATTTAAAAATATGGGTGCCTGGCTGTTTAGCTGAGGAGAAGGAGCTTAATTTCCAATTATCTTTTGTACTGGGGTGGGCAGAACACTGGACGAATGGAATTGTTCTGGCGTTCACAAAGGTTACCTCTCAGCCTTACTATTCTGTTATCGTACGCATTAGAGAATCTGCTGGAGATCCAGAAGTAATGTATCCATATTACTGGCAATAAGACATTTAAAACAACAGAATAATCCATGTAAAACAAAAGACAGTTGTACTAGAAATTAAATATAACATTTTGGTGAATATATAAATCCGGTATTCCATAAAAACATTTGTAAACCAAAGGAATGAAAACAGATCGACGGAAGGGCACAATGTTTCAGAATATCACTACAAGAGCAATAATGTCAAGTGGAATAGGTACGGGGAGTCAATGGCGTTCTATCCCCATTTCCCATGCAGAGACTCCAGGTATGATATAAAAGAGAACACGTTAGATTATAATAATAAAATTTGGCCTGAACTTCGAGGGATGTGATAGACTCGGCTCTTGAAAGGAGATATATACTTTATAAGTAAAATGGAGAAGGAAAGTGAGTTTAGTAGCAATAGGAACGAATCTGTCCCCTAAATGAGCAACCTTAATAATGCTAATTTCCACAGAATATACAATGGATGTATTCTTAAAATCCAATAAACGCAACAAGGATTATGCGCTGACTGTGATGTAGACATCCATGTATTTAATTATATTACTTCTTCTAGTACAGTAACACGCCAGGAATACATACCTTCGAAATTTTGGGCAAATTACCAACGTTGATATTCTTAACATAAGACTGTGGACTCTTTAATGCTAAAGTTCCAAAACTATCGAAAAAAGGAACCATTTATTTTTTATGCCAGGAACTTCTTATCCCTTGGTTTAGGACATAATATCATGATAACACTCACGTTGGGAAAAACATTATTTTCATTGTTAATCTTCGTTACCTAGACAACTGCAGTCGTTGCTTTCGCAGAGGTAAAATGTTCTTTCTTCAAGCTTCATTCTTCTGCTCCCGTTAAGACTAAGCTTAACAAAGGCCTCAGGTTGCCCATGCCATTGGGAACGCTTAGAAAAATGTAACTGTACCCTGAGGCTGAACATTCCAAAAATAAACTAACACCTCACTGCCTGGACTTTGGAAAGAGTGAAATGCCTGCTCTAATCACCCCCAACAAATTTGAATCAGTTTACTCTCTTTAAGGTCAACATCATGATTAGTTATATCTCAACAAATAAAAAAAATGTTTGATCCCACCCTTTGCTGTTTCCTATCCTTCACGTCATCATTCTTACCATTTCTCTATCATAAGTTTTCCCCTCTCAAGAAGGCGCACAAAATCTTCACCTCTCGCTTTTATCCGAAACAATAACGTCGCAATTTAGCCTTTATTGCTGCCCCCGAGTCTCGTCCTGAAGGGATGATTAATTGCTGGCAATCTTTCTTTGCTTTTTTTTATCACGCAAAATCACATGGACAAAGATCATAAATGATTATTACTTTACTTCCACTTAATTTTTCGACTCTGTGCAATAGTTTGCAACATAATCGGTAATCTAGTGTGTATGGACATGTGTGGACGTGTACGCGTATGTGTCGTAAACCATCAAAGACCATTCACCTATTTCATCAAGGAAAAGTAGTTCTTATAGTCTGCATGGATCCATGTGTTTAAGATAAACCCAGAAAAAAAGCAAAAATGATAAGTACCTCATCAGAAGGGGACCATGATGAAATCCCAGGAAGAAATCACACTCGAATACTGAGTGCACTCGACTAGAAATCGGCAAAAGAGCTGATAATGTCAATAGTTTGATGACGCTCTCGAGTGAGCCTGGCTCCAATATGAGCAAATTTCCATTTTGGGGAGGTACGTTTGTATGTCGCTTATAACATCTGAATATTCCTTTTGTTCAAAATTGCTTTTATCCTTTCCGTTCAAATCCACCGTCAAACATTTATTACACATATTTAAGGCAGACAAACGGAACGATTTCATATGACTGAATTTTAACAACAACTATTCATCCAAAATGAACCCTACATGCAATTTTAATGTTAATTTTGAATAGGTACGATGTAAAATGAATATGAATATGAATGAATTTGATATATATATATATATATATATATATATATATATATATATATATATATATATATATATATATAAGTGAATGTTTGTATGTTTGTGCACTATAGAAATCCACAAAATTTGGCACATGGCCATCATTTGACCCAAGTTTGATAATAGGGTAGGTTTCAAACCCATACCCCAGTGACAGAGAGACAAACATGGACGTTTGTCCCGTTTATCCAGGCTACTGTCCCTTTTATCCATGTATTAAGCCATTCAAGTAGCTGCTGGCTCAACCAGACCTGCAAGATGCACGATGACAGTATTTCCTTTTTTTATTTGTTCAAATGTAATTCGGTTGTTTCTTCTTCATTTTTACCTTCGGAATTCTTTATAACAACTGCTTTGTGATGATGCATTTTGTTATAAAGTAGGTTTAAATGAGGTTTGGAATAATATTAGAAAGGGATAAAAAGTTTCCATCAAAAGCCATTCATCTTCCTCATTCGCCCACGAGTAGCAGCTGCTAGCTCAACCCGACGTGCAAGATGTACGATGACAGTATTTCCTTATTTTTTATTCATTCAAATTCGAATATCCTCATTAATTCGTTTGTTCCTTCGGAATTCATTATAGCAACTGCTTCGTAACATCACGATGATATATTTTGTTATAAAGTCAGTTTAAATGAGGTTTGGAATAATATTCATTATCGGGCAAGTTGGCAACAACACTTCACTATATACCTAAGGCCAGGTATTCACAATAAGGTTTGCCAGTCAGCTCACCCACGACTATTCAAAGGATGAATGTCCACATGAAAAAAGTAGAACTGTCAGTTGGACCATCAACACAAAACATAAACAGAAAAAATACAAACACCTAGAGGACCACACACTATTAAAATAAGTTCTCCATTTTGAGTTCAACTACTAAGCCTAATGATCACACTACCATTTCTTCCTTAAGTTTCTGAAGCTTCGTGCGGTAGCGAGTTAGAGGTACAGTCACGTACACTGAAGCCACTATGAATTCGTGCAATTTGTTGAAGTCAGATCCATGCACAACTCTCCGTTTTGCTGTGTAGTTTACTTCACGAAATATATAAAAGGTCTGTCTATTGTTGCATGGGAGACAGACCTTCTCCCCGCCCCGCACACACAAACACACAAGACACATCTGAGCACTTGCTGTAGAAATATAAGATTTTTTATTTATTGTCTTTGTTCAGTGGAAATGCCTTTTGTTCTTGTCTTATAAATAGAGAAATGTAACTTCTCCTTACCCTCCCCTCCCCCCTTTTTTCCCTCCCCCTCCTCCTCCCCATTCCCCCTCTCCCTCCCTTTCCCTCTTCCCTCCCCCTTCCCACTTTCCCTCCCCCTTCCCTATTCCTTCTCTCTACCTGTAGACTGTCACTCACAGTTTTCCCGGGCAGCGCTGGGTTAGTCTGCCAGTGGAATGGGATAGTATTTACTTTGATCACATGTGGAACTGACTGCATGATGTAAGGAGGGTAATTAGATGGACAGACTACTGGAGTTCATTGGTATATATATGCTGGATGCTACAGTATGGCGGTGATTGTGACAAAGGCAACAAGATATGTAAAGTATGCATGGATGAAGAGGAGGAGTAAATGTTCACTTATATAAGGATAAAAATGATTAGAATAGCTTTCAAGAATTAACGGAGCATAATATTACTAGGTGTGCTATGGATGGTGTATTGTAGAGTTTTGACTCAGAAAGTAAGATTAGAGGATGGAATAATTGATAAAGAAAGGAAAAAGGATCATGTTTGGATCAACTGTCTGTTACGAAGTTTTAGGCTAAAGGAATAAGGAACTCGTAGACCTACAAAATGCTTATGAGTGAACTGCTAGCGACTGAGGGGACAGATGACCCGTAAAGAAGATACTCTACTAAGAAAAATTAAATGCATTTTGGAAGTAAAGTGTTAGCATTTGCAGATGGGAGAATAACAGGTTTGATGTACGTGTCTCTGAGATAATGATGTATTATTCTTCCATCGCTCTTTAATATATTTATATGCATATAACAATGCTAGAAGTCAGAAAACTGAATATTAATAAATGCAAACTTGTGGTATAAGACACTGAAAAAGCCTGTAGTGCACAATGTTAATTTTTGTAGACGGCACAATGCTGGATGAAAACAGCTTAGAGGAACTGCGGAAACTAGTGAAAAAGTTTCAAAAATTATACGAAATTGAAAGGTCATGATGTTAAATATTGACCGGGAAATGAATGCCTCTATGGGAGGTGAAAGAATGCGGAGGACTGTAAGATTGTTAATAGAGAGGATGTAGGAGAATGTGTGAAAATACATGAAAGAGAATTAGTGCGTATACGGCGCAAAGGCAAGACTGAATAAAGGGATTGTTCAACTCTCCTTTATGGAAGGCTAGTGGAAATGTTTAATGCATTTGCGGGAAAAAGTTTGGAAGAGTTGAGATGTACTGTTTACACAGTATATGTGGCGTGGTGCAAGTAGAACTGCAATGGTGAAAAATACGACCCTACAAGTTGTAAAATGGTTAACAGGTGAATGGATGGATCTCAATCTTTTTTAGATGGTTTGGTCATGTGGAATGAACGAACGTCAAATGACTATATGGCTCTTGCGTGTTATGAGGGAGGAAAGGAGGAGGTAGAGATTGGAAAGATTTGTTGGAAGAAATACTGGAATGGAACGCATTTATAGGAAGTAGAGAATGACCGCAAGATAAAAGTTATGGCACAGTGTGTATAGAGGACTCAATAAGCTGCTTTGATAGTTCTGTCTAAACTGTAAGAAGTGACTAGCACTGGAACTTTTCGGTACATGGGTTCATCTACGATGCAGCAGTTGATGTATAATGTTGCAGTACCACTGTCGTGTTTCCCCTTTGTAGCCACTTCCTATTTTAGGAAAAAGCCTAATGATGAAACTACTCCTAATAGAAGTCATTAGGCACAGAAATATTGGATTTCATTATATATTTTTTTTCATAAAACCCAGACTGAATGTGAACTATAAAAATCGTTTTGATGTGATGCAGACAAAAAAATCCCATTCTTCATTGAACATGCATAAAGATGTGAGTAAACAATAACGGCAATAAATCGAAAATGAAGCAAAGCAACATAATAAATCTTCCATATAAATGCTTAAAGGTATGATACTTCATCATTTATATGGCAGATTAATATTACGTAAGAAAACAATAATAATAATAAAAAATATAAATTTTAACCGGGCGCTCCTCCTCAGACCTTGACTTCCTTCGCCAAGTATAAAACTTTTGACAAGAAATAGTGAAAGGGATGAGAAGAAAACTCAAAAGGATCATTAACGTCGTAGCAGGTTCATACTGAAATTCCAAGTTTCCGACGCCGAAAGGTTCTCCAGAATTTCAGGCACCGAAACTTGAGGCTAGGCTGTCGCCGTTCGGTTGGAAAGATAAGAGCTGTTAATTTTTACTTTTGCCTCTTCTTTTTCTTAAGAGAAGTAAGGAATCAAGTTTCTGTAGAGATAAGGACTTTCCTCTCAGGGATTTTCATACGTTGATGGCGATGTTAATGTCTCCAAAATCAGTGCGATAACAGACTGTCTACCAGTGGAAGGATTTTTCGGCTTAGGATACAGAACCATCACATTAGCCCATGTGCGGGCGTCATTTCTTTGCTCAGAATCCTAGCCATTCAAATGCAACCCATTGGCAAAATAGAACCCTCTGGCGTTAATGAAACTTTCATTAGGCTTTTGATGCTCGTCCAAAAAGACGCCATTAGCTGGCTCTCCTGGTCCCTTTGGATATTTCCCCATTTCACTGTAGGTGTAGTTTCCTTTTACGAAGGTCGATGTCTTCTGCTGAGCTTGTAACTTTCTCATTAAATTCTTAGACTCCTAATGCCCCAAAGGTTACACCTTTTGAGAAAACGCTGCTGTGCAGATTGAAGTAAAACTAATACGTCGTAAGGGTTATACATGTAAATTTGTCTCAAAATAATATAATTTCATAAAGTTTAAACATACGTAAATTGACTGTAGGCAACCGTTTCATAAAGGTTGCAAAAAGATGTAAAATAATCATTCTCGAAACGCTGAGTCGAAGTCATTACAACAAATGAAAACGTATATACTCATATATGCAGGCGTGCGCGAACACATACAGATAGTTTGGGAAACCTGTCACTGGAATCTGATAAGATTGTCCTTAACTTTCCCCTAAAAATGTTTTGAGTAGTAGGAAACTTCCCAGCGGGAGAAGAAGGGACCACAGGAAAAAATCAATCGTACCCAAGTTTGAGCGAAAACCAGTGTAACTATTTCCCCAACTCTCTCTCTCTCTCTCTCTCTCTCTGTATGATGGGTAAATTTGATTATTCATACATTAACGAAAAACCATTCCTTTATTTAACAACCAATTTTCTCTCAATCTTGATGGCGTTCAAATTTGGATCGTCCCTCTGAACTAGTTGAAAGGTATTTTAGGGCCAATAATCTACTACCTTCCTGAAAGTCCGATAAACTATACATATCTACAGCATTTTCTAAAATTCAGTGAAACGATATGATTATTTTCTCATGTATGTTTACGCTGCATGAAAAAACAAGTGCGCACATACATACACATATAACAGATATTATAGAGGGGGCGTTGACCCAGAAGGTGCTACTCTTTCGGTTTTTATCAAATCCATTTTGGAAAAGGTTCATATCCCCATGGGTATTCAATGAGTTTTGAGCTGAAGACGCCAGCCATCTTAGACCGTCACCCATCCTACTGCTGATGGTCATGGAGCGTAAACTTGCCTCACGTTTAGAATTTAACATTTTCGC
Source organism: Macrobrachium rosenbergii (assembly GCA_039081455.1). Classification (NCBI taxonomy): domain Eukaryota; kingdom Metazoa; phylum Arthropoda; class Malacostraca; order Decapoda; family Palaemonidae; genus Macrobrachium; species Macrobrachium rosenbergii. The sequence goes on from JANJGK010000048.1 coordinate 13,264,034, forward strand.
TTGAGTTCCTACTGGTGATTATACGTATGTTCATATTCGTCGATTAGGAATAATTGTTAATCGGTAAAAACAACCATAATCTATGAAAATCAACATTAAAAAACTGAAAGTTGGTAAGATAAAAAAAAATATCGTTAAATAAAAAATTTAAAAGAACCTTACCAGGAAAAAAACTGAAGACATATCTATCAGTCTCCGAAACCGAAAACATTTCCGGTACTTCAGACACTATAAATACGTGGGCTGGAAAAATACGAGGAATTAAAATACTTTCCTTCTCTTAAGGGAAGAAAGGAGGAGTTATGATTTTACTGTGTGTTTTCTTTCACTCAAGGAAATATTTCCTGTCAACATTTTTTTCTTCACTGCAAAAGGAAAGAATTTACGGAATTTCTACCTTTGACGTAAGTGTCACATCTCTGCAAAGATATGTGAGATTAAAAATTCTTTCCTTGGCGCTCGAACAAACAACTATTACGTTTCACTTAATGTGGACGTCATTGCAATGTCTCGATTTTACTGACCTTTCAACCAGGACACCCTGGCAAAAATAACACTTTTATTGGGCTGTTGGTGTTCTGAAAACAGAGCATTAACTACATATACCATTTCATTTGGGTCTTTTCCTTTTTAATTGTTACCATTCTCTTCCACGAAATCATATGTACTCTGCTGATTCACTGATGTTTCACTAATCTTCTGTGAACGAACTGACCAAAGTATTATGAAAGTATAAGCTTTACTTCATAAAAATACACGTTGCAAAGACTACAAACCGTAAAAATCCCATTACTTTTCTCACTTTTACATTTAAATCTTGAAAGTATACGCTTATAAAAGTACAAAGAAATGCACTTTCACAAAGGTTTTAAAATAAAATATACACTCCTCCTGGGAATATGCATTTGCACCGGTGATACAAACTTGATACTATATTAAAGCATACTTCTTCACGCTTCCCAAATTGCAAACATCGCTCGGGAAACACTTTCCTGAATCTCACAAAATGCAGACACCCCTCCAGGAAGCGCACTTCCTTAAATTTTGCAAAACGTAGCTTTCCCTCCTGGAAACAGCTTGGTAAACATTAGGTGTACGATCTTCTTGAAAATTTTGTAAAGACCAGAAGAAGTGGCATTTGAATGGTTAACCTTCCTGTTCTCTGCAAGTTTCTTGGATTAGGTGGCTAGCCCCAGCGTGACGTCCGCTTCCCGGCCCCCTTTTCTTTTACGTGTCAGTAAAAGGAAATTATTGAGATGGCTTTTTCTGTCCGTCCCCACTTTTCCTATACGCCCTCTAATCATAAAAAAACTACTGAGGCTAGAGGGCTGCAAATTGGCATGTTGATCATCCACCCTCCAATCATCCAACATAGAAAACTGCAGCCCTCTAGCATCTGTAGCTTTCATTTTATTTAAGGTTAAAGTTAGCCATGATCGTGCGTCTGGCACCTCTATAGGTACCAACAACACTGGCCACCAACGGGCCGTGGGTGAAATTTTCATGGGCCGCGGCTGCGAGTTTCATAGGCCGTAGCTGAGAGTTTCATACAGCATTATACACTACAGAAAACTGGATCGCGCCGGAGAAACTTCGGCCCATATTTTACTTCTTTTTTTTTATTTGTTCAAAAGTACACACTATCAAACATAAATGTCCAACATGTCTGATAATACACCGCCATAAACTGTAGCTAGTGCATGTGTCAGAGAATTTTGGCGTAAACATGTTGACTGGACAAATATCAAAATGCTGGTCAATCCTTCCAACCTGGCCACACATTCTCAAATTGTATGATTTTATGTCATGTTGGACATACACTGGATTTTAATGGTGCGTGTCTGTCTGTCTGTATTGCTCAGGAGTCGACCATTTGTCCTGTTGTTTGGTAGACGGGAATGCTATCGATCATACTGTCATTTAGAGGGGAAAAAATTAGAGTGAAAAAGGCTGCAATATATCTTACACTTTCGCATTAATCCGAACAAGAAAAGGACGATCAACTTATTAATGAGTAAATGGATCTTAGAACAGATTATAAACACAGAGAGGTACTGCACAGTATGTAAAAAAAAAAAAAGTAAGCTGAACACCTGATAAATCATATGATTTTGACGTTAAGAATCTCTCTTTCTCTTTCTCACTCCCCAAAAATTATGCAGCATCTTGCCTCAGATGCCTTTCAAAACGAAAGTAAACAAATCGTATTTACCCTGTTCGCTCCGCCAAGATGGCTGACGGATATGACGTCCCCGAAGGGGAGGAAAGCCATATTTCCGAGGATATGATCCTTTCCGTGTTTGACTTTGGCCTGAAGGACAGTTACAAATATTTCTCTCACTCGTGACTGTCCTCAAGCAAATAATCCTCTTGATTAACTTAATAATCGTTTTGTTGGAGAATATTTTGGAAGAAAATTATTACATTAGTTTACTACGTGCGAGAAAAGGATGCACACCAGCAACCTAAATTAACATAAGTCTTCGGTATTATATTTTTTTTTACCGATGGACTTTTAATACAGCTTGATTGGAATACTGGAAAAAACAAAGACGAAAGAAATTTCTAACAAAGCCTGATGCCATAAAAAAGAAAGGCAAACGAAAAATCACGAAGAGAACTCACCGTAAAACATAAATACGTAATGGTAAAACTTATGAACATATTTTTCGCCTACCAAAACCGATTAGTTGCCTAGAACCGCAAGAAGATAACTTTCGTCAGACTTTGTCGGCGGAGGTAATTATTAGCGTTTATTTTTTACTTATTTTTTAATTTTTTTTAGGCTAAGGAGTGTGCGTGAAGAGTTTCATTTATGACGGTTTGAATCATATCAAAACTTGTGAATGCAACGTTCATCTGTCTACAATATTAAGCAATTGAAGGACATTACGCAGTTCTAAAAACAACAGCCATAGGGGGAAAGACTGCTCGGTTGACCATGTTCCTTAAAGAATAACGATGTCACAGTTCATCTGATCAAATTCATGCTCTGGGGACATTACAAGGTGCCTTAGGTATACCTGGATCAATGCCCTCAACAGTATGGAGAAGTAGATGGATCTCCTTACCAACTTCTGCTGGTGTAAGCATAAGAGAGCTCTCTTTCAGAAGGGGTGACAAAACAAAAGGGCTTTCTAAATAGTTTCCCATAAGGGAGATTTCAGCGTGGAATCACAATATACCTGAGAATCTAGATTTTACGATTCTCTGCAGGCAGATGGCAGGAATCCATCAATCGTCAACCAAGGGCAGGGGTACTGTCTAGATGACACCTGATGATGGTTGATCATGAATGAAAAATATTTTCACGCAAGGATTTAGTTTCCCTACACTAACCTATTTCAAATAAAATCCAGTTCCTTTGTGCCAAGTGCTACATACATATACTATATCAAAGTTAACGCCATTTGAAAATTATTCCGAGTGGCACTTTATCAAAATTTTCATAAAACATCAAGGACTGGCAAATAATTAGATATATAATAAATACATTTCAATGAGCTGGGACTTTCGGAAGAGTCCCTAGAATTTCACAAGAGTTCAGAGACTTGATGGCTTGTTCACTGGTTTGTGACAAAAACTTATGCTTGGCTTTCCCAATACAGAATGGGAATACAAGGGTCTTTGATTTGCTTAATATGCCACAGGAAGGGAAGCCACTTTCCATAATGCTCAGGGTTCCAGTTTCTTTGATATATCTGAGATCTCTTCCTAGGTGAGTGCCAGCTGCCAGATAATCAGCAAGGGTTCCAGTGTGTCTAAAGAGTGGCATTAGAACTCAAGGATGAAATGCTATCATTAGTCAGGAATTCTACAGAAGGTGAAATGCAATCACAAATACCACTAAGCACCATAAGACAAGTCTGTGTGTTATTCTTCTAATCAAGTTAAAAAATAACCATTGCTGCATCCAGCAAAAAGTAAGGGCATCAGTGCCCTGCAACAAACTGATGGCAATATGTGAAAACCATCAACAGTATCACACTATACGAGTATGTGACATACTGACAATGAGATTCCTTCATTTCTCTGCATCCTAGTAAGGTTGTGAGGTCTTTCTTTCTCTGCATCCTTGTCAGGTTGTGAAGTCTTCAATTTCTCTGCATCCTTGTAAGGTTGTGAAGTCTAAGTGTGCATATCGAGGTGCTACATGATACGAGGTCAGTCATTTGTAAAAGATTGTATGCAATCCCCCCCCCCCAGATGCAGTGCTACATATCAGAGTAGTGAGTTTTATTTTTAATGACATAGGTACCCAATTTGATTTGCACATGCGTTGTTGAGAACAGTCCCAATTTTGCAACAGCAACTGGGTGCCCAGTCCTGTGTTGAAACCCAATACATATAAGTGAACATGTATATAAATAAGTGAGCATGTTCACATACTTCCTCCAGTTGTTTAACAAAACAGTTGTGGCTGACAAAGTGATAAGATAGAGTGCTTCCTCATCCTTTATGCTAATGTAGTTGCAAGTGGCTTGCACTGTAGGAGGGCACTGAACTTGCCCCAACTGCCTGGACCTGAAAGATATCTCATGAACTGTGCTGATACTGTAGCAATGCAAGGATCTACTGTAACGATTGAGACCTTTGGTAATGCCTATAAGTATAACAATGGTTCCTAGCACCTTTAGTTATGGCACGAGAACTGCCTGGCACAATCCAAAGCCTGATATCATTTCTTAAGGCACGAGAAGTGAAGAAAGATTCAGTGTTGTGAATTGTGCTCTTCTTGAGTCATGTGATGTAAGTAGGGTACACTTTCCCAGTATACTTTCAATGACAAAAACAATAATTACAGGGTCTGAAGTGTGATCCCACTGTACAACCAAAGCTCTTTCAATGGCACTGGTACTGATTGGCTGAAAGGGATGACTACTACCTTTAGCAGGACAGTATCCCTGGTGAATGGAGTGTCCTCTGTTCAAGGAGTGTGAGCAGTGTCCTTGGTGGTTAATGTGGAAGAGTTGGTCCACAAGATGCTTTGAGTGTGACACAATCTCCTGTGGTGCTCCCCACCATAACCTTTTAAATCAATCTTAACGCATCCCTACATCTATCCTCCATGGCACTGCAAGCTTTTGCAGCATGGTGCAAACCGACAAGGTCTCTTGTGACAAGCAGCCAAGTGGTTCACTGATACTGTGTAGGTTGAATACCCTTCGCCACATTTTATACTTGGGTGCCAGTCAAATCTACGCTAGGTAAAAGACGTTCAACTCTTGAGAGTTATGGCAAAGTTGTTGAATGCCTAACAATTTTTTTTTTCAAGTGAACCAACAGTCTATCATCCAAGGCTGGATGTTGGTTAACCTTGTTCTCTACCTTACAGAAGCAAGTTCTAGTTCCTTTCCAAGGGTATCTTAGCAGATGAGCCCATGGTTCCTCAAGCCCTTGTTAACACTATTCAAGCACTGAATGTGATACTCAGTCACAACTTGGAAGCACTGGATCGTTAAGTCTTATTCTCTTTAACAACAAATCTAATGCTCTTCTTTGGTGGCTTCATACATCAGCTCCATTCGAGAACTGGAACCATTTAACAGGGTGGTCATTATGAGATGGTGAACTTAGAGGAGGAGTGGCTTAAGGGATGAGGGGCAGTTCTCCTCAAGGTTTCTTATCGGGTATAAAATACTATGGTTACTCTTTCACCAATGAACACATAGGTTAGTGGTACAGAGTATCACTATTCAGCGCAATCAAGTGGGATCATTAGTAATGGTGACCAAAATATCTGAAATTCAAAACTTATGGGTAATGACCAAAAATAGACAATATAATCAATATTTCATTCGATGACGTCAATGAGTGTGAATCATAAAAATTATCCAATACAATTGGATAAAAAACAAGGAGGGTGCAATTTACAACTTAAATATTTGCTTGCAATAAGAATTCAAATATTATTACTTCGAAGGGAAGTATTTGAACAAAATGAGAAAAAGCGCATTATTACAAAGGAAAATACTTGTATAAAACAAGAGGTCGAAGTTTATTATTTCAGTGGAAAGTATTTCCACAAAATGAGAACGTGAGGATTCTGATTTCAAAGGGGAGTTTTTGCATAAAATGAGAACTCAAGATTAGTATTTCAAACGAAAATATAATTCAATTTCTTATCAGTGTACGGGACAACTTTCAATTATTTGCTCATGAAGAAGGAAATTACTACAAAAACATTTAAACGATATATTCACTTGTTCAAATGGAGAGAGGAAGAATATAGCTGTCGGTGGCTATAACCAAGTGAGAGAAGAAAGGAACATTTACTCATGCCAACTAGTGTAGCTACTGAAACTTGATGGTGTTGCCCGCAACAGCCTAAAGACTGACAAATGGAAGGGCAGCATAGGAATGACTGGAGTGTTTTTAAAGGGCACTCTCTTCCGTAAAACCAGCGAAGATGACAATCTGATGCCTCTGCTCACACAAGAATAAGATGGGTTGTCAAACAGTGAAACAAATGATCACTTGGAACTTACCGAAGGATTTAGTTTCCTACCGTCGATTCCAATAAGAAATCCCAAACTAAAACAAAGAGGGGCGTGTAAGTCTCTGTGAAGAAGGCAAGAATAGCATAGCAGCATAAGGTAATTAGTAATAGACGTGGCCACTGAGTATTTCAACCATCAACCATTCCAGGCCTATGCACATACTTCAGATTCTTGGGCACTAGGTTATCTCAACTGTTCACGTGGTCAATGAGGGGCGGCACTAACCAGATAAGCAAGTGAAAAACTAGGTTTACAGTATAAACTTCTCGAGGGTCGCAGAAGGCGTTTGTTCTTTTCCAGGAATATGACGATGGGTGTTTGACCTCACAATGCAAATTATCCTTTGGCCATTTATCGTAACTAGGGAAGTATACGAATACTAATTTGAGGCTCTAAAATTTTGCATACGTAACTGACAGACACTACTGTCTGTTTCTGTTAATCTCATACAAGACTATCTTATAAAGCAAATAAATAAATGGATGGTGAATTTGAGTTTCAGCAGCCCAACACCACTTGATAATGGAAAAACGATCATCTGCACTCGGCGGATGAACGATCAGTCTCACCACATCTTACTAGACTTCCTGAGACAATTATCAGCACGGGCACCGAAACAGATCATCAGCCAAAAAAAACTCGAGATTTAGCATTGTGTGTTATTTACAAGAAACTCGAGAAACAAAGATGCGTTCGTCCCGTGCAATGGGAGAACCTACCAACAGTAACAGATAATTTCTCACTAAAGCATGCGGAAAACACCCACAAAATATTACCCAGAATCAGTAATGGGAGAAAATTCAGCAAAATTTTGCACAGGGATGAGGAGAAATATTAACTAAATTTCACCTGATAATGGGAAAAATATAATTGTTTTACCTTCATGTATTACTGATTAACCTCCAATACACGTTGCTCTTCCCTTCAATAGGTGAGGAGTTCTAAAACATCGTTCAGCATGAGTCATGTCCGAACATGTAACACCAACTATGGCTACAAGTTGCGCAATCACTACTTCATGTCATGTAAAAAAAGTACTGTGAAAGAACTGTTTTGAAGAGAGAGAGAGAGAGAGAGAGAGAGAGAGAGAGAGAGAGAGAGAGAGAACCACACAAAAGGTCGCTGAAATCAGAATGAGCAAATTTTATGATTCCAGTTAGAAATGAAACAATCAGATGACATCATTATTAAGGCATTACGTTTTGTGGCCAAAACTAGCGAGTTAGAACAATACGTGATCAGAGCAATGTAATCTTAAACGTGACGCAATTGCCATGTGCTTTTACTCTCAAAAAGGCGTATGTGACTCGAACAGAAAATCGTATGTGATGAGATCAGAACAATACATGTAACACTGTGAAATCATTCGTCTCTTCTTGTATGAGACAAAAATCTTACATGACTCGACTGTTATCTCTCGCCTGTCAACGCTATCTTGCGCGATGACAATCAAAGCAAAACAAAGTATTAGCAGAACACGCACACACACGTTGCTGATATATTACGTTACTATTAAAAACATTATTAATTCTAAATTACACTGTTAAGTTACCTAAATCATTAACTCTTTTTGAGATCTGACATTACACTACATATGATATTTCAACAATTATTATTATTACATATAACACATGATAACTAGAACAGTAAATATATCAAAATCATTGAATGATATACATATTATAAGGCAATACCATGAATAAATATATATATATATATATATATATATATATATATATATATATATATATATATATTGGTACGAATGTTATATATATATATATATATATATATATATATATATATATATATATATATATATATATTGGTACGAATGTCCGAGGGATATTTGATTCTGGGTGGCAATGGATGAATGCAGGGAGTTCCTTTTACTTATTAAACATCTGACTCAATATTAGGACAATTCGTAGACAAACAAGGGAAATTTATGGCTTAGGGCCTTATTCATGTGAGGGAAAATTACATAAACTCAAGAGTTCTCTTAACTAATTATATTTACATAAACACAGATCAGATGACGAATTACTGGGCCGGTAATAGTAAGGACCTGCTAAATGACTGAATCCTACATGGATATTTAATGTTCTACGCTGACGATGTCTTCGTAACAGGACACATCGCAGTGGGGGGTAGAAGGGGGACTGCACATGGATAAAGTCGAGAGAGTACACAGTTGAGGCTTATCTGCAATATATGCACGACGGTTACTTGCAATAATAATAAGATGCTCAAAGGGGACTAAGGGATTACACAGATGGCGCCAAATAACTCAGTTCACCATTAAATGCATAATTACGTTAACACTGAATGCTCCAACACAAATTAATGAAGGTAACGAATGAAAAATCAGGCAGAGAAATAACAGGAATCGTGACTGATTAAGAAACCTTATTCCGGTACAATACCTTCATCAAGATGATGGTGTCCCTCGCTCGATAGGGCACAGGCGATGGAGGAGGGAATTAAAATGCCTCTAAAAATGTATACTGGTCCGAACCTCGGGGCCAAACACATGAAAAGTTCAAGGGTCAGGCAAGGTTAGAGACATCTGTCCTTTCTGTCCTTGATGGTGTTCTGAGCGATTCTCTCTTGAGTTCTATTGCAACGTCTATAAATAACCTTTGGAGATTACACTGCGACATCTGGCTAGGTGATGCAAAGGTCATTCTTTGTCACGTTTTCTATATAGGCCACATGGCATCAGTTAACCCTTGTGGAAGGTTTTAGGATAAGGTGGGGCACCAACTTGCCTTTCAATTGAAAGACCTGGGTTCGATCCTGATGTGAGTCAGAAATTTATTTCTGTTCCACACGTGATTGTGTATTGATTATTTCTATCTTATTCACACAGAAGGGATAATTTGAATGAAATGCTGTCAATTGGGTCACTGGTGGGTCGGGAAGTTGGGGGAAACAAGCTGGTATGCAAGCAGTTAGCTTGCCCAGGCAATTCCTTGGGTGCAGTTGCTCTCAGGTTCCAACTTCTTTTAAGATTTGTATGGCCTAGTGGGCAGTGCCCTTGCCTTTCAATTGAAAGACCTCGGTTCGATCTTGATTTGAGTCAGAAATTTATTTCTGTTCCACATGTGATTGTGCTCATTATTTCTATCTTATTCACTCAGAAGGTATAACTCAAAAGAAATGCTGTCAACTCGGTCACTGCTGAGTCGGGAAGTTGGGGAAAACATGCTGGTATGCAAGCAGTTAGCTTGCCCAGGTAATTCCTTGGGTGCAATTGCCCTCAGGTTCCAACTTCTTTTATGACTTGTATGGCCCAGTGGGCAGCGCCCTTGCCTTTCAATTGAAAGACCTGGGTTCGATCCTGATGTGAGTCAGACATTTATTTCTATTCCACACATGACTGTGTGTTCATTATTTCTATCTTAATCACTCAGAAAGGATAACTCGAAAGAAATTCTGTCAACTGGGTCATTGCTGAGTCGGAAAGTTGGGGAAAACGCGCTGGTATGCAAGCACTTAGCTTGCCCAGGTAATTCCTTGGGTACAGTTGCCCTCAGGTTCCAACTTCTTTTATGACTTGTATGACCCAGTGGGCAGCGCCCTTGCCTTTCAGTTGAAAGACCTGAGTTCGATCCTGATGTGAGTCAGAAATTTATATATATATATATATATATATATATATATATATATATATATATATATATATATGTGTGTGTGTGTGTGTGTGTGTGTGTGTGTGTGTGTGTGTGTGTGTGTGTGTGAGAGAGAGAGAGAGAGAGCTGAGGTGAAGCGAATAACCAAAGGACAGACGATCTGGAGGCGACTTGGGGTAAAAGCCATCCTTATAGCGCGTGGCTATCTATGGCTATCACCATTTCATCTAATTGGATAAAAGCCAACCTTTCGCTACAACTTTGCATTTCTTCTTCTCATTCTTTTAACTCATGTTCCCCTCACTTCACTGCATAATTTTTATATCCCACAAAAACCTTCTGCCTTTCCTTGTTTCCCTGTCCCTTAACGTACCTGAGAGAGAGAGAGAGAGAGAGAGAGAGAGAGAGAGAGAGAGAGAGAGAGAGAGAGAGAGAGAGAGAGAGAGAGAATTTTCAATTTTTCTTCCTTTCCCATTCGCAAAACTCGTCCATTAATGAATTTGTCCACTTAAGAGTCACCGAGCCTTCGAGTTTTACACAGTTTAATTTACAATGCCTCAGTCTGTTTTTCCTAAACTTTGCCTTCCCCTCCTTCAGTTGCATTCAATCGCAGTCATTTAAATCTTATGTCGATAAAAGAGTGACCATCAAAATGCCTTATAATATGAGGAGGAACAGAAATTTTGCAAGTCTGAAAGATATTTAGATATAATCAAATAAGATTTTAAATAAGATGTTTTTTGGCTGGAAAAGGAGTATAATTTTCAAAAGGCACTGTCGGCTGTAAAACCATCGAAGACGACAACCTGATTCCTCGTTCACACAAGAATACGAGAGGTTGTCAAGTAGTAAAACAAATGATCACACGGGGCTTACCAAAGGACTTATTTTCCTACTGTTCATTCAAACAAGATATCTAAACTAAAACAAAGAGAGGTATGCATTTCTCTATAAAGACGGCAAGAATAGCAAAGTAGTATAAAATTATTAGTTTCAAGAAATCTTTGCACCAGGCGATTTCACTAAGATGATGTTTTAATTGACCATCTATTGAATCAGAAAGAAAATCTCAAACTTAATGAATTGAGTATTACCGTAAAAATATTTGACAGTGTCTAATCATCATCGTTATCTTCAACGTCATGTGAACAAAGTGCCTCTGTGAAATCCCGCCACGTAAATCTTTTATCTGCCTGCTTTATAATCCACAAATCTCCACTCATCTACAGCCTTTGCCTCACAGCTCTTATTCAAGTGGGTCTTGGTCCTCCAGCTCTTCTGGTGCCCATCGGTGTCCAGCTGACGTGATCACCATTCTCCCCGGGGTGGGGAGGGGTGCAAAAGTAAATAATTATGTCTGATAATAATAAGTACTGAAAGGTTACTATCCATTAAATATTTATTGGAAATCAACATAACACTTTTTTCTTCAATAACCATCCTTTAACGTTCTCCTTTGGAGCATGAAATTTTCCCAAAGCCTCAAATCAGCTAGCAACAACAAAGGTACCAATGGATAAAGGATACACTTCTTTAGTGGTACCATGGCAGACCAGGAATAGGCGTAAGAGAGATACCATAAGATATCAATGGCCTTTCCCTGATTTTATATAACGGACAAGATATATATAAAGATATATATATATATATATATATATATATATATATATATATATATATATTGTAAAGAGTAGCGCCAAAATGCGCTAGGAAACTGTTCTCCTTTCCTGCTTTGGGTTGGTTTGAACCTTTGAAGGTCGGGGTATAGGGGCTCAGAGAATATAATAGTTTGGGGACAGTAATCTGGCTTTGCACTGTTTTCTTTGGTACAGGGAAGTAAGATCGTTTTCTATGATATATCCGGGTCGGCGACCTGGGTAAGGACATCGCCCCCCCCCTACCCCTGTCCAGAAGCAATAAAAGGTCAGGGCCAGGACAGCTCTCTCTCACACGCGGTCGCTAGTTTAAGCCGAGAACAAGTTAAGTCTCGGCGGCCTTGCCCCTGCCCTCCGTTTTCCGCTCGCCGCCACGTGGAGCCCATCGCCGCCCTTTGTGCCCTGTGTTCCATTCCACGTGGCCTTAGAAGATTGCAAGGGGGACTGCAAGTCTCCCAAACGCGAGCTGACATTAAACGGCGGCCTTTTCATCATCCCAAGGGCGCCCTTTTCCGCCCCAATCTACGACTTGAAGCAGTACCTTGGTGAGGGAGGCCCTTTTGTCGACGCAACCACGTGTACCTCTCGGCAGAAGACGTCGTCATCCCTACGCCCCTACAAATGTGGTAATGTACCCAAAACGAGTTGCTAGTCACGATTACTTAGCCCTTTTGCATTTATTAATTTCTGGGCCTATAACTTTGTGTTCCCTGATATTCCTTGGTTCAAGCCAGGCCCACGTGTTCACAGCTCCTTCCCTCTGAGTCACAAGTAACGCCTCGGGGAGTCCTTTGGCGCCTTCAGTGCACCCCCGAGTAATTCAATCCCCAAATTCCAGCATTAGATGTGTAACGGGGGTCCTAATATCGTTTCAGGAAGACGCATGTAGCAGAATTATCCTTGGTCCGCGTTCCTGGCATTCCCAAGCTCCCCCCCACTTCAGGAGGACTTCTACGGCAGTAATTTACCGTGTTTTCAGTTAATTTTCCCTTTGACCTTTGTGTGCTATCAAATATAACTATTTTTATATCCACGTGTTTCACGCACTTCCCCTAGTGAAGAGCCCTCCGCTCCGTGTACTTCTTTTTTTTTGTTTGTGTTTTATATGTCCTGGGTATCTTACAAGGCCATTTTCGAGTAAAGTAATAATTGTGGAGTCATAAGATCCACCTGCACCAGGAAACATATAAAAATATATATACGAGTGTATATATATATATATATATATATATATATATATATATATATATATATATATATATATATATATATATATATATATATATAAATGGATGTGTGTGTGTGATGTATAATGTATGCATGTATGTGTGTGTGTATGTTCCAGCATAGCTCTGAAATGCATTGAGCAATTTCAACCAAACTTGATATACATATGACTTACTATCTGGGAAAGAATACTGTGGGCGTAAGACATCACTGGCACCAATGGGGATGGGGGTGGGAAGGGGGTGACATGTAAAATTAACCGAAAACGACAAGTATTAGTATCTAATTCACAGTTTTGGAGGTTGCTGAGATGAATAGTGACATTCCTGATGCCCTTTAATTCCAAGTTCAGCCCCGATAGGAAGGGAGGTGAGAAGGGGTGGGTAGGGGGGGTGACATAAAAATAACTGAAAATGCAGATATTAGTGTCTAACCCATAGTTTTTGAGGTCGCTGAGATGAATATTGAACTCCTGATACCCTTTAAGTCCAAGTTCAGCCCTGATAGGAAGGGGGGAGAGAAAGGGTGGGAAGGGGGTGACATGTAAAAATAACCGAAAACGACAGATACAGTAAAGTTCGTTTATAACAAATTCCAGGGGACTGTTATCTGCAATTCGTTATAGACATCATTCGTTATAAAAGGAAATACTTGAAATGAATGGATCAACTCCCTTGTTTTGATACAGAATGAAATCCAGACAAAGTATCGATCCTCCTAAGTGTATCAAGATTTCTAATACATTTCAATAAAAGTCATTGCTGATTTAAGAACTGGATATGTATTTTAATATTTAAAACAAAATTAAAGTAATGTTTGTAATGTTTTCTTTACTTATAACTTTTAAATGTTAAAGTAACATAGCATATCAATTTAAAACATTTTTATTATGCATTACATAAAAAGACAAGCACTAAGCGATTAAAAAAAACATTTTTCTTTGTACAAAGTCAGTTACAGACTTCTGTACTAAGGAGGAAGTGATATATTTCTGAAAAAATGTCTCCATGTCAGACAGACTGTTGAACATGCAGTCGGGGATGTCTTTCTTTGTTGCAAGTTTCTGTTGGAGTTTTGCGATAAGTTGGAGTGATTCTCAGTCTGATATGACTTGTTCTTCTCCTTCTGCTTCACTAGGATAACAGTCGTTTGATGTTTAACAATAAAGTTATTACTTTGTTACAACAGGTATTTTCTAATAATAAAAAACTGTCACAGGGATGTACAAAATAGTCCGTTATATACCTGATTTTGTAAATAATTCGTTACACACCTTTAATTTTAAGTTCATTTATTTGAATTGGGACCAGGGAATTCATTTTCATTCGTTATATGCCTGAATTTGTTACAAGAATTTATGTTATAAACAAACTTTACTGTATTAGTGACTAGTCCATAGTTTTTGAGGTTGCTGAGATGAATAGTGACACTCCCAATGACCTTTAAGTCCAAGTTCAGCACTGATAGGAATGTGGGATGAGAAGTGGTGAAATACAAAATGTCAAAAATGCTGGGCATCGTAATTGAAGCAACTATCTTAACAGGAGAGAGAGAGAGAGAGAGAGAGAGAGAGAGAGAGAGAGAGAGGGAGAGAGAGAGGGAGAGAGAGAGGGAGAGAGAGAGAGAGGGAGAGAGAGAGAGAGGGAGAGAGAGAGAGAGGGAGAGAGAGAGAGTTTATCACTTGTCATTTAGAGTTTTCCTGGGCAGTGCCGGGTTGGTCAGCTAGTGTATACATATATATATATATATATATATATATATATATATATATATATATATATATATATATATATATATATATATATATATATAAATTTCTGACTCACGTCGGGATCGAACCCAGGTCTCTCAGGTGGAAAGCAAGGGCGTTATCCACTGGGCCATACAAGTCTAAAAGAAGTTGGAACCTGAGAGCAACTGCACCCAAGGAATTACCTGGGCAAGCTAACTGCTTGCATACCAGCGAGTTTTCCCCAACTTCCCGACTCAGCAATGACCCAATAGACATTTCATTCGAATTATCCCTTCTGAGTGAATAAGATAGAAATCATCAACACACAATCACGTGTGGAACAGAAATAAATTTCTGACTCACGTCGGGATCGAATCCAGGTCTCTCAGGTGGAAAGCAAGGACGTTATCCACTGGGCCATACAAGTCTAAAAGAAGTTGGAACCTGAGAGCAACTGCACCCAAGGAATTACCTGGGCAAGCTAACTGCTTGCATACCAGCGAGTTTTCCCCAAACTTGCTGGTATGCAAGCAGTTAGCTTGCCCAGGTAATTCCTTGGGTGCAGTTGCTCTCAGGTTCCAACTTCTTTTAGACTTGTATGGCCCAGTGGATAACGCCCTTGCTTTCCACCTGAGAGACCTGGGTTCGATCCCGACGTGAGTCAGAAATTTATTTCTGTTCCACACGTGATTGTGTGTTGATGATTTCTATCTTATTCACTCAGAAGGGATAATTCGAATGAAATGTTGTCTATTGGGTCATTGCTGAGTCGGGAAGTTGGGGAAAACTCGCTGGTATGCAAGCAGTTAGCTTGCCCATGTAATTCCTTGGGTGCAGTTGCTCTCAGGTTCCAACTTCTTTTAGACTTGTATGGCCCAGTGGATAACGCCCTTGCTTTCCACCTGAGAGACCTGGGTTCGATCCCGACGTGAGTCAGAAATTTATTTCTGTTCCACACGTGATTGTGTGTTGATGATTTCTATCTTATTCACTCAGAAGGGATAATTCGAATGAAATGTTGTCTATTGGGTCATTGCTGAGTCGGGAAGTTGGGGAAAACTCGCTGGTATGCAAGCAGTTAGCTTGCCCAGGTAATTCCTTGGGTGCAGTTGCTCTCAGGTTCCAACTTCTTTTAGACTTGTATGGCCCAGTGGATAACGCCCTTGCTTTCCACCTGAGAGACCTGGGTTCGATCCCGACGTGAGTCAGAAATTTATTTCTGTTCCACACGTGATTGTGTGTTGATGATTTCTATATATATATATATATATATATATATATATATATATATATATATATATATATATATATATATATATATATATATATAATATATATATATATATATATGTGTGTATGTGTGTGTGTGTGTGTGTGTGTGTGTGTGTGTGTGTGTATGTATGTATATAATGCCTCCAGTCAATTTCAACGAAATGAATCTCGGAGCCAAATTCCCTCTCGGAGTGATGTTTCATCTAGGCACAGTATTTTTCCCTGTGAAGGAATGACCTTCCCCTTCCAAGAGATCCTATCTCTTAACATTGCTCTTTACTTCTATAATGGAATCGGATTTAGGGGAAATCCCAGGCCCAACCCCCTCATCCTACAGCTACCAACTAGGCTTTTCCTTCCAGCCGTTTTCATTTCCATTAATCCTTCGTTCCCTTGCAAACGCCACTTCTTAAGCCTTCCCACCAAGGTAAAGGGACGTCCTTGGGGTCACATTTCCAAGTTGGTTTTTCTTACGAACACAATTTATCTTTTCCAAATTCTTTTTTTATGCTTCTTTCGTTTTCTGTAAATTTCGCTACTCTCTCTCTCTCTCTCTCTCTCTCTCTCTCTCTCTCTCTCTCTCTCTCTCTCTCTCTCTCTCTCTACATATTTTTCATTTCCCATCCTGTATGCATTTTCCATTTTCATACAAAACATAAAGCGCCAACTGACCCCTTCTTCATGACTGAAAACTAATGAAGAAATTAGATTTCCTTCAACTAACCAGATGTCAACAGCTATTTCTCCGATTTCTGCAAGAAGACCTCCATCAGATTGGCAGCGTGAATGAAGGTGAAAAATGAACGGCGATAGTGAAAAATAGCAAATGAAAATACAGTAGCATTGAACTCAAAATGAGAAAATTTAAATAGATGGAGTCATAACATTTAAATTTAATATTCGTGCACAGATGACATTATTCCAGCAGCAAAGGCAACATTTTTGCATGCAGATATCTGAATTGCCTTTTTTTTTTTTTTTTTTTTTTGAGCATACCCGCCACTGAGCATCCAAGGGCATATAGCAATGCCTTTATAATCTTTTGGGGACGGTAAAATTATATTTTCTCATTTCTTTAATGCGTCAAAAACGAAGAAAAAGCGACCAGCGTTGACCATAAATTTTCAAAACGACGTCTTGGTGACGTTCACGGCACTTTCCGTTATATTCAGCTACGTCAAATTCTATCTGAGGTTCCAGTAAATAATTTAAAACAAATGAAAGGTTTTCAAGATACAGAAATCACTGGCAGATATCATTACAAGCACAAGCAAACTTAAGCAGCAAGCACACTTCTCAAGCCCATACATACAGTACATAAAGGACGAGTCATAAATCACAAACCATCATGCTTCAGTAAGATCTGCATGCTGTCGTGAATATCTTAATCCCCAAAAATGAATAAAACTAAAGCTGACAAATGTTACGAACATTAATTAAACTCTTGTTTGGAAACTTGCTTAAAAGCGCTCTTGGGTGACGATTAAAGTTTAGCTAAAATGTTGCTGAACTTATGAGGGTCTTTAATGACTTTCCATTTAAACTTTTCAGATGTGATCTGTGGCGATACCTTTGTCTTTACCTTGCCTAAAGTTATGAATAGATTATTCTCTTTCTCATGAAATTTAGAAATATACCTGATTTATACGTAATACCTGGCGCATAAACCAGTTAGTGTTGTGTAATTGCAGATATATTAATCTACACTCTGCCCCAATCATTGCCTTCGAAATTTTCAAGTTTCAACTTCCCGAAGCCTATTGGCCCTGGGAAATGGGTAATAGAGTGCTGTGTATGAGTTAGTGCTTGGCCTTCCCTTTACCACAAAAATGTCACCTGACCAACCTCCAACCATTGTGCCAGTGAGAACATTTGCTCCACACACAAGTTCCATACTCATGAACAATTGTCTTTACTAATACAGTTCTTCGTTGGAGGGGTGGATAGAGCTGTCGCCTGGCACGCTGTTGGCCCAGCATTCGACTCTCCTACCCGGCTAATGAAGAATTAAAGGAATTTATTTCTGGTGATAGAAATTCATTTCTCGTCATAATGTCGTTCGGATCCCACAACAAGCTGTAGGTCCCGTTGCTAGGTAACCACTTGGTTCTTAGCCACGTAAAATAAATCTAATCCTTCGGGCCAGCCCTAGGAGAGCTGTTAATCAGCTCAGTGGTCTGGTTAAACTAAATTATACTTAAAAACTTTTTTATACAATACGAATCAAACCGTTTCGACGTCGAGTCTGCTATACAATCAATCAATGCAGCCTTATCTGATGAGGAAATTAACACTGCATTTTGTTGCATATACAAAATGCAAAGACATGATACAGAAACCATTCTCAACGAGCCACGAAAAACTAATCCTCTCTCAAGAAAATATATATCACTATGTAGCAAAGGACATGCTCAGTGGGAATCATCGCCGATGACCCTTACAATCTGCCTCCAAAGGGGCCTGCTGATCTAAGCCTACCTGCAGTGCATCAAATGGCAGAAAATGCCTTTCTAACAGCAAAATCACTCTCAGAAAAAACTGACAAAACCTCAGAAAAAATTGAGGAATCACAAAACAAATTTTTACAGATCTGGGACGTTGGGACGTGATCAAAGGACTGCAGGAATCATTCGAGTCTTAAAACTGTGGAAACAAATAACAGTATTTCATGGATCTGGAATGCAATCAAAGGAGTGCAGGAATCATCAGGCAATTGCACAGCAAGCCACCAGACTCCTCTGAGTGAGGCATCTATTATTTCCTCACCTCCCAATAACACGATAGAAGTGAGGGCGTGACGCGAAGTCGAGGTGGCCATACCCTCCCAAAAGGGAACTGCCTTCTCTCCCTTGGATGAAGCCCCCACATCACCTATAGGCCTATCGGAAGGGACCGATGGACCCCCAACCTCCTCTCCCTCCCCAGTGCCTCCGGTGGAGATAGATCTTCAGTGAATATCACCCGCCCTCGAGAGTCTTCTGACCCTATCTCTCTCCCCAACCCCCCATCGAGGATGATGTGAATGATCACGAGGGCATTGGGGGCTGGCAGACACAAACAAGTAGAAAAAAGAAAAGAATATCTCGACTGCCCGCTGGAATGAAGTCCAACATTCATGAATCACCACTCCCAAGACCTGAGAAGAGATGTCATGTTGTGATTCACAATTTACACTCATCGGTGAAGCTAGACGCGAAAGTAGAGAGAGTCAAGTTTCTCACAGGCTCCGACCCTCTTATCTCCCAAGAACTCCCGTGCAAAATTAAACGTACAAGTGGCCTACAGGATCATCTGCCTATTTCTATACCTCCATGTTCTTAAAGGCGAGATTTTGGTCCTAATATAAAAATCTCAAGATGCAACCTAATCCGGGATCAAACCCCGGCCCCCACAGCGGAATTTACTGATACCCCAAGCAGGGATTCAGGCTCAGGGTCGCCTTCTACCACAAGTGCCAGCCAACCTCCCATGGTGAATGAATGCTCACTCCCGCTGGCCAACCCCCATCCACCCAAATGATCAGCTCATTCATTTCCCATCTTCATGAGTTTCCATGGATACATTAGATATACTCACTTGGGATATTTTTGGCCTCCAGCAGAACATTTCTCCCATGAAAATGTTCTGCAAAAACAACAAAGGCATCACTGCATTACAATAAATGCTCCTTTGGCCTCATGACCTTGCCATCTGCAATTCAGTGCATGAAGACTTCAGAGCTTTCTCAACCTCAATGATGCAAGTTACAGATCACATTGTAGGCAGTCGCCCGAAAGGAGGCCTTTCTTTCCTATGGCACAAATCGTTAGAGAACATGGTGAATGTGTTGACCTATAGGAGTGATAGATTGCTGGGGCTTCAAGTGACAGTAGGGGGCTCTAATATCCTAATAAGTAATGTTTATGTGCCCTGGGGAAAAAAACAATAATTCAAGATCCTAGGTGAGTTACACATCATTATTCACGAATCTACTGCTGATCATATTTGTATAATTGGGGACCTTAATTCTCACCCCACAAAACAATATTGTAACGAACTTACTCACTTCTGTCAAAATCATGCTCTCCAAATTAGTCATGTAAGGCTCCTCCCTTCCTCCCTCCCTCCTCCTACACCTATGTACAAAATAGAACAGACACAGTTACAACCTCCTGGCTGGACCACTGCATCACGTCCCCACAACTTCATGATTTTATTGTGACCTGCAACATATGCTACGATCTCTCAACGAGCTATGATTACATTTCCTTACAGATGTCATTCAGTACCCCCATCCCTCCCTACTGTGAACCCCCTAACTGATCGCCCACCTGCTTTTAACCGAGATTTCAAAAACCAACAGAAAACCAGATCCTTTAGGGAAACCACGGAAAATAGGCTGTGGTTTCAATAGTTCAACCGGTAGACGCCTTACTGTGTAATAACCCAAAATATAGAAATGACCGTCACAGGAGATCTGAAAGAATTCTATTCGAATATAATTTCCGCTATGCTTGCCACCGGCAGGGATACCTTTAGATCTTGTCAAGGCTACTGTCGTGATATACCTGGATGGAATGACTTGCTTAAAGATCTATATACACATTCACGAGAAATGCTTTTGCTAGGAAGGCAAAATGATAGCCCGAGGGAAGCACACTTTGCACAGCTAATGAGCAGGGGAGAGCGCATTTCAAACTTGCCCTTAAGCATTGCAGACTGGATGAAAAGCAACTAAGAGCTGATGCAAGGTCTAGAAAATTAGAATCTAGCGATTACCCTCGTCTTTGGAAAGACATTCAATCCCTAAATCCCAAAATAAAAAGCTATCACAGAGTAGGAGAAGCCGTCGGTGACGAGGCTATCACAAGAATGTGGGTCGATCGATTCAGCACTATCCTGAATTGCATTAACGATCAAGACTCCCGAAGGGACGTAAATAATCTCCTTATTGATAATATTCAGTTTCATTTCGCCGATCGTATTACGCCAGGTAACATCAGCGATGCCATACACAACCTACCTAATAATATATCGCCCGGCTGCGATGTTCTACCTGCTGAAGCTTTCAAATTCTGCCATCCAATAATTTACATTTTGCTAAATGCTCTATTCAATGCGTGCATAATTCACCAGTTTCTCCCAGACTCCCTACTCGCACTTCACTTAGTACCATTAATAAAAAGCACGCTAAGAATATATGCGTGTTCCCTTTGGACGAACTACACCCGAGAGGCCATGAGACGTATCACTGCTGTTCACAATGACATTCTGAGACGCCTCACAATTTCACAAACACTCCTCGCTATCACTCCGCCACGCAGATGTTCATAGAAAACGGCCTGGATAATTTAAAAATCATTGTGAGGCGAACAATGTCCAGTCTGATCACCCAACTGAGAAACAGCAGCAATTCGCTCATACAAAACATCTTGAGCAGTGAGGCAAGACGAAGACTAAATTGTGAGAAAGATGGGATAATGAGGTGTCTGTTCCTTAAATGGCTAATTTTCAATTTCTGCAATTATGAAGTGTCATTCCAGAATCTGTCATTATTATTATTATTATTATTATTATTATTATTATTATTATTATTATTATTATTATTATTATTATTATTATTATTATATTTCTACGTTTCTTGTTATTATTGGTATTTTCCTTTTTTTATTATTACTGTGATTAATATCATTGTAGAGTTTTGGAATGTTCAATTTTCGTATTTAGCCATCTGGACCTGACTTCTGTAACCACCTAGGGTCCCTAGCTGGAAATTAATCGTCTGCAATCTGTATTTTTAATTGTTATAATTTTTAATATTTTTTTTACTATTATTCTCCATATATAATTACGGTCATTACCATTATTATGAATTCTATTTTTCCTACTTCTTGAGCAACTGTGTGGATACTGCCCATTATTATTTTTATCTTGTTATCTTATGTATCCAGATTGTGTGTATTGTATTTGTACATCCCACGCATATGGCCCTGAGCTGCAATAAAGGATATTATTATTATTATTATTATTATTATTATTATTATTATTATTATTATTATTATTATTATTATTATTATTATTATTATTATTATTATTATTATTCTGTTTACTCGGTATTATATATATCCCACAATCTTGGACTTTGGGATATCTCATTCTAAAAGAGTCCAATACTATTTTCTTCTCGACCGGTTCGTTATTATTTTCAGGAAGTACAATAGTACCCAGAATGCTGTTCATAGTGTCATGTTTCATTATAATTACATTTACATTATCGATGCTTTTTATGGATAAACAGTCTTCAGGTTGGTTTTTGTTGTGGCTTCTATAAGTCATGTCCTTTCTTTTATTTTTCTGAATGACATTTCTGTTGTTGGATGTCTTTTTAATGAGTGGCTTTCCAACTTTAAGGCTGAAATTTGTTGTTCTTTTCCATGGTTAGAAACCTTGACCAACTTCCACTCATAAAGAGGGAGACGAAGTGGGTCAAGGTTGGGTCATGTCGATATTTAGTCATTTTGGGTGTTTTATACGGTATTAAAGTTTTAATGCCACCCTGATTTTGATTATTTGGATTATTCAGAAAATTGTCCATTTCCATGCCAGATTTGCTCTGTACTGGAGCAGCGGTTGTCAACTGTGCCGGGACGGTACCATGAAAGGGCCCAGGGGTACTTGAATCTCTATAATGGCTTGTCATAAAGATTGGAAGGAAAAAGAAAAAAAAAATGTAAACCTGAAAACCTTAAAAAGATATCATCGGCCTTTCATGGAGCTTATACTTCCACCAATGGCACAAGTGAGAACCGACTCCCAAATATCTGCCTCCTACCCTACCCCACAGGGGATGGCACAACATGATTAGAGCGGCCCAAGTGCAAGCCAAACCAGCTTGCTAGGACTGAGAGTATTACAAGAATACAATCATCCCCACCCTAATCATGTTATGGTCAAACCGGATAGAATGCCGAGAGTCCTATCCCCAGAACCAGACCCCCCCTGGGATCCGTGGTCCAGCCCTAAAGAATAGATCCGCCTTTGAGATATCAATCCGATATCTCTCAGGTCCGAACATTATCGGGCAGTTGATGGTCCTACCACAGTTCCCACTATTTAGCTTCGGTTATAAACCCACTCCCAGCTATGACATCTTTTCCTGTGTATCAGGTCCAATAAATTTTAGCAAAAGTGGAAAATTCCACAGAAATTAATCCAAACAAATTTATAATGATATATGGGACTCTTGAACTCCAACCCGGGAACAAATTCCTGGGGTTCAAGAGCCCCCCCTCACCACGTCAAGGTGGTCCCACATCGAGGGGGAGCTATGCAATAGCACCAGCCTTGTAATTATGGTCGAATAAAAATAGTAAAAATTAAAGCGGGCGCTACTGTTGCGAAAGGTACGATTTTGCACTACTAGCGGTTATTTCATACAGTTATTTTGATGGATAAGAGAGAGAGAGAGAGAGAGAGAGAGAGAGAGAGAGAGAGAGAGAGAGAGAGAGAGGTTAACTAAGAAGAAAAATATTAGGGTGCGAATTAAAAAAAAAATCCAGAAGTATCCATGAACATAAATGCATGCGCAAGCAAACAAACAAGTGCTCTTACGATGCGCTGTGACGATCCTGAAGTACAGTGAGCAGATCCTAAAGAGAGGGGACGGATGATCACGTGCGTCATAAACAAGGCGAAGAGGGGACGAAATGAGGGCAAGCAAAGAGAAGAATATTATATAACAGTAACAGGAAGTTCTCGGAATTTACGTCCACTTGCGTATGGCAAACGATAACTAAAGGTAGATGGTCACAGCCGTTGTCAATTATCTTTAAAAACTGTGTACCATGGTTTTTTAAACTACGGGTTCCAGAATTTCTTCTTTTTTAAAGAGCAGGGTTCCAAATCTTCAGAATTTTAAGCATAACTTTGCAAATATTAGTTAAACGGGAGACTTAACTGTACGTGTGTACATGTACGCCTCTTTGCATGAACGTAAACGAGTATTAACATATTCAGTCGCTTCATCAGTTGGAAGCAGGGTTTGGATGGTTTTGTCAAATGGCGTATATAATTCTTTTAATTTCAGTAATGTAATATGTACCTAACAGTCAACTCTGCGGATCGCAAGCAGGTTGGAAAAAGGTAATTAAGAAACATAGCTAAAAATATTAGTCGAATTAAAAACATACAAATACACTGGTATTGTTGCTGGATTAGAGTTTTTCAAAAGAGAAATATATCAATATTAACATTATACAGACGACAAAAGACGAGCATATCAACGAACGGCTGAGAGTAAGTTTTGGAGATAAAAAACGAAATACTGACATTCCTACATTTAAAAAGATAACGATGAAACGATTTAATCAAAATTCAGTCTTTTCGAAATTTTTCTGGAATCATGAATCCTGGAAACTTTCGGCTGTCCTAGAAAATGGCGATAGTATCAACTATAAATTCCTATGGTTAAGAAAAAGCCACTTTACACAACGAAATTTGAGTAAATATAGAACAGGAACTTTCGACCTTCAGTAAGGACCTCTTCAGCTGTGCTGAGAAAAAATTATCAAGTTTACAAAAGCGTAAAAGTACAAATACATAATTTTTAAAGTGCAATTAAAATGGAAACTGTCAGTCTGGGGGCATTCCTTGAGCATCATCATTTTGGACCATTAAATTTCTTTTGACACGGCAAAGATTATTTGCAAGTCGCATAATACCAATTAAAGAAGAATAGTAGAGAGAGCACTCATCGAACAGTTAGATACTTTCCAAGGAAACAAGGCCTTCACCTCCGAAGACGTTCTCATAGTTAATATGCCTGACAGCCAATCGACAACTAAATATTTTAGAAGAAATTGCTCCTTCGGTCAGCAAACGACTTAATTACCTATACAATAACAAGAAGGCGCCTTCAAGTAACGTTGATGCTAAAGGAAGACCCCGCCCCCCCAGACTGACAGCTTCCATTTTAACTGCCCTTTTAAAAATTATTTATTTGTATTTTATGTCTTTGTAAACTTTTTCTCAGTACAGCAGAAGAGGTCGACAGCTCCTGTTCTGTATTTACTCACTTAAATTTAGTTGTATAAAGTGGCTTTTTCTTAACCATTCAAGACAAACACAAAGAATGCGTTTTCATCACTGGAATATAAACTGTTAGCAAATACTGCCGCGTTTACCATAGCAAAATGACATCTCCCTGGGTACAAACACACAACAAGAGCAGGTGCCATTGAGACAGTAGGAATTTAATCTCCATCTGTCATACGGGAGAGGGGACGGATAAAAGAAATGTCAATCTTCAGCTGCCGCTCCAGTAACGCCATAAAAAAAAAAAAAAATAGTCCCTGGAAGCTTCGAACAACGCTGAATGCTGATGTTGAAAGAAAAACTTAGAATAACATGACTGCAATCATCTGTTTGGAAGAGACATTGAACAAGCTGCATTCGATGATTTTGGAACCTGAGCGTTTGAAGAATAAATCGGGCACATCACAGCAAACCACAGCCAGCGTTTTTTTTTTTTTTTTTTTTTTTTTTTTTTTTTTTTTTTTTATCAAAACCAAAGTGAAAAAAAAGTACTTGGAATGGCATGCAAGATATTTTATTCCTTAGTTAATAACATCACAATAATTCACAGCATAAATACCAGGACAAGAGACACTAATCAGGATTCTCAACAGCGGACTGGGGACCCCACTCTCTAAAGGAAGATTATAAACTCGTGGTCCGGAGGAGACAAAGAGAATTAAACGGAATTTGCATAGCATAACCGGATTCACCCTAAACACGTGCTGAATATTCCTAAAGGGATTATTTACATTTCCAAAAGTTCCTCCGATTTATCTTCTCTTTCTCCCTCTCTCTC
>JANJGK010000048.1:13294904-13312404 GCA_039081455.1 Macrobrachium rosenbergii
ACGCTCGGGGTAGCAGTCTAGTACAACCTGGAACAGCTCATGAAACTGCCATAAACAAGATTAAGTTGACACAGCAGCGTAGTTAATACTCTGACCTAAAAACTCAATTTCCAAAGAAATTTGATTTTAGGGGGGGTCCTTGTCCTTGCAGTTTCTACTGATGCATGTCACTCATACATTTTCCCCATTAAGACTATGATCAATATGACAACCTAAATGATTTCATTATGAGTATTATCTCTGCCCAGTGTTGCCAAATTACATAATCTGAACCTACAGCTGGTTTAGTATGATTCAAATTTTCCAGCAGAATCTACAGAGTTTTGCCGGCCTTTTCTGTTATTCCAAAAAGTTACAAATATGTGAAAATAAAGAAATCATAAAGTATGGAGTTTTCCTCTTTGATTGTCCCAAAGAATCCCGCTGATTCTACGTCTTAATTCAAGGTATAACTCACATCAGCGCCATCTAATGAAAGCATTAATCTCTCTTTTGGCTGTGTCAGCTAAGTACAGTACTCATGGAGAGCAGCACACTACTGTGTGTAATAAGGATCACTTTTCTATTATATGCACTCTGCCTTCGTTTCCTAAGGGGTAAACAGCTGACGGATGAAATTCCACAGTGTACCATTTAAAAAGTGTTTAGTTCCCTTCACCCCTAAGCTTGGCAAGTGCTTTCATACTCCTGAGATTGAGACTTCTACGATCTCCAGTTTAATGCATACGTTTTTCTACAGAAAAGTTCTTATCATACACTGCCACTATTATTGCATTACATAGCAAAGCTGCACTTGGACTTCATACCATTCTAGTTTCCCTTTGCACAGAATTCTTTTTCTTCTTCTCCCACCATTGAAAGAACCCTTCATTATTTTCTAGCATGGGTCATATTTAATATTGAAGGTTACTTTTGAGAAGGAAGAATGGCTGTAGTATCTTATATTAATCATTCTTTCAGTATGCTTTCTGCAGCAGCTCAAAAGAAGAGATAGCAAACCCCACTGGCTTGCGCAGTATTTGCGACGTCTTTTCTAAGCTGGTTCTGTCTTATACATAGCAATGGTCGACACAAGTGGAGCCTCCCAGCCTACCACCCATCTCTCTCTCTCTCTCTCTCTCTCTCTCTCTCTCTCTCTCTCTCTCTCTCTCTCTCTCTCTTTCACTGAAACAGAATTGTGTAACTGATCCTCTAACAAGTTTCCTTGACATGAGGATTGGAGGGTGAACAACAGATTGGGAGAGTTGTTACAAACTTCTGAGAGGTGAGCACCCAGCAAGCAAGGTATGGCTTAAAATTCGAATGGATCATATACTGAATGATTTCCTTTCCATCAGCTGACATAGTTAATGTCTCTTTGCAATGGATCTAGACCTCTTTGTAGCCGACACTGGTTCCCCAAGAAATAAAAAGGCATAGTTGCTCTTATCTTGATTTTTTAATAGATTTTGAAGCTGTTTACTGAGAAATTTTAAATCTGAATTTGCCTGTAATTTCGCTCAAGGTGCTCAGCCTACCGTGAATGTTACTGAAAGTGCATGTTTCCAGGTAGGTGAGAATCGAGTGGGGGCAACTTTTCTATTTTGTGTAATTTCATTCATATTATCTTAGCTTCTAAAGACTACAATGTCTTCAAACTAAAATAGGTAATATGTTAATTAGTCTTTCTAATCTAAGCTGAGCTGACCTTCCTTACCCCCTTAACTAGTCCTCCTTCTTTAACCTCTGCCAGACTGGTATGGAAAATTTTTATACCTAACCAGCCATCTGGGACCTATCCAACAAAATCACACTAACACATCACATCCCTCTCCCACTGCTACATTCGTCACTATTATTACACCTTGTCCACTTCAACCATCTTCTCTACCTTCCTCTACCCCTCACCCATTGCTATCTTCCTCCCTATCTCTCCTTGCTCCCTCATCCTCATACTCCACAACTCTTCTGAATAGTGGAGAGTTGGAGATAAGAAGATTGGAAACTGTCTAGCCAAAATCTTTACTCTTAACACTTTAAGTATAATTAACTTGACCTCGCCATACTTCTACCCACTCCGACATCCCCATCTCCCTGTCCTAACTAGACCCTAGATGTAAATGACAAAATAAAAAATCTGATCAGCAAAACGGTAATTTTTGATGCTTGACCAAACCTAACCTTGGTATCCTCTCCAGAATGTCACAGAGCAACGAGTCTTCGCTCGCCTTCCAACAATCATTTTATATTCGCGACACATCGACATCATATTCATAAAGGTTGGAAGAGGGAAGAGGGAAGATATCCAGGAGCTTTTGACACATGCTAGGAATGTGATGTCCTCAGGTACGCTTGCGAGAGAAGCAATAGTGATGGAAGACTTCTACTTCTAGACATGTACAAATACAAAGGCATACATCTAAAATATCAATCCCAAACTCTGACCAGCCAAATTTAATGCTCAGATCGACGCAAACGTTCAGCCATTTCAGAACAAAATATCTCTCTGACTTTCACTTCTTAATCATTTTTATGGTAACCCTAAAATCCCTTGAGAAAATTGTGTCCTAGGTCCTAGGCTGAACGCCACCATAAGTTTTAGCCAACTGCTTAACACAACGTCTCAGTAACTATGTGGGTAAGTTCTCGTAATTGCATATATTACATTCTTCTGGTTTGATTTTCTATACTCTAAAAACTGGGGAAAAATTATCTTAGGTAACTGCCGTTTTCACAAAGGTATCACTGGACCTAGGTTTACTGTTTATTATACCTATTATTGAGTTTATTATCCTAAATTTGATTATCGAAAAATTGTATTATATTTACCGTTAATGGGAATGCTTACTAACAGAAGTTTAATATCGCTATGAGTTTGACTGCTGCTCCTAATTGTCTATGGAAATGATTAAATGCAAATATTTCCCATTATCTCCCGTCCATCTAAGACAAGGATGTCAAACACGGGTCTTGTGACCTTCACTTAACAGAATGAAGCCCGCAAGTTCATTGCGTCTGATGAGACACGGATGTTTAACGAAAAGAAAGGACGAATAATGCATGATTTAAAGATAACGAATGCGTTCACGATATAGCTTTCATGGTGGATATTACGGAACAACCTTCATACAAAGATACATCGACGAAAGCTTCTTAGTGCTTGAAATTTACAGACAATGCATCGGAATACGACTGGATTTTTAATGCCCGAGAATTTAGGTACGTTTTAGTGTTTTCTTCAATTTATCAAAATTATTGTTTGTTTCCAAATAAAATTTATCACTCCGACCAATATGAGATATAGTATTCATGCTTCGTTTAATGTGTCGTGTCATAAAGGGTCCATAGCTAGTTCCATTAATTAATCGAGATGAATTAAGAGTTACTGAACAATGAAAACTATTGCTTACGCTTCAAGAAGACATCACAAGATTATGAATGTTAATCTCGACCAAACTTTCATAAACTAAATCAGATAATATCTTAAGATAAAGTTCTCAAGGTCAGACCTATAACAATATATATAAACACGCGCCTATCTTATAAAGAAAAAAATTAAAACCGTCGTGCATAAAAATAATTAGAGAAAAAATAATTGTTCAGTAACCCCTTTTTCCCAAAAGATACCCTAACAGATAGACGACCAACAGAAGGCCAGACATGGAATGCACGAAACAATGATACGTATCCTTTGCAACATTAACAGCAGCAAGTTTTTCTCGAAACAGAAACTCACGTAGTTATTGATGGGCTTTACGCGTTTATAGTGGTCTTGGAAATTTGCAAAAAATACACCACCACCATCTATTTGATCAACTAATAAGACCTTGAATATGATTTCTGGGAAGGATATCTGGCGAATACACACATACTGTATATACACAGTGTGTGTGTGTGTGTGTGTGTGTGTGTGTATCACAGTGTTCAATGGGTGCTACTTTGGCTTGTTATCTACACCAAGGGACTAGTACTAAACACGGTGTCCAAGGAGCTTCCGCCAAGTACTAGCACCTCGGATGTGAACGTGAAAACATGAAAATAATATATAACATACAGAAAATGTAATTAAATTATTAAAAAATTTTCTGTTAATTATATTCTAGCGATAAACAGCGTCTATCACATACCAAAGTAGATTAACGGCGCGTACAAAACAAGCCAAAGTAGCACCGTTCAATGTTGTACTTGAACACAGGATGCATAAATGACAGGAGAAACACATTAGGTGGGCTATGTAACCGGGAGATGTAAGCAAGGCTAATTAATTCTAATGAATCACATTACAAAAAAATATATAATGAAAATTTGAAAAAACAGAGGAATAAATCGAAGACAAAGCTTCTGAGTTCCATGATACCGTACTAATTATAGCTATAGGAAAATCATTAGGAGGTGGATCTTGGAATGAACATTAGAGCCTATAAGAAAATCTTCACCTGCAATTATAAAACAGAGACTTGACTCAAATGTCTGGAGTTACGTTTAATGATTATAGGAATCCCATAACTGAACTTCAGTCATTCGACTTCGCCAGAAAAAGACCGTACATTACACAAGACCGGAAAATTGTGGGATCATCCTCGTTACTCGTAGCAAGAGAGAGAGAGAGAGAGAGAGAGAGAGAGAGAGAGAGAGAGAGAGAGAGAGAGAGAGAGAGAGAGAGAGAGGTCCACAATCTAGTTAGAAATCTTGTTCATTAGAACAAATGCCACTGAGAATATAATTGAAGGAGTGTTTGAATTCAGGAAATAACTTCCATATGAGAGAATGAGAGAGAGAGAGAGAGAGAGAGAGAGAGAGAGAGAGAGAGAGAGAGAGAGAGAGAGAGAGAGAGGTCCATAATCTAGTTAGAAATCTTGTTTATTACAACAAATGCCCCTGAGAATATAATTGAAGGAGTATTTGAATTTAGGAAATAACTTCCATATATCAGAGAGAGAGAGAGAGAGAGAGAGAGAGAGAGAGAGGTCCATAATCTAGTTAGAAATCTTGTTCATTAGAACAAATGCCACTGAGAATATAATTGAAGGAGTACTTGAATTCAAGAAATAACTTCCATATGAGAGAGAGAGAGAGAGAGAGAGAGGTCCACAATCTAGTTAGAAATCTTGTTCATTAGAACAAATGCCCCTGAGAATATAACTGAAGGAGTATTTGAATTTAGGAAATAACTTCCATATATCAGAGAGAGAGAGAGAGAGAGAGAGAGAGAGAGAGAGAGAGAGAGAGAGAGAGAGAGAGAGAGAGAGAGAGATCCACAATCTAGTTAGAAATCTTGTTCATTAGAACAAATGCCCCTGAGAATATAACTGAAGGAGTATTTGAATTCAGGAAATAACTTACATATATGAGAGAGAGAGAGAGAGAGAGAGAGAGAGAGAGAGAGAGAGAGAGAGAGAGAGAGAGAGAGAGAGAGAGAGCGCATGACACTCACAGGTCTTACGAAACGAGGTATCCTGGAGCTGCCTAATTATTTCCGGTCTCAGCTTGTACCACCTGTTGATTATTACCCCCATAAAATACTGTTTGTTATCATATAATTCATTCAAACAACTTAAATTACTTAGAGTAGCAAAGAATGCCATTACTAAAACATACTATGAGAAAAACATTTTGACAAAAAAAATGTAATTTCATTTACCGTTCTCTGTTACAGCAGTACCTAAATTTGAGTGGTTATACATTGCAGGCATTGTTCTTCTCTTACCCTCTGGATTTCAGTGGCACTGAACAAAGAGTCAGTTGTCTGAGGAATTTAGTGGGTAGTGTGGAATCTTAACCACGTTACGTTTATAAAAGGCTCATTTAATGACGTCCTTTATTACGAATTAAGTACCTTGATCTTGGAGTTACCTTGGTAAATTGTAAACGCAAGTAGGGTTTTCGTCGTAAAAGAACACGGTAACAAAGATTATATGCGTCGTAAAGATTTAACTGTCGACATTTGCTCGATGCGAAAAATAGAAAAAAAAATATAATATATTTCTAACAAATAATTCATTGGCCTGTTTAAAGATAAATTTCGTTTACACTGATCTGTACTGGAGCCTCACTGAAGAATTTTCTTTGAAAAATGTTTGCCAAAAAGACGATTATCATAACTTTTTTTTTTTCGCTCTAACCGGAATTTATGTTAACAGATAATGCCCGGCTCATTCTCTTCACCTTAAATATACTGCGTTGTAGGAGGTGAAAAAAGGACGTGTGGACAGCAGCCTAATCTCTAAAGATTTGCAGAGAGCCATAAGACTAGACCTCCCGGGCGACACCTTTTTAAAGAGAAAGAAGCGGAACTAAATCCAGGGAGACAAGCTACGCGTGAGAAAAGAATGGTCAAATTCACCTGTAGATCACCTGCGCTGAATTACTTATGCTAAGGTGGAGAAGGACTACCTTAAGCTTTAGTTGTTTCTGTGTCATTGGAAATGCCTGGATACTACACCCCCTCCCCCACAATGACCCGACTAAGCAAGTCCATGAAAATTACATTATTGGCCCAGAAATTATGACTTACAGTTAATACTCTTTTCATAGTTAGAAGGGTAACTTATAGTATTTGTTACACTCCCTCTTCATCTAATTGTATCTCTGAGCCAAGTATAGTTATATTCAACAATTAATAATCAGTCCTCTCAATGGAACCTCTCATTTCCAAAGATGACTATTCATTTATCCATTTCCGAATGTATCATAGCTATGGTCCACCGATTTAATCAATCAGAACATGAACATTAATTTCATATGTTAACAACTCGAAGAGGATAGGGATGAAGAGATAGCGAAATGCAAACTATTGGCAATTATTATCATGGAATGGTGAAGATGGATGAATTCACAGGAGCTAGAAATAGAACAGCAAATACAAAGAATAAGGAAATGAATGCAACTGAATGTTAATAATATATTACCAAAAAGCATATCCAGAGTTTCATCCACAGTTTTACTCTGCCAGAGTGCATGAGCACTTAAATCATGAACCACAACAATGGCGAGATACAGCATTCTCTGATCAATCAATACTGGATATCAGAATATAATTTCTTTCAAAAAAGAGCACATTAAATATGTCAGATAAAAGATGAGAAGAACGGTTAATGTACCTCCTACACTACTGAATTCTCCCTGTAATTAGAGCTTACGCAAACTTGAAGAAACAACTGAACACAAAATGCAATAACTACGCAGTACACGAAAAGGAAGTCGACGTGATTGTCCTTAGGAACGTCATTTATAATTGTCTGGGAAATCTTGCAAATTGACGTCTGATACTTTCAATGGAGACCTCCCAACAACACAATTTCACAGTCTTGGATAGCTATCACTAGCTAGTCACATTAAACTTGACTTCCGCAGCTTCTACACGTCTTGGGATGCTTCGCCTCAGCCGAGTCACAACTGACGGCTGCACATGGGTTTTAGCCACAAATCAGTAGTACAGTTAGCAGAATGCAGCGTCGAGAAATGTTCCTGAATGGTAGATAGAACAATGGGCACGTTGATCACTCGCGTGAATTAGGCTGCTGAACCAAAGCTTAAGGGCTCCAAAAGATACCTGACCTGCTTCTCTGCCCCTTCACTTAACTGGAATATAATGGATCTGGGAGCAAGGCGTTGGATTGTTACAGCTGGATACAGCTACAGACAGTTCACTGATGAAGGTAGCAGTTGCACGACATAATATAAGCTACTGAGTGGGTTACCCTTAGGGCAGCCACTGCTCATCTGGTACATCGATGGGAGGTCAGTGACCTCATTGATGGTAGGGTCACGGAGGGCTATGGCAATTTTGGCACTACTGTCCAACGGTTGAGAGTAGAAGCAAGGCAATGCATCTCTCGATGATAATGTCTTACTCATGTTACTTGAACTTTATAAACCTAGAGTGACTTGACTTTAAAATACTATACTATCTAGCAAGCAAGCACTTATTCTTTCATCCTTCAAACATACATGAAAATTTTAAATAAGGAAATACATGAATTGAGAAAACTTCAATCTTGAACACTTGACAAGTTCTTCATTGGAGGGGTGGGTAGAGCTCTCGGCTAGCACGCTGTTGGCCTAGCGTTACTCTCCGACCGGCCAATGAAGAATTAGATTAATTTATTTCTGGTGATAGAAATTCATTTCTCGTCATAATGTGGTTCGGATTCCACAATAAGCTGTAGGTCCCGTTGCTAGGTAACCAGTTGGTCCTTAGCCACGTAAAATAAATCTAATCCTTCGGGCCAGCCCTAGGAGAGCTGTTAATCAGCTCAGTGGTCTGGTTAAACTAAGGTATACTTAACTTTTAGAACACTTGCTGTTTTGCGCCTAACAAATCATTCAAGAGTAAGATTTCTTTGATAGACCGGGATCAAAAGCAGTATACTGCCTTCGTTACATGAATTTTTTTACTAAATACTATTTCTCCGTAATTTTTGACGCCTGTATAGTAAGTGCGGTCACTCATTAACAGGTTTACAGTGATTTCACCGATATTTCCTAAGGCAATGATATATAAAGAAATCTTTCAATAACAATTATTTCGTCCAGCTACAATATTAAATTTTGCAGAACATTACAACCGTTTAGTAACGGAATAAAAGCACAGACATTATACTTTCAACAACTTGGAGAAAACCAGAGTATTTCAAGTATCAGGTTATAGGTAAAGATTTCCCGTAACCTGGGCTTTGTTTAATTAGTTGAGGAACTCGTTGTGAAAGTATTTGTCTTTCGTTTTTCATCACCGACATTCGTCGCATTTAAGAGGCAAGATAAAAATAAGTTTACTGGTGGATCTAAAAAATAACCCAAGAAATACTGATGGCAGAAGCCCGAATACCAATATTGTGTCAAGTAAAGGACTTATGATAAAGAACTTTTACAGAATCTTTTCTGTAAAACGAAGCTCTATGACAACGCTCGAATGGCCATTACGGAACTGTTAAATAAGATCGTCACTTGTCGTTAGGCAACCAAAAGCAGCAGAAGTATAAGACTGTGATCCTCACGTCAACTATTGGCATTTTCGTACACGCGCCCTAACACAGTTTACGAAAATGTTCCCCATACAACGGAGTTTTTATTAAGGTAATAATCTACGTAAATTTTATCAACTTTCCTCGAGATTAAGATAACTTGCCAACAGAGTCGCTTATCCTGATGAAATAGTTACCAGGGGAAAACCATAACTAGACATTAAGGATAAATGACGGTGTCATTAATGGATTCAAGGTCCCTCTTGGTGAAGGGTTTAACCTATGGACAAGTATCTAAGTAATCTAAGTAATTAGGTTACGGTGAGTTGAAGGGTCACTGGAATGAAAATTTATGTTGTACTTTTTACATGTATTCAAAAGGCTTTCAATGGATAAACAAAAGATGCATTTTTCCATAAAACATATTCGAAAAATGGAAACACTGACATATTTCGGAATCGAAATCACAACTGAAGGAAAAACTTTGCGTCAGGGATGCTCGCAAGACTGATCTACGATTTTGTGACAACATTAAAAGAAAAAAATTTGTATATAAATCCTCATCGTCCCTCTTTTTGTCATATTTTGGACACAGAAAAGCAATTAAATATTATAATATAAATAAGTCTACGAAATAGGAAGCAACTGAAGTTTTAAAAGTCGCCTGCACTAGCAAGATCCCGTGGCGCCTCAAGGCCACCAGCATAACACAAAGACAACTTCATGATGTTGAGGCGAGGTGAAGTATGTGAAAGTGCGCGCCACCAAACATGCGCACACGTCGCCTACAGCACTATACGTGATGTCGATGGAGGTGTCATTTGCAGTAAATATCACTGTGGCCTTAAATGTCAGAAGACCCAACCTTTCCAAATGGGTTTAAAGGCGGTCAACTAATATTCAGTTACGCTGCTTCGGTATCACAAGCGTGAAATATTTAGAGTATAGCATCACAATTACCTTCATGGTCCCTCTGACCTTTCATTAATCGATAGGTAAAGTTCTAAAAGGGTGATATGCCTCGACTTATTAAGTTACATACATTATAACCTTTACTTTTTTTTAACAGAAAGCGTTTTGGTGATATAAAAAAATGGAAGTATAAAACATTTGAATAACACGCAGGACACCAATCATTCAACAGCTCGCTACTTCTACTGAATGGCTATGATACTGATATTGATATTTTCAAACTAATATAGAAATCAACACTAAAATACAAAGTTTTTCAAGCTCAAACCAAGTTAACAATAACAATAGTTGTTTGAAGCTTGCTCCACATAGATGCTGCATGTCCTGACATCTTGTCACGCACCCGGTAGTTTGTCGACGAAGAAGGAAGGTGAATACAAATCAACGGTTTACAGTACGCTACTTGGAGGACTGATATTAGAGCAAGGAGAAGCTAACCTTGATTTGTACGATGGCGAAGGGATCAAACAGAACTTACATCAACCGAAAGAAACAAACCATCATGAGTTCTTTGCAACCATTTAATAAACAAAAATTAATGAAAAAGTTTTGTTAGCCTTAACATCGGTTACCTGGTTGATTGTTGTTCATTTGGAAAGTTAGTATTTCACACGGAAGTAGGTTTCAGATTTCCTGCACTTCAAGAAACCGCTCATTTGCCAGAAGAGTGACATAACTCAAAAAACTGCTAATTTTCAGGAGAAGCAATTTAAACTTTAAAACTCTCTACACTCTCTATAGCGTAATAGTGATATGTCTTGCCCTCTAGCGGTTAGAATTACAAATACAAAAAGACGTTTTTACCTCAACATGGAACAAAGAACGTGCTATCTGCTGGTATCAGTAACTCAAAAGACACATTTTTTGAGCTGTGTCACTCTTCTGGCAAATGAGCGAATTTAACAATGATTCGTTTAAAGGAGCTTAATACAAATCCTTAATGAATGAAGGGGACCCGAATCGGTAATAAAGAGTTACCATAATTAAAAACTGAAAAATATGCCAACATTCTTAATGATCATATGAAAGGTCTGTATCTTGCCTACTGAACAAAAAACGAAATAAATAAGTAAAGTGCCGTGAAGAATAATAGTTAATTACGAATAAAGAGAAGGCTATAAATTTGGAATAAGGAGAAGAGGACAAGCAGAAAATCCGGCAGTATTTTTCTCGTGATTATAAACGAAC
The DNA here is from genome assembly GCA_039081455.1 of Macrobrachium rosenbergii. Lineage (NCBI taxonomy): Eukaryota > Metazoa > Arthropoda > Malacostraca > Decapoda > Palaemonidae > Macrobrachium > Macrobrachium rosenbergii. The sequence goes on from JANJGK010000048.1 coordinate 13,306,007, forward strand.
AAGTAAAAAATGCGCCGAAGAAATCTGTACAGCGTATAATGCTGTATGAAACTCTCGGCCACGGCCCGGTGGTGACCTGTGTTGTTGGCACCTATAGCGGTGCCAGATGCACGACCATGGCTGACTTTAACCTTAAATAAAATAAAAACTAATGAGGCTAGAGGGTTGCAATTTGGTTTGTTCGATGATTGGAGAGTGAATGATCAACATACCAATTTGCAACCCTCTAGCCTCAGTGCTTTTTAAGATCTGAGGGCGGACAGAAGAAGTGCGGACGGACAGACAAATAACCATCTCAATAGTTTTCTTTTACAGAAAACTAAAACTGACGATTATGATTATACCATTTCAAATTAAACAACAATCAAAGAGATGCGTGACATATACATCAAATTAACCTAACCTCTCGTAATAAAGTATTTAGACGTCATCCTTGGAAAGGGATAAAGTAACTACTATACCATGACTCGACTGAGGATTAATGCTCATGGCGTGAGCAGAACTGACGCCGTCCAACGAGCCTTACCCCCCACACACACCTCCTCCATCAGTCTTCACGAATGCCACAGAAGTAAAAGCAAATGCACGTTACTGCAGATCTTGGGAGGGCTGGATAAGTTGGGAGTCTTCATGGGCCTTGGTTTGGAAGTCTTCCTGGGCCTTGGTTTGGAAGTCTTCCTGGGCCTTGGTCTGGAAGTCTTCCTGGGCCTTGGTTCCTTGGTTTGGAAGTCTTCCTGGGCCTTGATTCCTTGGTTTGGAAGTCTTCCTGGGCCTTGGTTTGGAAGTCTTCCTGGGCCTTGGTTCCTTGGTTTGGAAGTCTTCCTGGGCCTTGGTTCCTTGGTTTGGAAGTCTTCCTGGCCCTTGATTTGGAAGTCTTCCTGGGCCTTGATTTGGAAGTCTTCCTGGGCCTTGGTTTGGAAGTCTTCCTGGGCCTTGGTTTGGAATCTTCCTGGGCCTTGGTTCCTTGGTTTGGAAGTCTTCCTGGGCCTTGATTTGGAAGTCTTCCTGGGCCTTGGTTTGGAAGTCTTCCTGGGCCTTGGTTTGGAAGTCTTCCTGGGCCTTGGTCTGGAAGTCTCCCTGGGCCTTGGTTCCTTGGTTTGGAAGTCTTCCTGGGCCTTGGTTTGGAAGTCTTCCTGGGCCTTGGTTCCTTGGTTTGGAAGTCTTCCTGGGCCTTGGTTCCTTGATTTGGAAGTCTTCCTGGGCCTTGATTTGGAAGTCTTCCTGGGCCTTGGTTTGGAAGTCTTCCTGGGCCTTGGTTTGGAATCTTCCTGGGCCTTGGTTTGGAAGTCTTCCTGGGCCTTGATTTGGAAGTCTTCCTGGGCCTTGATTTGGAAGTCTTCCTGGGCCTTGGTTTGGAAGTCTTCCTGGGCCTTGGTTTGGAATCTTCCTGGGCCTTGGTTTGGAAGTCTTCCTGGGCCTTGGTTTGGAAGTCTTCCTGGGCCTTGGTTTGGAAGTCTTCCTGGGCCTTGGTTTGGAAGTCTTCCTGGGCCTTGGTTTGGAAGTCTTCCTGGGCCTTGGTTTGGAAGTCTTCCTGGGCCTTGGTTTGGAGGTCTTCCTGGGCCTTGGTTTGGAAGTCTTCCTGGGCCTTGGTTTGGAAGTCTTCCTGGGCCTTGGTTTGGAGGTCTTCCTGGGCCTTGGTTTGGAAGTCTTCCTGGGCCTTGGTTTGGAAGGCTTCCTGGGCCTTGGTTTGGAGGTCTTCCTGGGCCTTGATTTGGAAGTCTTCCTGGGCCTTGATTTGGAAGTCTTCCTGGGCCTTGGTTTGGAAGTCTTCCTGGGCCTTGGTTTGAAGGTCTTCCTGGGCCTTGGTTTGGAGGTCTTCCTGGGCCTTGGTTTGGAGGTCTTCCTGGGCCTTGGTTTGGAGGTCTTCCTGGGCCTTGGTTTGGAAGTCTTCCTGGGCCTTGGTTTGGAAGTCTTCCTGGGGTTTAGTTTGGAAGAATTCCTGGGCCTTAGTTTGGAAGTCTTCCTGGGCCTTGGTTTGGAAGTCTTCCTGGGCCTTGGTTTGGAAGTCTTCCTGGGCCTTGGTTTGGAGGTCTTCCTGGGCTTTGGTTTGGAAGTCTTCCTGGGCCTTGGTTCTTCCTGGGCCTTGGTTTGGAAGTCTTCCTGGGCCTTGGTTTGGAGGTCTTCCTGGGCCTTGGTTTGGAAGTCTTCCTGGGCCTTGGTTTGGAGGTCTTCCTGGGCCTTGGTTTGGAAGTCTTCCTGGGCCTTGGTCAGAGGTCTAAACAGATCAGACATCCCACGAAACGCAACCGGACACAACACCACCAAACCTACTTCGAAGAGAAACGCGTCGCTGTCAGGGAAATCCAGCGGAAAAGTCGCTCAAAAAATCCAAAGCATTTTTTTCCTCTCTCCTCTTGCAAAGCTGTCCTTGAGGAAAATAATTGAATCGGCTGCCTCCAATATTCCAGCATCCCCCGAACAATATTTCCAAATCCCTGGAAGTGTAACATTTCTCGGCGTCTTTTCGGTCCGGTGGTTGAATCTATCAAGCTGGACCTCCTGAGAAGGGATCTGGAAAATCCCTTTGGATGCGTTGCTGGAATCAGGTACAAAACTTTTCCATTTTTATTCTCTCTTCACCTCTTTTTCATCGAAATTAACTTTTTAGAAACATGAGAGAGAGAGAGAGAGAGAGAGAGAGAGAGAGAGAGAGAGAGAGAGAGAGAGAGAGAGAGAGAGAGAGAGAGAGTTGCTCTCTAGTTTTATATTTCTAATTTAAATCAACTTTCAGAGAATGCATTTCCACGTATGCGCTCGTGCTGTGTGTGTGTGAGAGAGAGAGAGAGAGAGAGAGAGAGATAGAGAGAGAGAGAGAGAGAAACTGTTCAGGTATTCTCCCGAAACTCGTGGACTGAATTTGTGTAATGATCCTGAAAGCAACTTTCAACAGCAATTTCTGAGATTAATCTTTTGTTTCGTCTATATTTTCAGCAGTTATAATTTTGGGTTTTCCTCTTAAAGCTTTCCTCTCTTGAGAGAAGATTTTCTCATACAGGGTCGCTTTTTACATTGGAGTTATTCATATGCTTATTTCGTAGTTTACCAAATTTATTTAGATGTCTATTTCTTTTAATTAATTATTAACGGTAATTTTAAAATGTCTCGAGAAGTAGTTTAATTTGCTTGTGACAGTTAAGACTAGCAACTCTGGCTATAATCCCAATGAATAATCTCCACTTTAAGCAAGATAAAACCAGCTTTTCGATGAGAGAGAGAGAGAGAGAGAGAGAGAGAGAGAGAGAGAGAGAGAGAGAGAGAGAGAGAGAGAGAGAGAGAGAGAGAGAGAGAGTTTGCTTCAGATCTTATAACTATAAACAACGAAGAAAATCGTTTGTTCTTTTTCCTGCTAGGATCGGTACTAACGCTGGCTATAAGTATTCTCTGGAAATCAACTACTCTCGAAATGTGGTGCACCAAATCTCACATCCTCTTTTTGACTTCCTGTAGTTATTCCTGTTTTCTGTAGTCTAACATCGTTCAGTGGCCGAGTCTACGCTTTTGGATTGTTAAATCACACTATGATTTCTTCTTTCTTTTTCTAAGGTCACTAGCTTCCCTGTTTCAACAGTCTTTGTATTACTTCTAAAAGAGGGATTAGGACTGACTAAGAAGGACGACAGAAGTAACATGTCAAAGGAAGAACTATGTTACGGAATATCTACTTTTCTCTCGGGCAAATAAACGCACAAGCAAAATGGCAGAAATAATGTATCACATTATCTACGACGAATTTATGACTGCCGTTTTAGTTAAATGATAAATTGTGCTAATGTCTCCAATTACATTAATTTCCCTGGAAAGGATGATTTCTGTAGATGTGAGATTGAATGATGATGGTTATAAAAAACAGAACTTATTAAATGAAAATATCCAAAAGCAAAGTCTACAAAATGATCGAAAAAGATACGTTTGTGCCAACAAACCGACAATAAAGAAAATAAACGCCATGGAAATGAAGGTGGACGAAAAGGAAAACCTTCGATTGCCTGATTAATAAAACGAAAAGCAGAAGCGAGAGCGTTGACAGGTCGACCTTTCTAGTAAAATTGCCACGGCCTTAGAAGAAGTATCTTTTAGATAATTAATTTCAAGTACAAATCATGTCCTCAAAAATTAGCGGTTAAAGAGCAGATACCTTGACTGACTTATAGATATTTTGTGATCTGTCGTTGCAACAACTGATGTCTCAAAATGATGGTTAAAGATCAGATGCCTCCCATTGATTTATAGATATTTTGTGATCTGTTTTTGCAACAACAGATGTCTCAAAGTAACTGTTAAAGAACAAGCGCCCAAAATTTATTTACAGATTTTCGTCATCTGCCGTTGAAACAACAGATGTCTCAAAGGAACGGTAAAAGAACAGATACCTCCAACTGATTTACAGATATTTTGTGATATTCCGTTCCAACAACAGCTGTCTCGCAGTAACGGTAAAAGAGCAGATGTATCCAGCTGATTTACAGATATTTTGTGAGCTGCCGTTGCAACAACAGATATCTCAGAGTAACAGCTGAAGACCAGATACCTCCAATTGATTTATAGATATTTTGTGATCTGGCGTTGCAACAACAGTTGACTCAAAGGAACGGTTAAAGAGCAGATGCCTCCAATTGATTTATAGATTATTTGTGACCTGCCATTGCATTAGCAGATGTCTCAAAGTAACGGTTAAAGAACAGATGCCTCCAACTGATATATAGACATTTTGAGATCTGCCTTTGCAACACCAGATGTCTCAAAGTCACGGTTAAAGAACAGATGCCTCCAATTGATTTATAGCTATTTAGTGATCTGGCGTTGCAACAACAGATGTCTCAAAGTAACAGCTAAAGAGCAGATACCTCCGACTGATTTATAGATATTTTGTGATCTGGCGTTACAACAACAGCTGTCCCAAAGTAACGGTAAAGAGCAGATGCCTCCAGTTTATATAGGGTATTTTGTGATCTGTCGTTGCAACAAGAGATGTCTCAAAATAACGGTTAAAGACCAGATGCCTCCAACGGATTTATAGATATTGTGTGATCTGCCGTGGCAAAAACAGAAGTCTCTCTCATACCGCATAAAAAACGCAATTCCAGTTGCAAGCTACAGCAAATCTTCCGCGGAAATAAAATTAATATCTTTTTTCTACTGCTTAAAACATTATTGGTGGGAATAACAAAGACCCATCCTTCAAAAAACTGTAGAAGTTTTTGGATGGTGGAATTGCATTTCAATTGTATAACCAATTTAACATTAAAATACATAAATTCCTATATTGTAATAGGGTAATAACACTCAATAATAATAATAATTTTAAAATACTGTTCAACTGTGCCATATCTATTTGTTCATAAAACAAAAAATATTTTTCTTCAGTAGTACAACCATCAGCCAACAAAAACTGAAATGAAGACATGTTCTCATCTTCAGTAAGGAAACTGGAAAGACAATTCCGAGAGAGAGAGAGAGAGAGAGAGAGAGAGAGAGAGAGAGAGAGAGAGAGAGAGAGAGAGAGAGAGGGGGGGGGGGGGGGCTAAGTCAATCATACTTGAAACAGACACCTTCCCGCAGTCATTGTTCTGTTGTGGATTGCGACATGGAAAAATCATTGATACAGCAGTGTTTCTGATACACGAATAGGGGAAAACATTTATTTTCAAATGCTTGCATTCGAAAGCTCCCTCGTTAAGGGAAATTGACTTGAGTTGTAAAATTTATGATTACTGCAAAGCTCCAACTTGAAGCAATGCATCAAAATAAACTTTGCCTAGATACGATAAGTTTGTATATTTTAATAATCATTACTTGAACAACGGCGTCAGTAGTACAGAAATTTATCAGTAAGAAAAAAGAGGAACTTTGTAAACTAATTGACTGGTGATAAAAATGCAATTTTAGACTTAGATATAATATTGTTTTTAGAATAATATAGCGAATAAAAATTTACTTTTTTTCGTTACAGCTAGCAAGGAGTCAAACTGATGGAAAGGTGAAGAAGCTGTTGTTTAATTTGACTAGATGCAACAAATTGAAGTGGCGAGGAAAACGATACGTAGAGATAGTAGGTGACATCCAACAGGAAAAATAATGTTATTACAAGTCATATTAAACAACAGCTTCTTCACTTTTCCATCAGTTTGACTCCTTGCTAGCCGTGCGAAAAAGTAAATTTTTACTTGCTATATTTTTCTAAAAACTACATAATATCTAAGTCTAAAATTGCATTTTTATCACCAGTCAATTAGTTTACAAAGTTCCTCTTTTTTCTTACTGATGAACTGCTGTATTACTGACGCCGTTGTTCAAGTAATGATTATTAAAATATACAAACTTATCGTATCTAGGCAAAGTTTATTTTGATGCATTGCTTCAAGTTGGAGCTTTGACGTAATCATAAATTTTACAACTCA
>JANJGK010000048.1:13317404-13327404 GCA_039081455.1 Macrobrachium rosenbergii
AGATCCTGAAAAACTTTCCTGTGATTCTTCATTGTCTCTGGCCATGATTTCCGTAAAAAAGGAAAAAGTAAAAGGGAGAAAAGAGTGCAGGATGTTTCCTCCAGTGCTCTCTCTCTCTTTTCTCTTTATTTTCCTGTCTGGGAACTTCCTAAGCACCTCCAAACCATCAGGAAATAGCAATGGAAAAAAATGGTAGGAAAGTCCTTGGCGTTGTAGCATATTCGCCGAGGTGCAATCTGGAAGTCAATTTTGCTTGCCACTGCAGTTGTTTTAATGTATTTTAACCTTTTACATTAGGATTCGTGAACAACATTTTAAATAAAAACAAAAATCCTACATGTTAAGCTGCAAATGATACAGGCACGCAAACTGGGGAGATTTCAAAAATTGAGTGGGATATCAATGACGGTATAGAATACTTCTAAGTCTTTTCATTATTGTTTTTAATATGGTACTGACTACTCTAAGTTTCTTTATTATTGCTTTATCCACATGACCTCTATAATTGCAATCGCCGGCACGACGACAGAAAGGTGAAGCAAGTGAATGTGTGGCGAAACCTCTCTTCATCCCAGTCGGGTTTGCTGTTTTTAATGAGCCTCTTCCAGCTATTTCTATCCTGAACAGCCTACTTCATTACCGGTTTTGCAGACATTTTAAGAACAGAAGCCTTCCTGACTCCAACCCTTCCTATTTATTCTGACTTGGGACCGACACACTTGAGTTGTGCTTCCCCTCTCTACTACCTCAGCAACCCCCAGGAGCTAGGTTGGTGGTGAAACTTTAGCTTATAATACTACAAAACGAAACATGATTTGACTCCTTATCTATAATTTAAATGGTCACTTCATATAATTTTTTCGGTCATATCAGTTTATTTCTGTGCATCATTACTTACTTTTATAACTTTGGCAGAGGCATTTTCTTAACCAGCCTTGCAGAACAACAACCTAGAAACCAGATCTATCTGTTTCATGGTATCTGGTTATAGTTCAAGCCTTTGAATTTGATAGACAACACTCAATCCTTTTGAAAGAGAAGTACTTGAACTGAATGTGCATATTTCAATGATGAACTGATGTACCAATCATTTTTAAATACCGAGCTTTCATCTCTGTTAATATCACATAACATCTAAGTATAACAGTAGCAACAGTATCTTGTCAGAGAATCTGCGAGTAACCAGATAAAGGAAGGGACACAGCGAAGTGAAAAGAATTTAAAGGCTGAAGAGAAGCCGGTGACTACAGCTGAGATCCTAAAGCAACGTGCGAATTGATCTCCGCTTTAACGGGACCGCCTGTCTGGGGAAGATAACATAATATATATGAAGGATATTACTCCCAAGAGCAGCGGCACAAGTTACGTGCAACAAGACTCTGCACAAAGGAACAAAGTGAGAGGAATTCAAAAGTAAGAGAGCTTCATGTGATTGCAGTGTCCATTAGTAAGAGGTCACATAGGCTACGTAATATCAGAAAATTCTCATTAGGATAAATTTTAATAAGAAATCTTTGTAAGGACTCTTTGGGAGGAAACTGAAGAATGATGCCTCGTATGTCTGCAGAAGGATGGACAACAGAGTATTTTATGAGGAAGCCACATGTAAAGCGAAGATTTGGCTGATCCTAATATCAAGAGGAAAAAATATGTTATATATTTTCTCTCCTGAAAATCAAACGATTACGGATGACTGCGTTTCTTTTGTACTACAAAATATGACTTTCTTTGGGAATTCTTTTCCTTCCCTTCCCCATTGTCTGTCTCTCCTGTGATCATGTCAGATGATTCTGGTGCTTCCTTCGTTGTGTACATTGGCATTTAGTTCACGTGAGGCTCAAAATTCGTTAAGAAGCTGTTTATAGTCCAAAGAAAGCTAACTTGTTTAATTTTTATAGCAAAACTGCTTTTAGGCCATATTCAGAGGTCTAACACAGAAGTCAACAATCCTTCCCTGAGGTTCCTTACTTAGCTCTAAAGTAGTCTTAGGTCACTTAGACCGTACCCAACTGATGGGCGAGCTTGATCCCAACCTGTTCTTTTGGTATGTTCCAGATATCAGGGCCTGAGAGGACAAGTTGTTACATCACCACAGAAGCTGGTTGAACCATTGGCTAACACAGGTTGTGCCATTAGTGAACAGCCAGTCAACAATTTCGGAAAGCATATTCTTTCTATATCAACCATACTTTACAAAATGACGATGTGGACTATGTGGTCGTTCACGCAAAATTATCAGGTTTGTAATCACATAAAAGACAATTCACTATGGTATGGATGTCGTCGGATTGGTTGCATTCACTTTACTATTCTTCAGAACCACTTTCACATTAGCTATCCTTTTACGGAACTGATTAAAGAATATCCATGTAAAATCTAGAATTTCATTAGCCAGGAAATCTCTGGAATCTCCGTCGTCCAAAGACAAATATCAGAAAAGGTAAAGCATCGCATCTGTGTTGTTGGCTCATGCACATACCATAGTTTTATTTTTATCCCTGTTTGTCTAACCGTAACTCAGACATGGGCCAATATTGTTTATCCAGATTGTACATCCCAATGTACCACTATCCATCCCAAAATGTGTTCGTGCAAACATCAAAACTTACTTGGTGGGTGGCTGTACGTGCACTATTATATTCATGCACATCTTTCAGTAGTCTTCCGCATTTGCAGACTTACCCCTCTTCCAAAATTCCCTTTTACAGCAAAGTCTATTATTTATGGGGGTTATATATGCAGACCTTTGTGTGGAGAATTTTTGAATTTTTCCGATATTTTTCAATCATAATGCGATGTGAACCTGACAGATACGTTACATTAATTTGGCATTTTCTCTCGCCAACCCATCCAATATCTTCCAATTCAGTTCCATTCCCCATCATCTTTTATCCAGTATTCAATTTCTCTGTCACACTCAAGCTGAAAATTGCTTGAAAATGAGAAGAGAGAAAATTACGTCCCTAAAGGGAAAAATAACGTTACACTTTCTATCATCGCCTGAATGGAGGCAGTGACGTGTAAACTGCGCTGCGCTTTTCATTTCTTCCCTGCCGACTCTTCAAGGACACGTAACCGAGAATGTGTCATTTAAGCATTTGTTTGATTCCCGGAAAATGTCGCTGCGATGACATACCTCCGGGACCCATTCCTGGTGTAATTTCAGCAATATCCTCTGACAGATAAATATAGTACAACAACACCTGTTTTTCAGGATGCCTCAGAATGCCAAGGTGTCTTCGACGAAATTAACATGTCCTAGTCGGATACCGCAAATTTTCTTTCTTTCTTTTTCTTTCCAATAAGAAGACATGGGTAAGGATGTTGTCTTTAAAAAAAAGGTTCTACTAAACCTGAACGCTGAATCTTATGGAACTCGTGCTATGAATATGCCCACAGATGCACTCAGCCGAAATCAAAATAAACTTCTGCGACAATTTGAACATTCACCTAAAAATATCTTAGAGGTGAAAACGTAATCTTCGACACTTAACAGGCAGACCCCCTTTCGTTTTGTACCCGCTGTAATTCTTTTGAGTTGAATTGAATTAAATATAGAATTTTGGCCAAAGGCCAAGCACCGGGACCTATGAGGTCATTCAGCGCTGAAACGGAAATGGACTGTAAAGGGTTTGAAAGGTGTAACAGGAAGAAAACCTTGCAGTTGCACAATGAATCAATTGTTAGGAGAGGGTAGAAAGCAAAATGGAAGAAAGAGAATATGAAAGGAGGTACAGTACAAGGAACAAAAGGGGTTGCGGCTAGGGGCCGAAGGCACGCTGCAAAGAACCTCAAGTAATGCCTACGGTGCACCGCATGAGGTGCAGTGACGGCACTACTCCCCTACGGAGGTAATTCTTTTCAGGAACAAAAGACGGCTACTTCTCATTACGTGAATTAACCTTTTTTAAAAGAAACTCAATAAATATATATTCCTATGATTCCCTTTGTGGAATGCAGTTAACAACTCATGCGAAATATACCTTACGATATTGATTTGCCTGCAATATTGGTAGTTGTTTTTATATTGTACAAAATGATGGCACCGACAACCTTTCTTCCTTATCTAACCTAAGCATGAAAAAGTGAGTCGTAACTGTGAAAAAGCAACACATCCGCCTTCTGGAAGGTGATGAAGATCAAGGGAAATGGAAGCAGCCTGAAAAATATTCAATTTAGTAGGGAAAAAGAAAGAAACAACCACAATAGCACAGAAAAACAGGGAATACCGAGTTCCAGTGTGAATTTCATCAATAAAGGCGAGTCCAGTCAGAGAGAGAGAGAGAGAGAGAGAGAGAGAGAGAGAGAGAGAGAGAGAGAGAGAGAGAGAGAGAGAGAGAGACTGACTTCCAGTTATACTTAGGATCTAACAAACTAATGTAAAAGGAAGAAAAAGAAAGTGATGTCGGCCTGCTCAGTCGATTTCCCCTCAACCCAAAACCCTTCCTTGCAGTGTTCTTTGTAAGGATCTTATTGACTGTGATGTTTTCGTCTTACATCAGACCTGCTTTTGAACGGAAAATTTAATTAAAATTACTAATGACTTTGAGTTAACACATTTTATATATATATATAAATATATATATATATATATATATATATATATATATATATATATATATATATATATATATATATATATACTGTATATATATATTTTATACGTTTCAGGAGGAATGAAAGTCTAAACACACCTTCCAAAAAAGTGGATAGTGTCACAATGTGTTAATTTTCCTTCCTATTCAGGGGCACTGGGGCCCGCGTGTGTTCTAACAGCTCCATCCCCAGCGGAAATACATAATTTAGGGGATAAAAATAGGAAGCTAGTCCCTGCACGAGGAAAATGTGCTATGTGAAATACATTCTACAGGATGAAAAATTCATATGGTTCTAGATTTGTTTACGGAATAGGAAAATAAACTTTAGGCCAAAGGCCAAGCACTGGGACCAATGAGGTCACGCAGTGCTGAAAGGGAAACTGAGAGTAAAGGTTTTAAAGTCGTACCAGGGGGAAAACTTCGCAGCTGCACTAAGAAGCAATTGTTAGGAGAGGATGGAAAGTAAGACCGAAGAAAGAGAATATGAAGAGAGGTACAGTAAAACTAACGAAAGGAATTGCAGCTGGGGGCCGAAGGGAAGCTGCAAAGAATCTTCTTTCATGATACACACTACATGCAAAACACAGCTTCTAAACTGTGCGAATCAATAACTGTTAATTACTGTTACCTGCGCTACTGTTCTTTCTTATACCTCCTGTTGCTCATGAAGTGAAAATGACACACAAAAACGTAAATTATTTTTGCTGCTTCCTTGGCTTTATTTTTCACTACATAATTTTGAAAATTACACTCTAATATCGTTAAAAAGCATCCGCCAAACACTTATTTTCATTAATTTCTCCTTGATTCCAGGAAGAAGCATCAGCAGAGTCTAATGCTTTCTTTGTCTTCACGACAACTGTTCTAAAAACGTGGCCTAAGGAACTTTTATTTTTGTTCAGCTTTTTAGTCCGTTCGCCTTCATTCTGAATATTAACTCCGCTAGACAATGACATTCACCTGAAGCCATATTAGCAAGGGCAGCTTTGTGTCACCCATTATCTGTCTAATTTCCTTCTCTTGTTTTCATTACGCGTATTTTCATAACTGCAAGACCAAATACTGCTTGAATCATAAAAGGGAATTCTATTCAGTTTAAGGGGGAACTGTACGCTATCCTCTTTAATTACCAGCATACCAGCAAACTGCAGATTTCATTTCGCCAAGAATAAAACACTGTCAAGCCAAAGTTAAATTTAAAGTCGCTTCAAAGTAAACTGATGTTTTTTTTTTTTACTTTCTCTTTTATGTTTATTTTCAACAATCACAATGCAATTCTGAGAAATGATTTTAAATGGGCAACTTTTAGACACAAAAGCAATTCGTTACGAACGAAAAGGAATAAAAATGAGAGAAAAAAAAAAGAACATAAAAGGAAGAAGAATCGTTATGTGTGATGTCACAGCAACCTTCGTGTTACGTCACTCGCATTTCCTTTGCATTTTTGTATTCTTTGAGAACAGAGACAACGACGGTCAAAGAGAGAAACTAAAATATCACCTTTAATGATGAAGGTCTGTCGAAAGAAACAGACAAATAATGGGTCACAAGCGGATATGCATTTGGTAGATACTTTTAAAAAAAGGTTTTCCATTAATCGCATAAACTTCTTTGCAGTGTTGGAATTAGGGTTTTTTTTTCGTCCTTAGTTCTCGAGCATTTGACTCGAAGATTTTTTATCTATTTTTTGTGGCATAATTCCGAAAATGCAAGATTTTAAGGTTGTTGTTAAAGCCTTCCCTGGAATTCGTTTTTAACATTCTGATTATATATTAAAGAATATTTAGCTTCAGATTAATTTTATGACAACGAAGTTGATCTAAAACTATCAAGACTTGACCAGATTTAATCACAAATAAGAGCAAAAAAGTAACACGCACATTAGAAGAGAGAGAGTGGATGAGAGAGTCATGCACGCAAATTCACCACATCTAACTTCCACTTGTTCTTAACAACAGCACATATTAAAAATGTCACGAACCTATTAGAGGAATTAAGGATAAATGCAGCGATCTCGAAATTCCGACCAAACACCTCTTCCAAATTGTCTCCCTTCCACATTAGATTTGTTGCACCTCACGCACAAATAAATGCTGTTTGCATAAAAGGTTAACATTGTTTGACCAAACATTTTTCGGAGATAACGAGCATGCTTTTGTTACAATTGAATTGTAATTCTGTTAAAAATACTAATGAGGATTATTACCAGCACACACAACCTGACCTATTTACGCCGCAACACTGAGTACAAAGCTCTCTGTCAGAAAACAACGCCCATTTAGCAAAGCCATTAATACACACAATTCAACGTCAGCAAAGGCACCCCGCCCTGCTGGACCCGAATAAAAAAAAAAAAAAAGTGACGTTCGAAACCATAGGGCATAAAAAATTACACTCTCTGTGCATTAATGAGGGAACGACTAACGACGTGAAACTATTTTTGGCATACCAAAGCCGGAAAGCTTTTTCTTTATATAGAGCGGGTTCTGTTAGTGCTGCCACGCTTCACAGATTTTGTCGAAATAAAAATAACGCTTCTCGATTTGTAGGTATGGTTGGGTTCTTGTTTAATTTCAAGTGCATCTGTGAGGCGTATCTTTAGCATACGATTGATATGATGTGTGCTTGATTGCTTGGGACGTAAAGTCGATTTTCTTTGTGTAGTCTATTTGTGAATATTGTATTGTGTAGGATCGACTCTGCGCATGAGATCAATAATGTGCAAATAATCTTGCAAAAGTTTGATACTGCGTATTATTATTATTATAAAAGTAGTTTAACCAGACCACTGAGCTGACTTTCAGCTCTCATAGGGCTGGCCCGAAGGATTTGATTAAAATACTAGGTCCAGGCCTGAAGTCAAGCGCTAGGACCCAATAGATCATTCGATACAATGATGAATGAATTAAAATGAAATTAAAAACTGCACATAGGCACATCCTCTCATACAATAAATACATTTACTCAGACTTCCTTACATACATACTAAAACAGTATATTAAAATTCAGAATATAAATTAAGCAAAATTTTTAAAATTTTTCTCTTTTTTGTAAAATTCAAATATTAAAAGGGTTTTCATGCTTTTATTGATAAAGTCGACCTGACAATAAAGTTGATGTTATGTCTGAGGACACCTTTGGATGTATGGTCCACTTTCTGTGAGGCCTTGATGGCTGCAAATAAAGGTCAGCTTGAGATTCTGACTTGCTTTCCTTTCAGATATTTTTAAACTTGAGTAGCTAACTAAGATTTCCACATTTTCACGGTCTCGTTATAGCAAGATCAAAGCTATGAGAAAGGGTATGATAAAGTTTGAGGTGCTTTGCAACGGAGATGTCGAGTGAGCACCAAAAATATACACAGCGACTACTATGGAGTGGGCAAAATCTAGGCTATACCGTTCAACATTCCCCGTATCCTTACACAACATACTGTATACATTAGCATGCCTGTGTCAAGAACGTAACACAACGCTATTTAAACCTGAATAATTTTGCTGAAACAAGACCTTGCTCCAGCAAAAAGACTGAGCTCGAAATAATATCTCGCAATGTATGTTTGCCCACTGTAAATGAATGTATAAGTTAAATTTCAAACATGGTAATGATCAAAGACTTCAATAAAGACATTTTGGTACTAAAACTCATACACCGCAATCCACCGTCAAATTTAACTACTTTATCTTTTTAATTAAATATCTGCTTGACTAAGGGCTTTCAGTTCTACTTTAATAACTGCTCATATAATTTCACATACTATGCTCGACTTCGTCATCAAGAGGATATGATGTGGAGAAGGTAACTTCATTTAGTCATTATGCTGAGAATCCCTCGAGAGACAAGAGGCAGAGACCAAAATGAACAATAAATGTATGTATGTATGTATGTATGTATGTATGTATGTATGTATGTATGTATGTATGTATGTATTATGTATGTATGTATGTATGTATGTATGTATGTATGTACACATATATTGTGTGTGTGAGTGTGTGTGACTGCACGTGCTTGCAAACAATTACATACATTCATAACAGTATCTATTTATATTAGAAAAAATGTAGAAATATTCTGGTTGATATTTGTTTACCTTTTAATATTTTAGCTTCAAGCTCTTACTGTGCAAATATTTAAAAAGCATTGTTAATCAAAACATACTATTTGACAATGTGGACTAAAAGCTATTTTTCTTCATGCCAACCCCAAGTAAGTAACGCGTTCTTAGAAAAACATATGAGTAAAATTTACTAGTAATAATACACACCAAAAACAAAAAGCAACACATCAGGAAAGTGATATTTTCTTTTAATTCCAAAGGAAAATAGAACATCATCCTGGAATGCCGGAAAATGTGACTGTCAAATGAATTACGAAAAGCCTGGGCGATTTTGTATCTAAGCATAATTCATGCAGCGTTTTCTCGCCCTGACATCATTTAACCCGTGGCATAATTAGGCAGGCATCATTCTTTAATTAAGAAAATTTCCTAAAACATTGTCACTGGGACTCTTAGGAAACAGGAGAAATAAACTGTATAGAATTTCTAACTCATTACAATGAAATTATGATAGAATTTCTTACTTTTCTCTTATCATGGGGAAAAACATTTCTAATTAGTTTATAATAGTGTTTTCATAAAAAATAGATGGTGTGTATTATAAAAATGTATTATTCTAACGACGTTACCATAATTTCTTTTGCATAATAAATACATTTATACACACACTTAAAAAAACACAAAGAAATTAAATATTCTTCAAGTGCTTGCTTGTATTCGTGACAAAAAGAAACTGAATACATTGCCAAAAGCACACAGTTTTGTAATGTATATAATAAGCTGATCACGTCAACTGTAGCACGGAGAAGGCTTCCGTATTCCTTCACTATACCATCATTCAAAAATAAAGATGAGATCTTAAATAACTGTTAAGTGTGGAGAGGCAACAACAGCTCTACATTCGAAAAAATCAGTATCGGTAGATATTTTCAGAAATGCGAGAGGCAGACTATTTGATGATAAAATTCATGAGCAGTTTCACTTGAGTGGGGCCAAAAATGACTTCGTCTAAGGCCTTTTGCTGATGTCACAAGGGGAACAAGGGGTTTGTCAGGAAAGATGTGGTATCAGAACTAGAGAAGGGCAGAGGAATGTTTTCTGAGTATATAAGTGGATATGCAATGAAATATGTACGTGTTACAAAATACTTAGGACAAAAGACAAAGACGGCATAAATGACTGACCATTACGTATAAAGATGAAAATGTAGGTAACAAAAAGAAATCATCAAGAAACACCTAAGAAAAAAAGCAATTTTCTCTGATGACATTAGTGGTAGTACTTACACAATTAGTCAAGCCTTACCCCTATAACCTGAAAGCTACAGATAAATGCAATGGCTTTA
>JANJGK010000048.1:13329904-13334904 GCA_039081455.1 Macrobrachium rosenbergii
TCGCCTTCCTTTTGACAAGTGTATCCGTCCTGCAGTAGTCTATGGTCGTCACTGTTTTACATTTCTTGCCCCCCTAAAACCACAAATGCTCCCTAGGAGCTCTATGACATTATCATGGAATTTTGCCCATTTCATATATCCCTTTACCTTATGTGTCTTTAACCCTAGCCCATTTCTCATCCACTTTCATTTTACTCATTTTCCTTGTGTCCTTTTTCTACCTAGATAAAAAAAAATGGTAAACGCTAATTTAGACATAAGTTTCATCGCTGATTTTTTTGTAATTCTATGTTTGCTTTTGGGAAGTGTTTTAATTTTCCATTTTGATTTATTTTAACCCAATTTCCAAGTATATTTATGAATATTTTTCTTTGTTAACCATGTATTTCCGCAAACAAAAGCACCTTCCAAACTTATTTCAACAAGACGCTCTCCTTTTCCATTTAATCCATACCTGCCCACAACACCGTCTCTCTCTCTCTCTCTCTCTCTCTCTCTCTCTCTCTCTCTCTCTCTCTCTCTCTCTCTCTCTCTCTCTCTCAACTTTACATTTAAATCACCTAGCACAATCGCCCTTTCACGTTCTCCAAACCCAACAGATTTACATTACTCCACAAAGTACTCCCTGTGAATCGCATTCCCTTCCAGTTCTGGCCCATGCACATTCACCATTGCAATTCTTTCCCTCTACATTCAGTCTTACCCATACAATCCTCAAACTAACACATTTACACTTTCTCATCCATCCCAAGAGCATCTTGACACAAGTGACTAAAATTCCTAGCCTAAACCCAGACACAGTTACACTTTGTTCCACCGACTGCTAAAATATCTAGCTTTCTTTTCCCGGACAAATCATCTTTCATAAATTTTTTCTATTCGGCAGCAGAATTCCGAGATGCATTACCTTACTTTTTCTCTAATTCATCCGTAATTCACTAGTTAAAGCATGAATGTTGCAGTGACCATGTTTACGTCTCTGGAGGCGCCCCATATTAGGGGAAATAGTTTAATGTTGAGGAAAACTATGTGTATATATATATATATATATATATATATATATATATATATATATATATATGTATGTATGTATGTATGTATGTGTATACATATATATATATATATATATATATATATATATATATATATATATATATATATATATATATATATATATATATATATATATATATATATATATATATATATATATACACACGCTTTTGTAAAGCCCACATGTTCTATGGTTTCCAGCCTCGTTTCAACAGCAAGAGACCCACAGGCAAGAGTAAAAACAGAAATCCAATTTCCTGCATCTCATCCAGTCTTGTCCAGCGGTTTGGGAAGAGCATATGAGGTGCTTGGCGTCGCCAAGTCAAATGTACAGAAATGCTGTATAAATCTAAAATATGGGAGTATAATTAAGGCCAGGTTTTCTGCCTAATATAAAAACGTCCCCAAACAATTCTGTTCTCGGTAACATTGAAAACAATATATTCCTCTGGAAAAGTGACAATGATTTTCAGCAGAGCTGTCACGGGTCAAACAGTCGTCAAACAGATAAATGTTACGTGAAATCTAAACGTCAATGTAACATGCAGGAATTATCGAATTAAATCAGAGAGGATTAAATTACTAACAATGACAAGTAAAAAAATTAACCGAATTTTCTTCGGCGCAGTCGAGTTTTCTGTACAGCGTATAATGCTGTTTGAAATTCTCGATGCGCTGCAGTAGGAAACTCTCAGCTACGAGTTTACAACTGGGCAGCGCTCAGTTGATCCCCAGATGCGATCAAATGAAGGTCCGTCGGCGACGCCTCCGGAACTGGAATCGGTGGTGCTAGACGCACGATCATGATTAACTTTACCCTTAAATCAAATCAAAGCTATTGAGGCTAGAGGGGTGCAATTTGGTATGTATGTTGCTTGGAGGGTGGATGATCAACATACCAATTTGCGGCCCTCTAGCCTCCGTAGTTTTTAAGATCTGAGGGCGGACAGAAAAAGTGCGGACGGCCAAACTAAAGCACAGCAAGGACTTTGGAATAGTATCACGACTCTATTGCACCTATGCTAACCTAAACAGTGAACTGTGTACCTAATCAGGTAGCTAGCCGATTATGGTGGGTTACATTTATAGACTAAAACTTTATGAGGCTGGCAAAATATATATATATATTATATATATATATATATATATATATATATATATATATATATATATATATATATATATATATATATATATATATATATATATATATATATATATATATATGTGTGTGTGTGTGTGTATATATATATTCACGTATTTTCATTCCTCCCTCTTAGCCAGCCAGATAATATCGTTTTAAATAAAAGTGCTTCTCAGTTAACTGGTAAGCTATAGGATTTAAAGGCGGGAGAGAGTTTTAGGCCTCTTGTTTTGACTGTATGTAGGGGCAGATTCCATTCCCCCCGCCCCTCCTACATCGCCTGACCTGGGGGTAAAGGACAATGACACACCTTAGTTTTCTTCCCTTCACACCCCCCCTCAATCACGTGATCAGTCGATGCATGTCCTCCGTTAGGGTAGAAGAGAGACTGGGAAGTTCGTTAAGCCTAAAAGGCGAAAAGCCTTTCCGAGGGGGGGGGGCGCTTATACTTTGAGCCCTAGGGACTTGGTTATAACGCCTCTTTCCCTGTGACCCTTTTACTGGCTTAAGACTTGCTTTCAGATGTGGCCTGCTTGTGCACGAACGAACGCACTCGGAAGATGTTTTTGAACGAAGAGGTGAGGCGAGAAACAGCGGAGACGCACTCAAAACCCCGGCACGAGAGGACGTACAAAACCTTCTCCTGTCTTTCCTTTGTGCGGTAGTGGACAAGCCCCAGCGACCCAGTTTGTCTTGCAAAGAGCTCATGCAACAGCATCAGGTATGTCTGAGTAGTGGTCTACTGCCAGTACAATTCTTTCTCTCATCGTAAATTTCTCCCCAATTCCTAATTTTCAACTTTTCCATTCTCCTTCAAGCTCCCCTTCTTTTGAGATTGACGACACAGCCCATGCTCTCTCTCCCCAGTGCCAATACAAGTTTCAGTGATCAGAAGTGGACTACTTCCTCCATAGTGTTAAATAAGGGCTACTTAAATTAAGCACTCAAGTGATTAAATTCTCCCTGGTGCATAGGTTTCATGTGATAACTTTCTAGTGCATGCGATTACTAAGCCTGGCTCTTTATTCCAGGAATCCTGCTTCGTGCCTCAGTCAACCAAGCCTTGTAAAAAAAGTCCCCAGGAATACTGCCGTATAGAAAATACAAGAAAGTCTAGTTAGCGACCCATTGCAAGAAAGCCCCCTCAGTAGGTTAATTCACGCCTTATTACAATGTCCAGTTAACAACGTGCTGTTGATGTCCTTGTGAGTATGATTCTTGCATCATTCTTACTTTTGTTGTTTGCTAGCTCTTCAATTCCCAGCGGTCACTTCATGGCTTCATGTGTGAATAAATTCATTGTAACGTAAATTACTCCCTCATTTCCCATGGCGACCTCACAATATTTGATCTAACTGGGTAAAATAAGGTGAGTGAAAAAACCTCCTCCCTGCATTTTGTTTACAGGCTGGTGTTCTCCTTGGCCCAACTGGCAGTATCAAAATTAAAGTAAACCCCTTCCTTCCTCCAAGGACCCCCAGTTTGTAAGAATATATATATATATATATATATATATATATATATATATATATATATATATATATATATATATATATATATATATATATATATATATATATATATATATTTATATATATATATATATATATATATATATATATATATATATATATATATATACAGTACATATATCTTCTTTCTTTGTATCTTTTCCCACTTGTATGTGGGGTCATGTTTCTGACAGATTTCCTTCACCTGGCTCAGTCAAACACATCATCCTCTGACAATTGTCTGTCTCTCAGATCTTCTCTAACTACGTCCATCCACCTTCGCTTTGGTCTTCCTCTTTCTCTCCCACCAGGCACCCCATCTGCATCACTCTCCTCCCTACATATATCTCATCCCTTCTCATCACATGGCCACACCACTGCTGTTTCCTGGGCCTTCTTGATAGTTCTACGACTTCGGTAGTTCCTCTTATTCTTTCATTTTTGATCCTGTCCATTTTTGCTACTCCACACATCTACCCGAGCATTTTCATCTCTACTGCATCCAATTTCTCCTCTTGCACTCTCTTACCGGCCATGTTCCTGTTCCATACATCAAAGCTGGTCTCACTACCGTCTTATACACTCTTCCTTCAACCTTTATATTGATTCCGTGATCGCACAAGCCCCCTGACATCTTTCTCCAATTTTTCCATCGAGCCTGCACTGTGTGTGTTATTTCTACATCCAAAGTTCCATCACCAGCCACTGGTGAACCAAGATACTTAGATTTTTCTACTTGGTTCAACCTTGTCCCTTGTATACTAATCTCGGAGTCTTGACCTTCATTAAAATTCTGGCACTCAGTCTTCTTCCTACTGACCTTTTAAACCTCAGTCTTCCAGTACCTTCCTCCATTGCTCTAGTTTTGACTCCACTACCCCTCTGTTGATGCTGCATAACACAATGTCATCAGCAAACAACATGCACCAGGAGGATTGTTCTCTTTATTCCTTGAGATAATACACCCATTATCAGGTCAAAAAGAAATGAACTTAAAGCAGATCCCTGATGCAAGCCAACTTTTACTGGTATCCATTCAGTTAACCCAACACTGCTCCTAAACTGCGTTTTTTCCTCCTCCATACATATCTTAGACCAACCTCACATACATCTCCGGTGTTCCCTTTACTCGCATGCACCTCCAAACCTCTTGGCGTGGTACTCTATCGTATGTCTTTTCCAGATCTATGAATACTATGTGCAGTCCTTTATGCTTTTCCCTGTGTTTTTCCATCAACTGTCAGAGGGCAAACACTGTATCTGTTGTTCCTCTTCCTGGCATGAAACAAAAT
>JANJGK010000048.1:13336900-13374400 GCA_039081455.1 Macrobrachium rosenbergii
GAGGAGGAGGAGGAGGAGGAGGAGGAGGAGGAGGAGGAGGAGGAGGAGGAGGAGGAGGAGGAGGAGAGAGAGAGAGAGAGAGAGAGAGAGAGAGAGAGAGAGAGAGAGAGAGAGAGAGATAAAATTCAACTAAATATACGTACAGAATTCACACCAATTTGAATATAATAAAAAGAGATTTTAAGAATAATTATAACTAATAATAATTAACATGAAAACTGATACTTTGCGATTTCACAAAAAGAAAGACTAGATTTCTTTATGGAAACTTTAAAGTTTTCAGTACTACTTACTTATAGAATTTCATGAACACAAATTATACACACAAGATTATTCGCA
Source organism: Macrobrachium rosenbergii (assembly GCA_039081455.1). Taxonomy (NCBI): domain Eukaryota; kingdom Metazoa; phylum Arthropoda; class Malacostraca; order Decapoda; family Palaemonidae; genus Macrobrachium; species Macrobrachium rosenbergii. Next base: position 13,337,240 of record JANJGK010000048.1, read on the forward strand.
AACAACCATTTAGCATCTCGCCATAACTTCCTAGAGAGACAGGGATTTGTCAATGCTCACGTGCGGTGCCTTTAGTTCACATCTTATGTGGAACCAATTACTGGTTAGGCAAAAACGTGCGTTTGTTGCTCTCCGTTTGCAAACAAGATAACTCTACTGTTTTGTATGTGTGCGAATTATTTGTTCCAAGTATAAACATATGATTAGTTGAGGTTATGATTAAGGGTCAAGAATATTCAACACCCAGATGCAGTGCTAAATTCTGATTAACTTCACGGTTCAATAACAATCTTGACCAAGATGCACTACACAATCAAAACAAAACCACACAAAACTCTTATTCTTGTTGGAAGCTTTAATAATAGATCTGAAGCAGAAAAACACTTCATCCTTCTAAAGGTATTTTCCTCTTTCTGGGAGACTAATCTTTGCCCTGTATAAAGGAAATTTTACATTTTCTATCGTCATTTCCCAAGGAAATGCCAATACAAGTCCGGTTATCTCGATGCATTTTTCCATGATTTCAGTTAACAAATCATATGAAATATAAAGCAACTTAAAATCTACAACTGATAAGGAATACACGGTTTCTCTTCAAATAATCTTCAAGGTAAGTTTCAGCTAGTCAAATAATCTTCATGGAAAGCTTCGGTGCCTCAGAGAAGCTTTAGTAACCTTCTAGGAATTATGATATGAAATTGAGAAGCTCAGTGTCCCATGGGGCTTAATCCTTTGGAGGATTTATTGTCTAAGATTATTTTAATCCTTGACCGAGTGGAATTCATCTCCGAGAAAGTGTGTCCCAGAAGAGTTACATCTTTGATAAACTCATTGTTTCAAAAGAATAAAACCTTCAGAAAATTATCTATAAGAAATCTAAACCTTCGAGGAACCCAGGATCCACGATACTTCAAGTTAAACTCTCGTAAAATCATATCGTAAGTTTTTTTTTTAACTTTACGTCGAAATCACAGCAACGTGTAAGGGAGAAGAATTATCGATTAATTAAACACAGCTACTAATTAATCCAGTTTCAATCTAATCACAGCTGAGCTTCTCATCTTCAGATGATCATGTAACAGTTGGAGAATCTTAGCAACGGAGTTCACCACTCAACATGGATGCCAATTTTAGGTAATCATCAGTTCCTCGTTGGAAAAGTCGGTAGAGTTCTCGGCTGGAACTCTGCTAGGCCCGAGTTCGAGTCTCCGACCGGCCAATGAAGAATTAGAGGAATTTATTTCTGGTGACAAAAATTCATTTCTCGGTATAATGTGGTTCGGATTCCACAATAAGCTGTAAAATACGTCTAAACCTTCGGGCCAGCCCTAGGAGAGCTGTTAATCAGCTCAGTGGTCTGGTTAAACTAAGGTATACTTAACTTAGATAATCATCTACCTGGAAGCCAGCCGACCTTCCAATATACAAAATTCTAGCTCAAAATCACCAATGTTCTTGTTGACACACCATAGTTAAGAAACGAAGATATCCATGCTTATGAAACAGGACCGAGATAAATGCACCACAAGATGTATAGACATTAAAATTCATACGTGGAACATAAAAAGATGGCTTTAGTCTTACTAAAATATAACAACAAAAAACTTTCTAAATAAAAAGGCTTACATATATGGATTCAAAAAATAGACCATTTCGTATTCCTCCCGGTAGTTATGCTTCTCTCTTGAGATATTCTTAGGCAATTCTATAAATTTTTATAGATATGCAAACGGAACCTTTCAACGCTCAGGGTTAAGTAGGAAACAGCTTTTTAAAAGACTCTTCACATGCATATTCTAGTAAGGAGCTTGGATATATCCGCTGAGCTCCAAATGTCTGAAAGCTGCTGGTGATACGTTCTCGGCGCTTAATTCTAAAATAAAAAAAAAAGTCCGTTCTGTATTCTTAAAAAAAAAATTCAGTACTGCTAGCACTGACTTCTAAAATAAAAGAAATACGTTCTGTATTCTTTAAAAAAATTCATTACTATTAGTTTTCTTCTTTTCACAAAATTCAGTGGTAAAATAGCAAACTCCGCTACGCTCACAAACAAGTCTGGAATCTGTCAGTAATGATTTCTTTTAGTATTTTGCAACGAGCAAAGACTGCTCTAATGTGGTGCATAAACCTTTGCCGGCAAAACTTAAAGGTGATCAAAATTCGACTCGAGAAAGGGAAACTTCTCTCGTAGTTCCAGTGAAAAAACTTTATGACTTGATTACAAAAAGAAAAATAAAAGTACTGTATTTAGTTCATAAACCCAAATGGCATTAACATAAATATACTCGAGGAAAAACATTGTCTGCCGGTATGATGCAGGGTAAAACAAAACCTCCAATGCAAGTACAAGAGGAAAAACATTGTCTGCCAGTAGGATGCAGGGGAAAGAAAACCTCCAATGTAAGAAAATATACTTGAGGAAAAACAAAGGGAAAACAAACCTCCAATGGAAATGAATATACACGAGGAAAAACATTATCTGCCATTAGGATGCAGGGGAAAACAAAACCTCCTCCAATGTAAGTAAATATACTCGAGAAAAAACATTATCTGCCAGTAGAATGCAACGTAAAACAAAACCTCCTCCAATGTAAGTAAACATACTCGAGGAAAAACATTATATGCCAGTAGGATGCAGGGGAAAGCAAAACCTCCTACAATGTAAGTAAATATACTCGAGGAAAAATATTATCTGCCAGTAGGATGCAGGGGAAAAAACTCCTCCAATGTAAGTAAATATACTCCAGGAAAAATATCATCTGCCAGTAGGATGCAGGGGAAAACTAAACCTCCTCCAATGTAAGTAAATATACTCGAGGAAAAACATTATCTGCCACTAGGATGCAAGGGAAAGCAAAACCTCCTCCAATGCAAGTAAATATACCGAGGAAAAACATTATCTGCCACTAGGATGCAAGGGAAAAACAAATCCTCCTCCAATGTAAGTAAATATACTCGAGGAAAAACATTATGTGCCAGTAGGATGCAGGGGAAAACAAAACCTCCTCCAATGTAAGTAAATATACTCGAGGAAAAACATTATCTGCCACTAGGATGCAGGGGAAATCAAAACCTTCAATGTAAGTAAATATACTCGAGGAAAAACATTATATGCCAATAGGATGCAGAGGAAAACAAAACCTCCTCCAATATGAGTAAATATACTCGAGGAAAAATATTATCTGCCGGTAATATGCAACGGAAAACAAAACCTACTCCAATGTAAGTAAATATACTCGAGGAAAAATATTATGTGCCAGTAGGATGCAGGGGAAAACAAAACCTCCTCCAATGTAAGTAAATATACTCGAGGAAAAACATTATCTGCCGGTAGGATGCAGGGTAAAGCAAAACCTCCGATGTAAGTGAATATACTCGAGGAAAAACATTATATGCCAGTAGGATGCATCGGAAAACAAAATCTCTTCCAATGTAAGTAAATATATTCGAGGAAAAGCATTATCTGCCAGTAGGATGCAGGGGAAAGTAAAACCTCCAATGTAAGTAAATATACTCGAGGAAAAACATTAACTGCTGATAGGATGCAGGGAAAAACAAAACCTCCTCCAATGAAAGTAAATATACTCGAGGAAAAACATTATCTGCCACTAGGATGAAAGGGAAAACAAAACCTCCTCCAATGTAAGTAAATATACTCGAGGAAAAACATTACCTGCCAGAAGGATGAAGGGGAAAGCAAAACCTCCTCCAATGTAAGTAAATATACTCGAGGAAAAACATTATCTGCCACTAGGATGCAAGGGAAAGCAAAACCTCCAATGTAAGTAAATATACTCGAGGAAAAATATTATCTGCCAGTAGGATGCAGGTGAAAGCAAAACCTCCTCCAATGTAAGTAAATATACTCGAGGAAAAACATTATCTGCCAGTAGGATGCAGGGGAAAGCAAAACCTCCTCCAATGTAAGTAAATATACTCGAGGAAAAACATTATCTGCCACTAGGATGCAAGGGAAAACAAACCCTCCTCCAATGTAAGTAAATATACTCGAGGAAAAATATTATCTGCCACTAGGATGCAAGGGAAAAGAAACCCTCCTCCAATGTAAGTAAATATACTCGAGGAAAAACATATGCAAGTAGGATGCAAGGGAAAACAAAACCACCTCCAATGTAAGTAAATATACTCGAGGAAAAAACTTATCTGCCAGTAGGATGCAGGGGAAAGCAAAACCTCCTCCAATGTAAGTAAATATACTCAAGGAAAAACATTATCTGCCAGTAGGATGCAACGGAAAACAAAACCTCTTCCAATGTAAGTAAACATACTCGAGGAAAAACATTACATGCCAGTAGGATGCAGGGGAAAGTAAAACCTCCTCCAATATAAGTAAATATACTCGAGGAAAAACATTATCTGCCAGTAGGATGCAACGGAAAAAAACTCCTCCAATGAAAGTAAATATACTCGAGGAAAAATATCATCTGCCAGTAGGATGCAGGGGAAAACTAAACCTCCTCCAATGTAAGTAAATATACTCGAGGGAAAACATTATCTGCCAGTAGGATGCAAGGGAAAGCAAAACCTCCTCCAATGCAAGTAAATATACTCGAGGAAAAATATTATGTGCCAGTAGGATGCAGGGGAAAACAAAACCTCCTCCAATGTAAGTAAATATACTCGAGGAAAAACATTATCTGCCACTAGGATGCAGGGGAAAGCAAAACCTTCAATGTAAGTATATATACTGGAGGAAAAACATTATATGCCAGTAGGATGCAGGGGAACACAAAACCTCCTCCAATATGAGTAAATATACTCGAGGAAAAATGTTATCTGCTGGTAAGATGCAACGGAAAACAAAACCTCCTCCAATGTAAGTAAATATACTCGAGGAAAAACATTATGTGCCAGTAGGATGCAGGGGAAAACAAAACCTCCTCCAAGGTAAGTAAATATACTCGAGGAAAAACATTATCTGCCGGTAGGATGCAGAGGAAAGCAAAACCTCCAATGTAAGTAAATATACTCGAGGAAAAACATTATATGCCAGTAGGATGCAGGGGAAAACAAAACCTCCAATATGAGTAAATATACTCGAGGAAAAATATTATCTGCCAGTAGGATGCAACGGAAAACAAAACCTCCTCCAATGTAAGTAAATATACTCGAGGAAAAACATTATGTGCCAGTAGGATGCAGGGGAAAACAAAACCTCCTCCAATGTAAGTAAATATACTCGAGGAAAAACATTATCTGCCAGTAGGATGCAGGGGAAAACAAAACCTCCGATGTAAGTAAATACACTCGTACTCGAGGAAAAACATTATATGCCAGTAGAATGCAGGGGAAAACAAAACCTCCTCCAATGTGAGTAAATATACTCGAGGAAAAATATTATCTGCCAGTAGGATGCATCGGAAAACAAAACCTCTTTCAATGTAAGTAAATATATTCGAGGAAAAACATTATCTGTCAGTAGGATGCAGGGGAAAGTAAAACCTCCAATGTAAGTAAATATACTCGAGGAAAAACATTATCTGCCAATAGGATGCAAGGGAAAACAAAACCTCCTCCAATGAAAGTAAATATACTCGAGGAAAAACATTATCTGCCACTAGGATGCAGGGGAAAGCAAAACCTCCTCCAATGTAAGTAAATATACTCGAGGAAAAATATTATCTGCCACTAGGATGCAAGGGAAAACAAACCCTCCTCCAATGTAAGTAAATATACTCGAGGAAAAACATTATCTGCCACTAGGATGCAAGGGAAAGCAAAACCTCCAATGGAAGTAAATATACTCGAGGAAAAACATTATCTGCCACTAGGATGCAAGGGAAAGTAAAACCTCCTCCAATGTAAGTAAATATACTCGAGGAAAAACATTATCTGCCACTAGGATGCAAGGGAAAACAAACCCTCCTCCAAGGTAAGTAAATATACTAGAGGAAAAACATTATCTGCCACTAGAATGCAAGGGAAAGCAAAACCTCCAATGTAAGTAAATATACTCGAGGAATAACTTATCTGCCAGTAGGAAGCAGGGGAAAGCAAAACCTCCTCCAATGTAAGTAAATATACTCCAGGAAAAACATTATCTGCCACTAGGATGCAAGGGAAAACAAAACCACCTCCAATGTAAGTAAATATACTCGAGGAAAAACATTATATGCCACTAGGATGCAGGGGAAAACAAAACCTTCTCCAATGTAAGTAAATATACTCGAGGAAAAACATTATCTGCCAGTAGGATGCAAGGGAAAACTAAACCTCCTCCAACGTAAGTAAATATACTCGAGGAAAAACATTATATGCCACTAGGATGCAAGGGAAAACAAAACCTCCTCCAATGTAAGTAAATCTACTCGAGGAAAAACATTATCTGCCACTAGGATGCAAGGGAAAACTAAACCTCCTCCAACGTAAGTAAATATACTCGAGGAAAAACATTATCTGCCACTAGGATGCAAGGGAAAACAAAACCTCCTCCAATGTAAGTAAATATACTCGAGGAAAAACATTATATGCCACTAGGATGCAAGGGAAAACAAAACCTCCTCCAATGTAAGTAAATATACTCGAGGAAAAACATTATCTGCCACTAGGATGCAAGGGAAAACAAAACCTCCTCCAACGTAAATATACTCGAGGAAAAACATTATCTGCCACTAGGATGCAAGGGAAAACAAAACCTCCTCCAATGTAAGTAAATATACTCGAGGAAAAACATTATCTGCCACTAGGATGCAAGGGAAAACTAAACCTCCTCCAACGTAAATATACTCGAGGAAAAACATTATCTGCCACTAGGATGCAAGGGAAAACAAAACCTCCTCCAATGTAAGTAAATATACTCGAGGAAAAACATTATCTGCCAGTAGGATGCAGGGGAAAACAAAACCTCCTCCAATGTAAGTAAATATACTTAAGGAAAAACATTATCTGCCAGTAGGATGCAACGGAAAACAAAACCTCCTCCAATGTAAGTAAATATACTCGAGGAAAAACATTATCTGCCACTAGGATGCAGGGGAAAACAAAACCTCCAATGTAAGTAAATATATTCGAGGAAAAACATTATATGCCAGTAGGATGCAACGGAAAACAAAACCTCCTCCAATGTAAGTAAATATACTCGAGGAACAACATTTTTTGACAGTAGGATGGAAGGGAAAACAAAACCTCCTCCAATGTAAGTAAATATACTCGAAGAAAAACATTATCTGCCAGTAGGATGCAAGGGAAAGCAAAACCTCCTACAATGTAAGTAAATATACTCGAGGAAAAACATTATATGCCGGTAGGATGCAGTGGAAAACAAAACCTCCTCCAATGTAAATAAATATACTCGAGGAAAAACATTATCTGCTGGTAGGATGCAAGGGAAAACAAAACCTCCTCCAACGTAAATAAATATATTCGAGGATAATCATTATACGCCAGTAGGATGCAAGGGAAAGCAAAACCTCCTACAATGTAAGTAAATATACTCGAGAAAAAACATTATATATCTGCCAGTAGGATGCAAGGGAAAACAAAACTTCCTCCAAAGTAAGTAAATATACTCGAGGAAAAACATCATCTGCCGGTAGGATGCAGGGGAAAACAAAACCTTCTCCAATGTAAGTACATATACCCAAGGAAAAACATTATCTGCCGCTAGGATGCAAGGGAAAACAAAACCTCCTCCAATGTAAGTAAATATACTCGAGGAAAAACATTATCTGCCGGTAGGATGCAGGGGAAAACAAAACCTCCTCCAATGTAAGTAAATATACTCGAGGAAAAAAATTATCTGCCGGTAGGATGCAAGGGAAGACAAAACCTCCTCCAACGTAAATAAATATACTCGAGGAAAAACATTAAATGCCAGTAGGATGCAGCGGTAAACAAAACCTCCTCAAATATAAGAGTTTACAATAAATTTTAGAAAATAAAGTTGCTTAAACGAAGAAGTCCCCTGACGCAGTTTCTGAAGGGAACAGTAAAAATATTTTATTTTAATTAAAACCTTCTTGTAATGCAGCCTTTGCAACCATACTAACAAAAACACACACCTATATAAATAAAGGAATTTTAGTTAAAATTTAAAACGAGGAACTAGCAGAAATAAAGAACACCACATCAACTATTTTGTAAATGAGAAATAAAAAGAAATATTTAACCACTAAAACGGGTGAGACAGTTAAATAAAATACAATATAACATCCTCTACATGTTCTGTATAACTATACTAATTGTATTTCCGCAACCAAATTTACTTATCGCAAAATCAAATATATAACTAACATTATATACAGAATATTGACACTCGCTATCAAAGCGGGAGGGGGCTTTACAGAACTGTTAAAGAGCTCCTCAAGAGTTCTTTTCACTTTTACCATAATGATTTTTTCTTGCAAAATATAAATATTGGTCAGAATTTTAAAACAAAACATTTTTAGAGGGGAAACTCACACGCTCTCACGAAACACGGGGATTTTTGTCTACGTGATGTGTGACTTGGCTCAAGGGGCCTCAGATCCAAGGTCTATAGAGATATCGTTTTCTTTCTTCATCACACGCGACTACGATTTATCGCACTGCGATATAGTCAATACTTGCGTGTATGAAAATCTAGTTCATCGATTTCCGACACAGCAAAATACTGCCTTTCAGGCACAAATGTGATTTGTGCAGTGAAAGGCAGGATTAGGCAGTCAAAAGTGTGACAGCCAGTTCGTGCTATGAAGTGCATAACAATTTAAAGGCCACCTTAAACAAAATGAAAAGGTACAATTTCATCCGAAACTGCAACAGTAAAGTATTTGTTTTAAGACAGTAAGACGAAAGTGTGCAGCCAGAAATACAAAGATATGCGCTGATGGAAAAAGAAATTCAAATCTAAATTATTAGTTCTAAATATTAGGCTTGAGTTACACTCACTGATTATTAATGAGAAAACGATTTTGTAACATGACTTCAGTCTTGTGCGGGTGAAAATCTGTCACAAATTTAACTTAGACAGTGTAATGTAGATTTTGGAATAAATCGCTAAGATTAAAAAAAATCTAACTAGGTGTTAAAACCCTGTTAAATGAATAGACATCCCTTTGGCTTGTTCAATAATAATAATAATAATAATAATAATAATAATAATAATAATAATAATAATAATAATAATAATAATAACTGACTCTCTTCACGTATGGGTTACACCTATTGAACTGTTAATAAATGAATTGACAATTCCTGGCAGAAGCATCCATGACAGCCTTTCATGGAAACATGGACAGTTTTTAGTAAGATTTCAGAGCCAGTATGTTTATTACTTTGGTATAATCGCCATTATTTCTGTACGCTTAAATACACCGTTATATAACAAAATACAGACTAAAAAGACTGACTTCTTATACGGCAGAGATTCCTTACAAATCCTTTATAGAGTTATCTTCAAAACCAGAAAACTGTCAAGGTATAGAAAACAACAGAACTTTTAAGATACTGAAAAAAGTCTGGATTTTTTTTTTAAACAAATATGAAAATATCACTATGTCTTTCGAGGAGACGCCGATTCAGAATGGTACTGAACAACAAACTGTATTAAGATTTAATGCCATCAGAATCATCAAGAATGAAAATACCAAGAACTGTTTAACTTATCCGATTCCAGGACATTGTTCCCCCAGTTTCGAAAGGTTGTATTTTTCTATATAAAAGAAAAAAAAGTTTCGAAAGGTTTACCTGGTTATAGGTCATGCGCTTAAATAGACCTGTATCGAAAGTATCATTCATGTCTAAAATGCTAAATGGATTATTACTGAACAACGAGTTGTGCATCTCGTAAGATATATTTTTACAGGAGAGTTATCAACATACAGGCAACTATTTTCTAGCGAGACTGCTGAATTTATGCTGTTATGAGGGACTACCGGAAATAATGGATTGGATGAAGATGAATATGGTATACTGGTTTTACAAGAGCTCAGTGTGGCTTCTGATTAAGCTGTGCATGAACTGTTTCTAAATGATATACGGTCCACTGGGAATGCCGACGAAGCCCTGAGTATAGATCTAGAAGCTTCATTGAAAGTACTGTGTAGATTGGAAATTCTCACAGATCTTGTAAATGAATGAATGAATGGTTTTAAGTTATTTGGCGTTACAATATTCTCCCTTATGAATCATTAAGAAATACAGTTATTCTGTATATAAATAACTGGTTTGTCTCATGTACTGCAGGTACAATATGTGAAGTTGAGGTATTCCCGGGGCAACATGAACATTTCATTTCATAGAGGAAACAAACGAATAATTAAATAATGTTCTTAAGAGTGATACGGGATGAACGTCATTTAAGCAACTAAATCGTAAAAGAAAATATAAAACTGACTTTATGTTGGTCGAAGTCAAAATAATTTAAGAAGCCTTGGTGACACTCAAACGAATGTTGATAATAATCTGGGTAAAGTAAAAGGACTGATAAAGTCAGCGACCTATGTGTGTTATTTAACTACAATTGTAATCTCAGTGTTTAAATAAATATAATGCATAAGTTACTGGATATCATCTTAGCAATATCTTTTCTTAAACACTATCTTGATGCGGATTCATTAGAGAAACTTGTAATTAACTGTCAGTAATAGAGTGGACGACTGCAATTCTATTAATTATATTTACCAAAGATACGACTTAGGTAGTTACAAAATATATTAAATACAGATGCCAAACTGTAAAAAAAAAAAAAAACTTTTGCGCCTCGGATAGGATTAGCCTAGAACTGTTTGAGTAGCACTGTCTAACTTTTAAATGTGTTGAACCATCAAGCAATCAACTGTGGTTATCCAAAGTATTTCAGAAATTTTCTCCTCCTAAGACTGCAATCGAATTATGACACCAAATCAAGCTACAGATGATTTCAAGTTATCCGAGCTAGCATCAATTTCCATTTGGGATTGCGAGCCTTCGAATTTGCAGCCAAAAGATTTTGTACAATAAACTTCCACTTGATATAAAGAGAAATGAAAATGTTAAGTCGTTCAAGAAGGAATGAAGACATATTTCTCTGCGTGTTATACTATTGTTTATTTAACAATTAATACTGGGTATGCTGTACGATTCTCCATATATGTGCGTACATAAAATGTGAAGATCCTGTAAGGCTCCTTTACGTGCAGGTACGAACATAAATATAACGTTCACGAGCCAACAACGACAAGAAAAAAATTTGAGTGCTGGCAAAATGCAAGAACTGTTCGTTCATAAACAGGGCTTGTCAAAAAGTAAACCACCATTACATGTTTATCTTTCAGAGACAAAAACACGCAACGTTTCGCTTCCTTAGAGATAGGTTTGTGGTAGACACCTTAATCACCATATTTCAAAACCATCTGTACATGACTATATCGTACGTTAAGTATTTACCGTATAAATAACAATTAGCGTTAAGTCTAGAAGAGGCTGGCGATAAGACACAGAGTCTTAAAAATAATCTTTCACCTGTTTATTATCGCGCTAATACTCATGTATAGCAAAATTTTCCACGTGTGCCTGATTTATCAATAGATTTCTAGAGACTGGCGTTACATTAACACCTTTTAATAAGAAAAATGGAAAAGCAGAGAATGAAGATTAACCAAAATAATGAAGATCAGTCAACAAACATTTTATGAATTATTTCCATAACTATCAATGTAATTCGGAGTAATTACGGCACTGGCACAAATAATACTATAAACCCTTCAACTATCAGCATAAGTGAGAACTCCATGAAGGACATTTCACAGAACGGTAATTGGAATAAAATACCGATTTAGTCATTTCAAGGGTGGAAGTTTAATTATCGTACCATGGTAACAGATTTATCAAAACTTAGTCCAATCCCAATTTCGTATTCAATATAATTACACAGGAAATAATTGCCAATATTATTTGAATAGCTAAATACGCAGGCAGTATTGAAGAATATGGTTAACTAGCTTGCTTTTTATTTTCAAAGAACAAATAAAAATAAAAGGAAATAAAAAAAAACTTATTTCGTCCGACACTCCGATGGAGTGAGGGAGCAAATTCAGACTTTGGCAACAAATATTCAGCGTCCCCGCCTTTCCATGTCAACCTCTCAAGTTTCCTGCCACCAGCAATAATCGACATTATTGTTAGGTCACATATTCTACAATTAATAATCCACGAAATAAAGGCAACGGGTAATATGTATCGACGATGTAGATATTTTGTAGTATGCAGTGGATCTGATCAGCCCTACTTTTTCCATACCCTTTGTAAATTATTTTCAAGGGCTTAATAGACTAACAAAGCAGCTGTGTGCATCAGCGCTTATTTCTTGCTTCCTATTCTATGATGTTATGCAAGGTAGAACGCACTTCCGAACAGTTGTTACCATGGTTCGATAAATAACTTTTGGTGCTACGTTAGCTTGTTATCTACGCGTCACCTACTCCGAGGTGCTAGCACTAAACACCGTATGGTAAATGTTAAGTAGACGGCCGCATGAAGATATCGTTTATTTAAATAATTTGTCGACCACACAATATAGAAATGGGTGTATATAATACTTTGATCCCGAGGGGCTAGTACTAAACACGACGCCCCAAGGAGCTTCCTCCATGTTTAGTACTAGAACCTCGGAGTACTGTAGGCGACGCGTAGATACGCCAAAGTAACACCTAAACTTTCAGACTCAATGAAATCGGCTATAGTACTGGTCCGTGTGACTCTCTAGCACTTGACTAGAATGTGAATGTATAAATTAAGATAAACTAATAGTAGAAGCTAATTTTTAAATTCCAGTCGCTACCAGAGATAACTGCATTTCCCTATTAAAATACACCAAAGTACATCAGATAGGATATCTTTCGGAGAATGTTCTAAATTGTCATCATCTTTGTTCATTGTTTGGAATAAGAAACTACAATTTCCACAAATTTAGTTTAAAAAAAAATTCTGACGATGTTTATCTAGTCTTACAAACCCTGTTCAACTTTTTGGCAGCTTCAGAAAATCTTGAAAATTTGCTGGGACTACACCTGTTACAGATTACTATGAGCGATAATGGAAATTTAATTTTGCATTTGAGGGAGTGACTAACTAAATCACGAGTTCCATCAATTATATTCAGTCCTATCTTATTTTCACTGTACTAATCAAGGCAGAAACGAAATGCAAATGTCTTGGGATAATGTGGTGGGGAACATCAGACAAGTAAGAAAAATGTTCGCAAAAAAATTATCAACACTACCTCTCTACTGCCCATGCTTAAGAAACTAAGTAGCATAAGATCAAAGCGTTAAACATCAAAAAGCCATGTGGTATTTGAACAAGTCACAGGTCAAATCTATTGTCAAAAGTGTCTTAAATGTGACTAGTTATACAATAAAGAATAAAAAGAAGCCAGATTTTATTACTAACAGCCAAAACAACATGGTTATAAAAGAGTAATTAAAAAAAATCGAAGTTCCCTTCAATAAAACAAGACATTGTTCTTCTTCATCAAAACGACTTGCACGTCGCACAATACAAAAAGAAATCTGTCTAGTGACCTAACAGGAGAAAAAGGGGGATTTGATTTGGATTCAACAAGATCCTCGACAAATGGGATTCTGTTTCATCTCTTGTTATCCTACGAGAACAATACCAATTAACGAATATTTACAAGACCTACACGGTTAAACTGGAAAGATGATCTGATAAAGAACAAAGCTGAGATTCACCAGTTGACTGATATACACATGATGCCAAAACAACCTTCAGCAAATGAAAGCTGAGTCAGTTCAAGCTTTGAGATGGAAATTCATGAAGGATAAGGGAAGCTCCTATTTAGGGACTGTCACAAGGACGTAGGCTATACTTACGTAGAGAGATTCCAGAACCCGCACCCATACATTTACTTAATTCTAAACCTCCTGCCACGCTTATTCTAAAATTTGAAAAGGCATAATAACCTACAGTCCCTAGCCACAGAGCACTGAGAACCTTGAGAGTGTACACACTTGAGAAATGTCTGTACCCTAAATGGTATTGATGATCAGCAGGGAAAACACATGAGTAGAGTAGGAAGAAGGGTTACTTTTACAGAACTTTGGGAATTAACAAATAAAATGCTGTGCACTGCCTAAGAAACGAGCTACGAATGTAATCTCAAAAGTGACGCCATTTATTCATGAATAAAAGCTTCACAGTGCGACCATACAAACGTCAATCAGTTGGCATCTTTTATTTATTCAAAGAAAATATAGATTATATATGGAATATAAAATGTAAACAACTCTGATTCACCTCTATTCTACAAACACACACACACACACACACACACACACACACACACATATATATATATATATATATATATATATATATATATATATATATACATACATACGTACATACATACATACATACATACATACATACATACATACATACATACATACATACATACATACATACATACATATACAATATATATTTTATAATATATCTGTCTTCTCCATCAAATGAACGCTGAATTTCCTTTGTAAATGCTTCAAAGGCAAAAACTATCAGGTGAAGTGAAATTCATATGAAATGGGCGGAATTATGTACCTAGTTGGAAAAACTACCTGAACATTCAAAAACATGAAGGATAAACCAAAATGCGGCAAAGTTTCAAAAAAACAATATAAACTATGGGAACACATTCCGATAACATTATAACTAAAATCACCAGAAAAAAACGAAAATAATTTAAAACGGAAAGAAGAAATAATTCTTTGCCTTGAATCAACTACAGACAGACAGATTTGGTACAGTTCCTAATAAATCGTGACTTACCCAACAACGTCCTGTTGTTCTGATGATTAAACTCATAGATTCCAAACCCAGTCTAACCAACAAATGCTGAATATTGATATGCTTAGGTAGCTCGCTATACAAGCAATTATAGTATAATATGCTGCAGTGGAAGTATGAACTTTCATAAAGTAATTTTTTAAGTAATGATCCCTTCAGTAATATTCCAAAGGATATTCAACGATCAAGTGTGCCCCATGCTAGCTTACTTCAATTCATAAACCTAATAAAGGGGAATGCTTCTACCTCAAATACCAAAAATACCAGTACATTAGTCTTTGTAAAATGAAGAAATCTTGAAAGTTGTGCCTGGGCCAAAACAAATCCCGTTCTGTCAAGAGAAACTAACATCGTCATAAGAACTGAAATTACTTGATATAACCCTACATATACGGTAGGTCAAAAGATGAGATACCATAATCTATAGCAATTAAATTATTAGATAGTAATAACATATTCCAACAACATAAGCCAAAAATTTACGTTAAAATCCTGTTTTCTTCTACTACAAAAAGTGAGCTTTAAGAGTAACAAGCCGTGTGACGGATTAAATTTCCGGCTGTTCGAGGAAAATGAATGCCGTAAACCAACTGTTCACATTCTCTGAACAGGTGAGTAACATATAGGGGCACCGCGCCCCCCACCCCCCAACCCCCGCCCCGAGTCATAGCGCGAACAGTGGACACAGTCACACGGCGAAATCCATGCAACTGTTAGGGAAGGGAAAAGGGTGTCAAGACCAGCAACAATGGGAATGGAAAATGAAAACGTCACTAAGTCTTCCGGCCTATACTCATAAAAGTAAATTGGAGGTCGCCATGACCAGTTAGCGTCACACCCGAAAACGAAGAAAAATCAATAACCGAATTCTATAAATGGAGTGAGAGAAAAAGAAATTAGGACCTATATGTCCTGCTTCTAGTGAAGGAGAAAAGCCACAATATACCTAATAAAAGTAACAAAAGGGGGAAAAGAATCTCGTAACTTGTCAATAATAATAAAAAAGATAATCTAGAATGCCATTCAAAATGTCCCATTCAAGAAATAGTAATTAAATGAGCTGAAGAAGAATCGGCAGACTGAAAATGTCAAGTAATTAAGATAAAAATCTTTGGGAAGAGGTTTTTCGACAAAATGGAAATTTTTAAAGGTTAACAATGGAGAAGCTTTAAAAGCCATTACTCTTTGGATACGTAAAAGTTCATTTATTCAGAATGATTTTTTTTATTTTTCTACCTGTATAGAAAGCTAATCACTGTGTACGTTTTGTTACTTAGATTTCTTGCTGAAATATAAAACTTTGAGTAAAGCTATAAAGGATGACTGACACGGAAAATGGTAAACATTGAACAAGCGCAAGAAAATTAATATTGATAACGGCGATATAAAAGAAAGATCTTGTACACATTGCATTCCTCTAAACTCAGATCTATAGAGAAGGAATAAACATTTTGGGGACTAAATTCCTAAATCTCAATACGGCAAAGACTTATAAAATGTCTCTAATCCTCATTAGAATAAACACCGTCATTAAAAAGTCCATATATTTATAAAGAACCAGAATAAAGGCCATTCATAGCAAACCAACCCTCAACTGGATAGATTGCTTCCTTTTCTGGTAATAAATTAACCACTCCTGATGAAAATCTTACTTAACAAGCCAATTACTGTTAATGGATTAATTACCGTGAGAACATGCCAGCAAGAGGATCTCTGGCTCTCTCTCTCTCTCTCTCTCTCTCTCTCTCTCTCTCTCTTTCGTGATCAACACTGATCTCCATGACAATAACTTCTCAGCGATTTCGTTCTTGGCAGATACGTCTTCGCCGACTTCAAGAGTGCTTGATTAACAAAGGTCGCTACGGCAAGAGCAATTCGATTCAACACTAGATCATGGATTTAATTTCATCTATGTTTTTGTTTTGATCAGGAATGGAGAAGTGGAGGTTATGAAAGGGGACTGGGCACATGAGACCGACGAGGTTAGGTCTTAATTTTTCGTCGTAAAAAATGGAAAACGTTTTATGAGGCCAATACGCCTCTTGAGAAAACGGACGCGTGGTGTAGAATGAATTTTTTTTTCAACTCTCCGAACCGCCAATGAAGAATTAGAGGAATTTATTTCTGGTGATAGAAATTCATTTCTCGTCATAACGTGGTTCGGATTCCACAATAAGCTGTAGGTCCCGTTGCTAGGTAACCAGTTGGTTTAAAAATAAGTCTAATCCTTCGGGCCAGCCCTAGGAGAGCTGTTAACCAGCTCAGTGGTCTGGTTAAACTAAGATATACTTTGTTTTATTTTCCTTCGTTCATCTGGTGTTAATTTCTTTTTAATCCCAAATTTATGCCTGCAAATCTCTCTGAAAATTTCTGCATAGAAAGTACGTTAAAAAACATGGAAATTATATAGCTGAAGGAAACGTAGAAGGGATTACTAAAAAGTATATTAATTTAAATTTATTATGTACACGAAATTCATGATTACCTGTCATGGTGGTATGTTTAAAAGTTGCATCTCTGCTGTTGAAAAGTTTCTAGTTAGTTGGTATTCATATGTCAGTACATACACACACACAACATACGCACATATGTATTATATATACACATATAAAGTATATATATATATATATATATATATATATATATATATAATATATATATATATATATATATATATATATATATATATATATATATATATATATATATACGTATGTTATGTGTGTATCTATATATTGGGACAAATAATCGTTATTATCAAATTCACTTTATCTTAAGAATGACTTAAGTACAAAACTATCTAAATATGAGCACATCTGCCCATCCAGAATTCGAACCTCAGTCTTTTTGTAGATATAGAGCTGGCAGTGACTTATCCATTAAGTTATCAAGACAGGAATACATTGATTTCGACTTGGCTGTTCATTATTCTGCTGAATAAATGTTGTGGACTTAGAATCGAAATTAACTCATCTCCATCATGACAGGCAAGTTCTAAGTTAGTAAACAAGTGGCAACTTTATGATAATTTTGTCATAAACCCCTCTTTACTTTTTTACCTATGTGTTAAACCATCAGTACCCCTTAATATCATATTCACTTTACCTTTGGAATAACTGGGAATAACTTACTTATTCAGGAACCTATCAAGAGAAAGTTGATATCGACTCTCCTATACATATTTCTGTCAAATTCAAGTCTTGTCCAAAATCGAAATCAACCCATTTCCCTTTATAGCCAGATGTGTTCATTTCGATTCTCAATACAAAAACTAAATTCAATAGGAATATGTACAGCTGAGTTACCTCTGTATCAAACCCAACAGGCACAGATTCGAATCTTGGCAGGGGCACAGGCACTTAATTCATTTCGTGTTGGTGTAAGTTGTTCACAAGGTAAAGTGAGTTCAATATTAAGGGTCCCAGTCCTTAAGGGAAAGTCTGTAACAGCCCTGAAGGAAACGGGTTACCCATGGCTCCAGTCCTAACATTACCAAACTGACCAAGGGCATGACAAACATCCCCAACTTGCAGCACTACCAACTTCAGTGTCTTTCTCCCTTCTTTCCCTGGTTAAACACTGAAAGGGCCAGGAAAATTCCTGACCCCTTGCTTAGGAAGAAGGCTGCTGGAAACTTGATTAGGCCTTGGAAAAGGCCTGGCCTTTTCCACTGTTTGATGTGGATGTCATGATCAACCCTCAAGGACTGACTGCAGTACCCTAAAGGAAATGGTATAGTGCCAGTGGTCCATTTCTACATTGTTGCCTTAACCTTAATCAAGTGGGTCAGGCAGAACCCAGTGCCAATCTGTTTCAGAGTGTAAGTCCATTCTTGTCTTAGCCTGTCTTTAAAAGTCCCAATTAACCTGACAGGTTCACAGAGTGGTGGAAAAGGGAGGTTGGCTTACTTCCCCTCAATACCAACAACCTCTGGAATTCTGCCTATCCTCCTATGAAAAGACCACATAAAGGCAAATTCTGCCATTATGTTAACCCACAAATACAACCACAATGTAGCTTGGAGCAAAACCATGGTGACTGACTACATGGCTCTTATTGCAGATGTGCCACAATTCCGGAGCTGAACTGTAGCCTTGCATGTTACCCCAAGACCACTGAGCTCACTGGCCTTGAAAAAAAATGCCTTTCCAACTCTGTAAACACTGGTTCCATAGGCAAGGGCATGTAAGGTCTAGAAGAATCCATGACAGTCCAAGCTGGATCATCTATCAGATTAGAGGAAAACTCAGCAGCCTGACCTTGCATTTGCTTAGGAGATGGTCGTGACTAATGTTCCGACACGTTCAAAGAACCAGGCCATGGTGCACACATAGTAAAGGTGCCTAAAGAGGACCTTTTACTGCCCTTGCACTCTGAAACAGAAATCAGAACAGCCAGCCTGGCACTGCTACCAAACTTGGGCTGGTAGGACCAAGTACTGCCAGTCCTGAGCAAAGTAGCATCAATTAGTGAATGGGCTGGGTTAACCCCAGGTCACAAAAGCTTTAAGATGGTCCCAGACCACAAAAAGCTCCAGCTTGTGCTATGCACAAGACAGATATGCTCGGAATGAGTCAACAGAACTACGACAGCCTGTAGTTTAGGGAAGCATGGCTTCCTCCCTACATGCTTCCGAAGAAACATGAATACAAAAAAAGTCAAGGGAGGTCTCCTCTTCTAAGAAGAGAATGCATGTGACCTGGGGCAAACAGGGTCACACATGAGGGATCGAGTGTGAACCCCACGCATCAGAGATTGGTCATGAACTGATTTGTAAACTGATCCACATGTATGTGCTGTCCATGATCACCAGTCTCTATGATCAGGGGCTGAGACTGCCATCACTTCCAACAGATAAGTGATGACTGAGAGAAGATATCTTAACCTTCTTACAAAGGGAAGCTTTCCTGGCCTCCTTGCTTTGCTTCTGCTGACCTGACAATGAGGAAGATGAGAAAAATGTTAGGAGGAATAGAAAGAAATGGAGGGAAGTAACAAGAAAGACAAAGTATGGCAAATCTTCTTCAACCTCCCCTGACCACTGGTCTGTCCCTTACTTCTCATGTCCGCTAAAGCAAAAGTCAAGGCAATCGTCCCCAAAGAGATGGGAGCAAGAGTGGCTGGAGCAGCTATAACATGAGCAGCAGAAAGTGATGGGATCTTCTGATAACTTTTGGCCGACGCCAAATGTACCCAAAGGGTATAAAAAGAAAGCCAAAAGTTACAAAACCGTCATCAGGTCCTCCTCCTACTGGGCAGCAACTGTGAGCCAAACTTATCACAATTAAAAGAAAACAAACACTTCTGACCTCTGCAAGCCATATCAAGGTGACATAAACTTAGTACAAACTCGCTTACATCCATGACAACTTCACTGATCATTCTTTCCGGGAGAATGATCCACAGACACACCACCATTCCAGTCATAACCATGGTAAGTTTAATCCAAAATCAAGCCCAATCATTAACTACTCAAACAAGACAAACAAGAAAGATTCAAGAAATCAGCTTTTATAGAAGCATCTGAGCAGTAATCTGGCCAAAGAAAAAGGGACACTGCTTACTGGGTGAGTGGGTGGTCATATACCCTCACATTCGTTCATTGCTAATTAAGTGCAGCTATCAAGTTTCAACTACTTTACCAACTATCACAGGAATTCTTATATGAGAGGAATTATGTATTCTCGTAGGAACATATCCTCATTGTGGCTCTTTTTCCTTTACACTGCTCAAGTTTAAGCCCAAAACATTAAACTGGCTTGAAGTGAAATGTATTGCATTCTGTCCACTACATTTTCAGCAATCCCACTAAATTACTAAGGAAAGATACGTTTAATTTAACACTTGATAATAATCAAGTAATATATTAAACGTTTACTGAGCAACTAAATTTTGAGTTTTTGGTTAAAACATAGGAACTTCAATTTACTATTAGCGTATTTTAGCATTTGTGTTAATAAGCAAGTAAATTTTGGCATTTTGGTTTTTTTTTTTTTTTCTTTGCAACACTAAGGGGAAATCAAAACAGTTAAGCTAGTTCAAAGAGGAAAAGACAGAAAAAAGGAAGGAAACTAATGTTCTATAACATGCTTCCTTCCATCTTAAAAACTTTTAATTGCCCTAAACAACTAATATCCTATACTATACATCCTCAATAACCTCCACAATGCCTCTATACTGGGTATGTCAAAAGCTAATTGTAGGTCCCTGTATGCCACATACTGCTTTTTCTATTTACAGTCAAACATTTCCCATAACTATTTCATAATAAACATTTGATCCACGCATGCTCTTCTTTGTCTGATTCAGTACTGTTCTTCCCTATGAACACTGCTATCATCTGTTATTTACTAAAATTGCACAGTACACATTCCTTCATATACCAACTGATGTTACAACCCTATAATTCTTACAGCCAACCTTTATACAGTGTAACTACCCTCACTCACTCCTTTGGAATATTTCCTTCGCCCATACATATCTAACAAACTGGTTAATCGTTCATTCATTCTATCACCACTTTACTACTGAATCTCAGTTGTGATCCCTTCAACGCTGGTATCTTTCTATTTATCAGCTTCTTAATTGCCCTCCTTACAGCCTAAGCAGTCACTTCTACAAGCATTGCTACTCTTACACCATCTAAGTCAGTTCTGTGATGAGGAGACAGGGACTTACTACCTGTTTCCACTGAATCAAAACCCAGAAAGCATGGGTCTGAATCCTGGGCAAGGCAGATGCACTTATATACAGTATAATCACTTTTCTGTGTAAGTCCTTCCCAAGGTAAAGACAGCAGGAAAGAATTCAAAGATATTTTTAGTTTAATGTTTCAGAGTTCAAATAAAAAAAAATATAAAAAACTTTCAAAACATGCTTTTATTAAAATAATGTAAAAAAATAATTTTTTTTTGAGACACACCTGGATTTTTCTTGCAATTAATCATGTCTACAAAAATAAAAGCGTGGTCACCAAACATGGAAGGAAATGCTAAAGAGATAAAAAAAAAAATTATTTCTTTTCTTGTAGCATTTCCTTCCATGTTTGGGGACCACGCTTTTATTTTTGTAGACATGATTAATTGTAAGAAAATTCTGGTGTCTCAAAAAATTATTTTTATATTTTAGTGCATTTTAATAAAAGCATGTTTTAAATTTTGTATTTTTTATTTTATACTTTTTAGTTTTAACAGAAATTGTAACCGTTTGATGATTGTAGTTAACGAAATTGATATCCGTTTACGGGGAGGGAGATGGGAAGGGAAAGGGAGAGAAGATGGAAGAGGGTAGTAGGAAGGTGAGGGGAAGGGAAAGAGAAACGGGAAGGGGAGGGAAATTAGAAGTGAAGGGGAGGGGGAGGGAAGGGGAAGGGGAGGTGGAGGGAAGGGGAGGAAGGAGGGGAGGGGGATGGGAGGAGGTATGAGTGGCGAGGAGGTAGGGGAGGAGAGGACGTATGGGGAGGGGAGGAAAATGGGAAGGGGATGGAGGGGAAGGGTGGAGGAATGAGTCGGGGAGGGAAAGGGAAGGGGGAAGGGGAGGGAAGGGGAAGGGAGGAGGATGGGAAAGGGATGGAAGGGGAAGGGAGGGGGAGGAGGAATTGAGGGGATGGTAAGGTGGCAGGGGGAAAGTTTCAGAGCACTGATTCTTAACGAATTGAATTTTCACGGGAATTCCACTTGCAAACTGTGTAACGTTTTCTTTGTTTACTCACACCACATCTGGTGCTTGACAAATCTGCTTCTTCCTCTATCATTTCTTCTGATTCATGATCATCTCTGATAAAACCTTAAGTTAAATAATTATAATTATCTAAGGTAGGTTTGTCAATAACTACGATATAATAAACATCACCGTATTCACTGCTGTCACTATCAGAACTATCTGATGATATAAGTACCATTTATTGGAATGGGGATTAAGAGATCTAATTTTGCGACGAGAGAAGGTAGCAGGTTAACTGAATAATTAGAGATTTTCAGGAACATGTACTTAGGCCATACAATTTCTCTGCCTGTGATATAGGACTTTGAATTTACGATAGTTAAACCACATGTAGCGGTTTCTGGCATCCCAGCGCTGACGAGCGAGTAGCAGACGTTTGTTCAAGTCAGCGCATGCACGAATAACGCGTTACCAGTGTAGCAACAACAACAACATTCCAAGCGTAGTTATTTAACAACCCTCCCAGCATATATTCAGTAAATTAAAGATGTTGCTGATGTTTAAAGTTACACAATTCACTTTTGCATTCGAAACCAGCATTTAGCGAAGAAAGAAGAGTTCTCTTGTTTTGTATCCGTTTTCCCTCCAACACTTCCCATTCTCTGTTCACAAGACAAAGCAAGTCAACACACGATCAGCTGTTTTCTCAAACATGCGACTCGATCCCATATCTTTCATTCACCCTTCACGTAAACCTTCCCGAAGACTTGAAGCTCTTTGAAATACTTTACAACTTTACTTACTATCACTTGTCAGGGCGAGAACATATTAGTAACCATCCGTAGTTTCCACGAATTCATTTTGTAAGAGAAAGAAACCTTACCTTCACGTAACTTCGTAAACAATTTATTTCCTCTTGGGCAAGTCAAAGTAACTTTAATTTCTCCCGTATACAAGCCTCAGCTGAACTCCGCTCTCACAGAGAGAGAGAGAAAGAGAGAGATTTTTTGTTGTTTGTTTTCCTTCCTTTCAGCATAACAACAGGGCATACAAAATTTATCCACAAGTATTGGAAGATAAGCCCATGAGTCATAAAAGCCAACTACAAAGAATTTTCTTTTCATTTATCAAACCTTTGATCTTTTAAGATTCAAACCCATTATTCCTTTATCATATACACAGTGCGCAGAATTGATAAGCGCTCGTGTTCAGCGATTAATATCACATACCTGCTTTTTCCATTTAGTGCTTCAGCCCATATAAATTCTCGTACGCTCCCGAGCGCATGGACAACTAATTGCTTATACGTTTATCAAATGCCTTGCACGGGTGGGTATCTCTCATGCAAGACTTGCGTATGCCGCAAGCACCAAATTGCATATTGGGTGCCACACCCATATCCTCCCTCCCCGCATGTCAGGGAGAAAGCTTACTTTCCCCGTGTCAGGAAGCAATCTCTAGTTTGTAAAACTAGCCACCCACGAGTTTCCGTTTCCATAGTGCCACTAATCTGAGGCGCTGACAGCCAGTTAAAACTACTGAAGCACTTACCTTTCTTTCTTCCCTCTTACTCACCACTTACTTCTGCCAGAGTCTCTCCTTTCCCTATTACTCCTTGATTACCTTCTGCCTCAGGCAGAGTGCCATTTCCTTCAGTGCCATTTTGTGCACTGACAGTGTGTATTGTTCCCCGGAACCTCAGCACCATAGTGCCACCAAACCCAAGTGCTTAACTATAAGCCATTGCACCTGTACTTAAGAAACAGAGTGCCATACAACCCGTGTCTCCACCCATAAGGGCCTTAGCTCCTTCAGGAACACCCCCATTAACCAAGGGTTTCTGCCCATAAGGACTAGTACCCCTTCAGGAGCACTCCATCCTACTAGTGTACCCGCCCATAAGGAATGACTTCCTTCAGGATCGCTCCATCAGTGTGACCTTCACACGGCACACTCAATCACAGTGCCACCTTATTAAAAGGGTGCCACACCACTGAAGTGCCACCAAATAACGGGACACTTCCCACAATCGTCACAAACCTTTCCTCCAAGTACGTCCAGTCCGTCCACTTAGATGCCCTTACCCACCAGCAACACGGCGGCCGAGAGTTACAAACCCTTCATGGACCTGGGAAAGGAGGCCGGTCTCACGGGATCAGCACTCACCAAGTGGGCCAAGGAACAGGTAGATGATCAGAGGAAGGATGAAGAGAGGAGGAGACAGCACGAACTAGCCCTCAAAGACAAGGAGCTCGGGCTGGAGAGAGCAAGGAAATTAAGTGCAGAAGCTCTAGCATCCCAAGAAGCCTCCAGCCCCATACCTGCTACACCAACTGCTCTGCTCTCAAGCCTTAAATCTCTAGTCGTTTAGTGGACTGAGGAAGAGCCGGAACTAGAAGAGGTCGAGGCGCTCTTCAATAATTTCAACACCACTGAGGCCAAGAGGGCCTTAGTGCTGACCAAACACCTGGAAGGAAAAGCAAAGGCAGCCATACACTCGCTGGAGCAGATTCAAAGAGGCGATATGGCCGTAGTCTGTGAGGTAATAGCCAAAGCATATGAAATCACCCCTGAGAAGTGGAGACAACGGTTCCGAGGTCTGGCCAAGGAAGCTGGCTGGTCCTGGACAGAATGGGCCTGTCACAAGACTCAGGCTGGGACCCGCTGGGTCAACTCCCTGATATGCATGACTTTCGAGGACCTATCCAATAGGACCATGCTGGAAGATCTTTTCCAGTGTGTGCCTAGACCTCTGGCTGTGTATCAGTCAGGCAACAGAGTGGCGTGGGTGTGGGACATTCCCAGAGGATGTCTCATCCTAGCAGGAATTCCACTCCATGCTGAATACGATTCACCATGCCAAGGCGGTGAGTTTGGGTGCTCCAAGGGGTGATCACCCTGAGTTCGACTGTGGGAATGGTCAAGGATTGCTCGCCTACCCAGGTTACCGTCCACCTGGTTTGCTCATCTATGGTGGCATTGGCTGGCACTTTGGCCCGATCAATCAGGCTAATATCCGAGCCAGTGTTGGCAGTAGTTGGTAGGTGCACTGGAGGGCTAGAGCCATCCAGAGGGGCCACTGAGACAGACTAAGTCCAGACCCGCTCAGGGTGAGACCTCTCTTGTGACACAGCCAGGGAGGAAGTGGCAGTAATCAGGTTGATGTGCCTGGGATAGGGCACATTTTGAGCAGGCAGGATACCCAGACAAAGAGTGCCCTGGAGCTCCACAGTCTCCGCAGGGTCCCCTGGGATGGGATGATCTCCCAGCAGTGATGGTCTGCTGGGAAGGTGGTGCAGAGGTAGAAGGAGAGGAGGAGTAGCGGTTATTGGTAGTCTGTCATTGGTTGTTGCCCTGGTTGTTGTCCGCCAGTGAGGCCATGCCAAAATTTCCTGAGTGGGACACAGCCTCTGTGGCAGCTGTGCCACCGTCAGCCCAACCTTCCGTTCACCCAAGAGCAAACCAGACCCACTAGCATCTAAACCATTCCAGGCCTAGTCTGCAAATCTCACAACTGGAGGGCCACCAAAATACTCCTCCCCAACCACAAAGGGATACTACAACTATCGCTGCAGGACCTGCAACATAAGAGGGCACTCCGAAAGATGGTCTAAGTGCCCCAGCAAGCTAGCTGCAGCGGCCACCATTTCCACAATCAACCCACGAGGCTCGGCCCTCTCCCCAAGACAGGAATCTCTGTCGCCTATCACTCCAGGTACACCGAGGGGTTTTGCACCCCGGGGCCCTCTTCAGCCTTTTCTGAATCCAATTCGCTGCCAGTGCCACTTGCAAACACTGGTCAGTGCCAAGCTCCGTCTATCTCGGCCAGAATCTCCATACCAACCTTAATCCCAGTGCCTGGCCTTGAGTTAGTGCCAGTGCCGGATCCAGAACCTGACACGGATCTTCCTACAGGAAATCCACCTAACCTCACAGATGTGGTCATCGGCCATTGTGAGCCTCCGACCCGACGTTTCTTCTTCCCACTCTCTTCCACCTGCTGAGGATGACCCTCTGGCAGGCCTGGACATTATATACCACTTTTCTGGTCAACCAGGAACTGTCTGACCAGGACGCAGATGCTGGCTCTACTCCCACAATGATTGTCGCAGCAGCCGAAGTAAGGGACCAGCCCGTAGCTACCGAGGCTGCCCCTGATGGCGCGCCTGGCCTTTCTTCAGAGTCGGTACCCTCATCACCTCCTAGGAATGGCCTAACCTGACCTTGGAGGCCCCAAAGAAGAAGAAAAAGGAGCAGAAGAGATCCAATTAACCAATCAGAGCCACGAGCTCTCCTTGGCATTCGTGCCCAGTTGGCACAGTGCTGCTTCAATTTCAGAGTGATCCTGGCACCTGCCCAGAGAAGGTAGCCTGCGTGATATCTGCCCCAGTAGTATTAACGATTAACCCCTTAGGCATTTGTAACATACTAACCTTTTCCAACTAACCTCCTTCAAAACTATCTCATACTCAAACTGATACCTTACTTAATTGTATACTGTGATTTACACTTCAGGTTACTCATAAAGCGTTGCGTAACTCATAATTCATTGCATGCCATTAGTCAGTGCCACCTAGTTCAGCGCCAGAGTCTTAGGATAGTAGGTTAGGTTAAATATTTACTATGTGCATTTGCCTAGGAGTAGAGTACTCCTGTCGTTAGAGACAGTTAGTAGTGTCTACACCCTTAGATAGGTTAGGCCTGTTGTAGTGCGCAAGTTAGCCAACCCAAGTACCCCTCCTAGCAGTTAGTTAGGTCCATTTAGCCATTGCAGTGCAAAGGCACAATTCATGTAGCGACGCTAGCTGACTAGTCAGGACAAATAGCTTACTTAGCCAAGACCTTAACGCCCAAAAAGGGTGTGAATGCCTTTTCAAAGGGGGGACCTTTCACGTATTTACATTCCTCCCTTGTAGCCAGCTAGGAAATAATTCAAATTTCTGAATAAAAGCACTTCTCATTTGAATGTTAGGCCAAACAACATGGCGGGAAAGGAGGGCTATCACTTGTTTTGAACTAAGAACGCATTCCTCTCTACACCTGAACAGAAGCGAGTACAATAGGCCCCCCCTTTTCACATCCCCCCCTCCTAAAGAACACTACTAAATTTTCCCCCACTTGGGGTTGGGTTATTGGCGTAGGCCCTAGGGAGGTTATAATCAACAGAGACGTAGGCCACTCGAAGGGAAGGGTGCAACTTAATCTTTAGGACATTAGACTATAAGGGCCCTTTTCCCTCGACCTAGTTACTGGCTTCCGACTTGCTTCCAGATTCGCCTGGCTCACGCACACACGAACACACGCCCCAGCACCCATGCAAACAAACGCCAGCCAAGGCAGAGACGAACTAGCTTCTGAGAGGAACAGTCATCCGGCCCCCTTGCATCTTGGGTTGGCAACAGATGACGCTCAGTCTACAAGTTCAAACGCTTATTTAAGAGCTCACATAAGCATGAGAGGTAATGTCTGAGTAGCAGTCTTTCGCCGGTACCCCTCTGTTCATTCTAGTGAAATTCTTTTCTTTATGTCTCCAAGATTTGTGCCATTTCCATTCCCCTTCTTGCCTTCCCTTTGTTTGCAAAGACCAGCCCTAAATCAACCCTTGACTTGCCTTGTGTTTAAGTAAAGCATCAAGAACATTATCAAACTACTCCCTCCATAGTGTTAACTCGGGCTAATTAAAACTAATTAATCAATTCCTCCATGGTGCGTTGTTCAGTAATGAGGGAGAACTGATTTTGTATACAAGTGTATGCTAATTCTGGAGCTCTCTTCCAGGAGACTGAATATCCCGGTCCGGTTTCCCTAGCCTATGCCTCAGATTCCCTTGAAAGACTGCCATTACGATATCACAAGCATTCCCTGGTCCACAGTCTAGCAGCCGTATCTGTTGCATACAAGATAATTCTTTGCAGAAATCAGTAGCATTTACCTTGGGACTTACCCCTTTTCTTTTTTTAGTTTTGATCTTAAATGCTGTATCATCAGCCTATCAGATTTGCCTTGCTTTCTCTCTGTAAATAAATACATCTAAGGTAAGGAGAGTTCAAATTCCAATTGGCAACCTTCCCATTCATAACTTAATTAATGGTAAAATCAACTTAAGTCCTGCATTTTCTTCCCTTTTGATTATGTCTGGGTGCTCCCTTTTGGCTCTAAGGCAGTCCTAAGTAAAAAATCCTCATTGTTCCTTCTCCAAAGGACCCCCATATGTAAGAATACATGTATATATAGATATATAGATATATAGATATATAGATATATAGATATATAGATATATAGATATATATATATATATATATATATATATATATATATACATAGCCCTTCATTGGCCGAGTCGGTTGAGCTTCAGACTGTCACTCGATGGGCCAGAGTTCAATTCCCCTGGCCGGCTGATGAAGAGTTAGAGGAATGTATTTCTGGTGATAGAAATTCATTTCTCGCTATAATGTGGTTCGGATTCCACAATAAACTTTTGGTCCCGTTGCTAAGTAACCAGTTGGTTCTTAGCCACGTAAAATAAGTCTAATCCTTCGGGCCAGCCCTAGGAGAGCTGTTAATCAGCTCAGTGGTCTGGTAAAACTAAGGTATACTTTTTATACATATACATATTACATATATAAAACATATGTGGTATATATAATATAATTATAGTATATAATATATATATATATATATATATATATATATATATATATATATAGTATATATTATATATATATATATATATATATATATATATATATATATAGTATATATTATATATATATATATATATATATATATATATATATAGTATATATTATATATATATATATATATATATATATATAGTATATATTATATATATATATATATATATATATATATAGTATATATTATATATATATATATATATATATATATATATATATATATATATATATATATATAGTATATTATATATATATATATATATATATATATATAGTATATATTACATATTTATATATAGTATATATTATATATATATATATATATATATATATATATATATATATATATATATATATACATATATATATTATACAGTATATATATGTATGTATATAGTCCTATCTAGTAAGATCCCCCCTTATTCCTAATTTATCTATTTATTATTTATTCTGTCGGGAATAGGCTAGACAAGGGTAGTGATTTGCCCGACTAAGGGCAATACATATACAAAACACAAACGTAGAAAGCTTTATGTTTTAGTTTTCTAAGTTTGTTTTTTGTATGTATTCCCCTTAGTCGGGCAAATCACTACCCTTGTCTAGCCTATTCCCGATGGAATAAATAATAAATAGATAAATTTGGGAATAAGGCGGGATCTTATTAGATAGGATATATATATATATATATATATATATATATATATATATATATATATATATATATATATATATATTATATATATATATATATATATATATATATATATATGCTGTATATATAAATTTTCATTACATGCAAAATCGCCTAACCTCTTTCTCTCTTCATCTGCATAACGATCCTTCAATAACTGGAAATGGCCCACATTTCGGCATGAGCATTATTTCCCATGTATTTTTTAAATCATTCACACAAGGCCACATTAACAATTTTTTATTCTTTCAGCCAGAAATATATCAAGAGAGCCACAAACAATTTCTATTTCCTGGCAAAATTAATTTTGTTTCTCACAATGAAGTCGGCGTGTGATTCCGGTACCTCAGTGAGTAAAGATTGGTACAATCGAACCGAGAGTAACTTCATAAAAAAGTAGACTTAGTTCATTTCGAATAGAGGTTGGGTGAATGGACTTGAACTATACATACTAGTTTGTGCAAGGCGAAACGATGAATTGAAGTGCTGCGTGCTACGTTCAATGGAGAACACGTGACAGGATTTAATAATCAAAACGTGTCAAATATCAAGAAAGAAAAAAAAAACGCAGAAAAATACGCAGTGACCTTCACGGAAACTATAGGCCTAATGATCCAACAGCACATACTAGCGTTGCCGACGTAATAATGGCAAAAATAAATACGAACTATAGGCCTACTCTTAACGCTTTAAACGCATATACTTAGCCATTTCGCCCAAAACTGAAAAGGGCACGGAAAACTTAACACTGAACAGACATTTCCTAGGGAAATCAGATAATTACAGTAGACGCGTCCTAACATCTACTTTTGCGAACGTTCAAGATAGACATGGTTTATTAAATCTGTGCATCTAGTGTTCGGTTACATTTCCAAATAATGCTACTTGAATTTTAAACACATGTATACTCGCCTCACCTAAGAAAATAACTGCCCTATCTGAAAACATACAACGTTCTTATACCAAAAACCGGTTAAGTTACAGAACACTATATGTTACCAACAAACATACCTTCCAGCAGGGAATGTCATGGTTGCGATCTGCTCTTCAGCGTCCACGGTTAAGGTTTACCGCTTCCAAAAATGGTTTAACAACATAAAGTACACGAATAAACACAAAATACTCGCTTTGCGATCAGACACTAATTAACACTCAGGTCAGACGAACCAACTGGCGGAGATAGGGCAAACATTCTCAAACGAAAACTCCTACTGCACAAGATTGCCGTGGTGATGACGTGGCGTTGCCGATTAGTCAAATGAGAACGAAAAAATCTGTCAGTTTTACGCGACTTGCAGACTAAAATATCCACACTAATTACTTTGATGGTCACAATACTCAGGAAGCCTAAACTCTGAAATGTAAAAGGTCACCCTAGTGGTGAATTTGGAAATTCACTGCGGTTTTCAGAACACTACCTCTAGACCTGGTATATTATAGGCACTTGCTCGTTCCTTAGACACTAGTGACACTACCAACGGCCACGGTCAGGAGCAACTTAATATCGGCGGTGAGATTTGTTTAGCAGCGGAGGTAAATTCAGCTTGCTAGTTTTACCCACGTCTCATTTGCGCCTTCTCTGAAGTTTAATTATCGCTAAAGGAGACACCAGTGTCTTACGCTTTTAGCTTGAAACAGATGCTGACAGGTCTCCATAGCAAAGGCTTCCGATCACTTCGCCCCTTGAAGATAGCCTTTCATACTTATGCATATCCTAGACGTATCATTTTTTTGTATTGCCTTAAAGCGAATTCACCCATCTTTTATTTGTTGATTCATGAAACTTTGTAAAACTCATTCAAGCCGATAAGTAGGTTACCCATTGCATGCGTGAAATAATACAATGTATTGGATGATAACTTGAGTAGCTCACAAAGGGCAGGGCAGACAGAGGTTAGTGTAATACGAACATGGATCCTTCAGAATCAGTTGATGCGGTATTCGGCCTTCCAAAAGCATAATTAGCTTAGCATTTCATTTTTTGCAGGCAACACTGTGCGCATTGTCTTCTTAGCACAGTCACTTATATGAAAACAGCACATGCATTTGTATGAGCCCACTGAAAACGCTTTATGCCTAATGCCAGTGGATCGGTAGATTTGTATAGGTCTATCCATTTTTTGGTTAAACTTTAAATTAATTTTTATTATATCTTACCATATGGAAGCTCGTGTGGGCAGCAAATTGTAAATTACAATATGATGAATCTTAGCCATATTAGATTAACCACGAGATTCCTAATTTGTGAATTATCAAGTATTTTCTGCTTCATTCAAAACATTCGGGGCCAAGATACATAGGCTGTTCCTGTTTCGTTATAAAAGAGTCGTCCAAATCACCCCTCTTCTCCCACTCTCTTTCATATATATTCACAACAGTCGAAAGTGATTACTTGTGAAAGGAATTTTTGTTGTTTAATTCGTGGATGCGTTAGTTTTTATTGTTTAATTCGTGGATGTATAGCCTACATATGCGAGTTTGCTCTTGCGACCCACTTATTGCTGATTAACATATAAAATTTATAGCGGGCCATACGTATTCATCATAATCAACGTGCCCAGTTTTGTCCTCATAATTGCTGTCATTGTCACAGTCATCAGCCATGTTATGTTCATCATCAGTGTTAAATTTAATATCATCATCTTTACTAATTTTCATCTAGTTATCAACACATTTCTTTATCATAATCACCATTAGTTTCATCATTATCTATTTCACACTTATTATTATTGTTACCTTCATTATCAGTGTCATTATAATAATTATCTTTGTGATCAATACTGCCATTAAATCGTCATTATCGCCAGTTTTGTCGCTTATCTTTTTCATCACCTTTTTTGTGTAACTAGTGACATTTTCATCACATTTATAGTCATCATCAGTGTTATTATAATAATCATCAACATTGGCACAGCAATTACTCACGTTATCGTCACCCTTGCCACTACCATCGGTGCCATTATCATGGTCATGATTGTTTTCACGAGTTTCACTGTTATTTCCCTGACTATTAGGCCTACCATTAATGACATCACAATCAGTATCATCATCTATGCTATCGTCACTGCATTTTTCATCTGCACTGTTGTCGCGATTATCAGTATTACCACCATAACCATCAGTATTATCATCATTATCACCAGCATTTCCATTGCATACTCATTGTTTTGCCCTTGTCGCTAAATCATATGGGTCGTCATTAGCATATCGCAAGTATTTTACCGCTATTATTATCGCTATCTCATCAGTATTCAATTTCATTATAACAATCATCGGTGTCATTGCCTTTATCATTATCGCTATTTTTAGATGCTTTCATTTATCTTGACTTCTGCGTCTGTCTGTCTGTGCTTGTCTGTCTATCCCCAAATCTTGTAACTCAATTTTCGACCTGTTCCCTTCATCCGATGACCTTGAAATTGTGCATGGTTAATCACTCCCGGTGACAATACAACCTTACATAATCAGTAGGTCAGCAGTGACCTCTAGTGACCCTACGGTGACCTCTCCCAGTATCTCAGGATTTGTATGAAGCTCTTCGGAATTTTCACAACTTTTCTGACTCGGTAGAATCTACAATCTTATATATAACCCCTCTCCCTTTCCTCTTTCATCCCTTCCCCTTCCCTTTTCCATCCCCTCCCCCTTTCCTTTTCCATCCACTCCCCCTTCCCTTTTCCATCCCCTCCCCCTTCCCTTTTTCATCCCCTCCCCCTTCCCTTTTTCATCCACGCCCCCTTCCCCCTCCCCAGCACACGATCAAGTGTTAATTTAGCTGTGTCCTCCCCTTCCTACTCCACCTCCCCTTCCCTCTTCCTTCCCTTCCCCCTTCATTCACCCTCCCCCGTAAACGGATATCAGTTTCGTTAACTACAGTCATAAAACGGTTACAATTTCTGTCAAAACTAAAAAGTATAAAGTTAAAGAATATAAAAAAATTTAAACATGTTTTTATTAAAATGCACCAAAAAGTAAAAAATAATATTTTGAGACACACCAGGATTTTCTTACAATTAATCATGTCACAAAAATAAAAGCATGGGCCCCAAACATGGAAGGAAATGCTACAAGAAATACAAAAAAATCTGTTTCTTCTCTTGTAGCATTTCCTTCCATGTTTGGGGACCACGCTTTTATTCTTGTAGACATGATTGATTGTAAGAAAATCCTGGTGTCTCAAAATATTATTTTTTTAATTTTTTAGTGCATTTTAATAAAAGCATGTTTAAACATTTTTTAATATTCTGTTATTATCATGGTCATTTTATCAGCTTCGCCATTCAGATAGCTGTTGCCAGTGCCATCACCATTGCCATCCTCATATATGACTGTCACCATTGCTGTTATCATTGCCCTTATCATCAGCCATTATCACAACTATTATCATGAGCATCATTGTCCACATCATCTTTGTCATCATCATTGTTGCCACGTGATGTTTGTAAAGGGATGATGACAAGTGTTGGGTATTAACCCCTATGTATCCACCTTTGTCAGAATCCAGGTTAAACTCGTGCTAAGTAAAGTAGACTGCCGCACGATGATATTGTTTATTAATATAGTTTGTCGACTACACAATTAGAAATGGGTGTATATAATACTTTGATCCCGGAGAAGCTAGTACTAAACACGGCGTCCCCAGGAGCTTCCAGCATGTTTAGTACTAGCACCTCGGAGTAGGTTACGCGAGGTGGATACATACCGGGTTAAATACCCAGTTGTTGTAGACATTGTTGCTCCACGAGCAGTGATAGTGGAGCCTTTAATTATTAGCTACCATTATGCTGCCGCTCCTGTTTTTTGTCCTGTACAAATTCATGCCAAACAACCTACAAAATCATGAGCTAATTTTAAAATGTGTCCAAGCATAAATTGCTCTACAACGGAAAAAGGCGTGTAGCCTATATGCAAGCACAAATACAAATCGCGCACATTTTTCTTCCTTTTAAACGTTGCTTGCGCTCTTATTAGTGCATACCAGAGGGTCGTGAATCGTTTTAACATCTTTTCGAAAAGAGCTTGGCAGATTTTATTGTTTGTGTTTTGCTTATTATTCGTCCTAGTCGCGGAGGGACTGACGTAACAGCCTTCCTTTGCCAAGACTTTTGTTGCCTATTACAGGCTTGTGGAGTTGATAATTTAACGTGCGATTGACATGATATCAGTTTAACGTGTTTTTCATCTTGCTGTTAATGAACAAGCTGTAAGTCTAGTATATAAATGAAAAATCTCTCAGGCTTCGGTTTTTATTGTTAAAAATCACCTAACCCCGTAGTCTCCGCTTGCTACCCCACTGTTTTCGACGCTGTCTCTTGACTATGTCATTATTTGTAACGTTATTTGTTACCTATAAAATTAAAATACGCACGTCCTTATGGGTTTAATCTGTTGTATTGTCAAATATCCAGGTTTACAAAAGTACACTTGCTTGAATGGATACTTTTTAGCAAAATAGCCAACACGAAGCAAACAAATCGCGAAAGGAAGCATTTTCCTTGGTAAGCGTTATACTGCGACACGTGTCAACTAGTTATCGTCTTTCAGAGCGGATGTTTTCAGGGAAATTATGACTATTAATAATTTAATAGTGAATGAACAATCCAATTACTCCGATCTAGATGTATGGCAAATAGAATATCCATTTGCTGATGAAGTCCTCCTTTTTTTAATTTAAATTAAGGAATAAATGTTGTTGTCTCAAATTGCAATTACAAGACGTGTTCTCGTGTCAGAAATCTCAGAGTATAGATGAGATGAATCTTAAAGAATTTTTTTATTGGGTTGTTACAATTTTATTGCTATGTACAATTTCGATAATTACCGATAAATGAATGTTGTTGATGCTGAAGACTTTTTGTAATTTGCTGAATTCTGTTAAACTGTGGTATGTAGATGTATTTGCATAATATGTGCCACATCTTACTGAAATCTTTATATTAGTCTGTCGTTGTATTTCTTGTCTTGAAAGTCAACCATTAATCGGCCTTTTTCACTGAAGATAATCCTTGTTTCCGCAGTTTGGGTCGTGTCATTTGAGTCAGGAGGGGGTGCCCCTTAGGGGGTAGTGCTGTCTAGCACCTCATGCGGTGTACTGTAGACATTACTTAAGGTTCTTTGCAGCGTCCCTTCTGCACCTAGCCGCAACCCTATTATTCCTTTTACTGTACCTCCGTTCATATTCTCTTTCTTCCATCTTACTTTCCACCCTCTCCTAACAATAGATTCATAGTGCAACTGCGAGGTTTACCTCCTGTTACACCTTTCAAACCTTCTTAGCGTCAATTCCGTTTCAGCGGTGAAGGACCTCAAAGGTCCCAGCTCTTGGCCTTTGGCCTAAAGACTATATTCATATTCATTTGACTTGGGTCCTGCGTACAAGCTGAAGTTTTCTATTTCGTAGCTATTTTCTTGAAGCAAGTTGTACTGGCAAGAGGAAATGATTCGCAGAATAGATTAAGCAAGGCATGTGCAAAAGATTGACTAAACTTGGGAATGTCTAGAGCAAAGGTGGACTGTAAGAAATTTACGAATGAACAGATGAACCCAACACATCGTAATGAAAGTGAAGTGTGTATGTTAAGAAAAGAAAGAAAAATGGATGGACCTGTTGAGGTGACTTACCTGTGTAGTATATGCTGTGTAAGGAGAACTGAAGAGTTGAGAGATGTGTAGGGGTATATTGAAGTGATAAAAAAGTGTGTGGAGGTGAAAGGTTAGATTACAGAGATTCGAGATAGACTGATTTTGGTGAAAGAAGACAGGAAGATGATTTTGGTGAAAAGCGGGTGTAGCTCAGAAGTGATTAGAGAGAATAGGAGAAGCCGACCCATAAAGAGCCGAACAGCTGGAGTGGAATAGCTGTTAGAAAGGTAAGGGCCGTAATATCCATAAAATATTTAAGTTCATGCAAGGAATAGGACATGGCACAATATGCACAGGGAAGAGCCATACGCTGCTGATTAGTTGTCTGTGTAGGTATATAAAGTAGCTTATACCGCCGAAGCTTTCAGCATAGGGTGTTCATCACGATTCAGGAGAAGAAATATGGCTGTTATGTTGTTTGTCCTGGAGCTACTTACAGTTAGGCGAAACAACGTCATTTTAAAGTATATAAAAATGGAATATATAATTAATTTTAAGATATTCAGTCTACTAATATATATGTTAAAAGGTCAATGCCTGAAGAAAGAAAGTAATACATGCCACTATAGTTGCAACCTAAGTTTTATAAAGGTCTTGAGGTCTCCTCCAAAGTCTCTCACGAAAATGGGTATGGGTAAAAAAAACGTACCTTCAACCTTGTGGCCGTAATTTAATCAT